>SOPF01028227.1:21194-285521 GCA_012979155.1 Hypericum perforatum
AGCTAAGAGCCCCAGTAGAATAGACACTTAAGGAACTCATCATAAAGCTTCACCAGTCAATACACCTGAAGCTATGAGAACACTATAGACAACGTTTGGGCTATTTTAGCCAATCGATCCAACCGAGCAGAACCAGAATAATATTTGAAAATTCAAAAATAAAAGTGAACAACAATGGCATTCACTTTGTCTATTGCTCGGCAAAACTAAAAGATACGTCTTCAAAAATTACAAAAGCGGACCCTGGACTGAAAGGATCTTCTCTCGGGAACTGCGAAATAAGTGGTAATCCAAGTAAAGGAAAAGGAAATAAAACTTCCTCCAAAGCATAGACTTACGGAATACGAAGCAGTAAGGAAACAGTTCAGAAGCTGCCATGCATATCCAACGGCATGGAAGGAAAGATCTGTAATCCCTCCAGATACTGCTGAAATGATCTGCAAAATACAAATTAAGATAACGAATTTCCTATTCACCATTCACTAAAATTATTGTTCTTCCTTCTTGCACATTTTTGTACTTGTGTATGCTTAATTTGAAGATCTTGCTGGGTTAATCAATGAATCTTATCATCATACCAAATAAAATTTTTCTTCATCCCATTGATGCTAACTGGTTATGCAATCTGATGCAAAATATACAAGCTAAAAGACACCCCGAGACAACTACAGAACAACTTGATAACACATCATTAAGCACGACACATTATTACACAAGAACTGGCATTTCGCTACGAACATACCATTAAGAAGAGAGCAGCCCAAACTCTGTTGTCATGATGTTTGTTGAATAGATACATCTCACCAACTGCGGTTATCACATTAGTGACATTCTTCAACACCGTTACCATGGCAACATTGATGTACTTCAAGCTGGAACATATTTTAGAAAAAAGGGGAAAGAGCATGAAAGAGATCAGTATCACAATTGGCAATGATGACAACTTGGTGCTTAAGAGTGTTGCTAACGGTTGCTCCAAGGGCCAGATCAGCAGAGTAAGAAAAGTCTGAACTTTGCACCAAAATGTGAAGTTTATATCTGATATGTTACTACATGTACATGTTAGAGATGAGAGTAACAATGTATCATCTGAAACGATACAGCTGAGACCTTAAAACCCAAAAAAAAATGACACAACGTTTCTTGCAATCCCTCGCCATAGTGAGGATGCTAGCAATGCATCATAAACTTTCAAAAGAAGATAATCAGTTGGACAAAATACACTCTAAATAACTGGAGAGGCAGCATACCTGAACATGCTTGTGATCAGCATGCCAACAAATATGACATTCACAGGAAACCAGACCTTAACTAACCGCCATGTCAGTGGTTCGGTTGTTATAAGTCCCAACATACTCAATATTGAGACAATAATCACGCATATAAAATTCTGCATGTAAAATAGCACACAAGTGTTCAAATTAGTCAACAACACAAGTTTGCAAATCGAATGGCAGCAAAACATAGACAGCCAACAAGTTCTTTACGTACAAAAATGGGGGAAATTAAACCACCTGGTAAAGCATTAGTGATATTCCAGCATTGAAACCATAGCTGGAAAGCACATACTTGTTGACTAGTATCATGCTGCAGGAGGATAAGCAATATGCAACTCCTGAAAATAAGGCGTGATTGTTTATTTTGACTATTTTGTGACTGATTTTTGATTTATCTCTGTCCTTTTCTGGTTTGCCACTTTCCATATCAAAGTCATCATCCTCGTAATACTTCGTTGAAGGTGACCTACAGGTAAGTTAGATGTAAAAGATTATCAACAGAAACTTCAGATAAACACTTGGTATGAATTTCTTTTACCTCCTATGATACAAAAATTGCAGACACAAGCATTCATAGATAAGGCACAAGATGAAACACAAGGAGCAAATCTATCAGGGAAAAACTCTATATTCAAAATATAAACAAACCTGTTTGTGAATTCTCTCCTTAATGGACTTGAACTCTGCTCTAGCAAACCATTAGCCTCATTCATTTCTGAGGCTTCTTTCCCCATTTTGAATAGGCCTCGAACAATTTACCACAATCCTTTTAATGAAATGAGGAAGAAGAATCTACAGATAAAGATCTGCAACAACTACAATTTGAAAACTGATCAACATTCAATAATAATCTCTGGTCAACCTACAAAAATTTCTCCGAGGCTGGAATTCCCTTTCATACCAAGTTTTAGGAGTCCAAATAAAGACAATACGAAGTGAAGGTAGGGCTAACATGTAAAGACAGCCACAAACAAATTGTGTGTGATATCACATCATCAAATTAGAAAGCTGTGCTGTTGTCACAAAACAAAACTTAAATGTTCAAATTTTGCTACACAAGAAATCTTGGTGTGTGAATTCTCAAGCACTGATGACACAAAAAATGACCGATCCAGACAATTAATCCAATGATCTTTCGTAGCAGAACCCCAACTAAGACGGTTTATGTTTCTATGTTGTATCCAATAACGACCAACATGCTGAATCAAGAGAAGCAAGTTGCTAACTCCACAAGAAATTTCATTGAAGGAATTTTCACCTTCGGTTATCCCTGAGGGAAAGAAAGCCATCAACTTTCAGTATCAACGGGTTCGGGATTGAGGCTTGCCCATTCAATCCTAATACAACAGCCTATTAGTCATCAGTAGCACAGCATAAAACCGAATAGATGGTCTCGACCCTATCCCATGACTAGCTAGCTTCTCAATCATCCAAACTGATAAAGCAAACCACTGTATAGAAACCAGTTAGAAAAGCCCTAATGAACAAAGACGCGATCCTTTCGAGCCCCAACCACCTTCCAAAAGACAATTTTTTCATAGCTAAAACGGAACCATTTACACCGCATTTAATACAAAAGAGGGAGAGAGAAGGAAGAAGAAGATCACCTCACCCCCCATCAAAGCTAAAGAGCTCGAACCAAACTGAGACTCACCAAAGTGAACAACCCAAAAAGCTCGAAAATTTAAGGAATTAAGGACCAGACAGAGATACCCTTTTCCAGATTCCGGCTGGAAAGAGCCAGGGACAAGTGGGTTGGAGGTGGCAAGGGAAGAGGCAACCAAAGTAGGGAACTTTGAGGATCCTCTGTTTCTAAATTTCTCGTCTTTTTTTATTCCTTTCCCTTTAAGCTCTTGGGGTTGTTGATCTGTTGTTCAGTGGTTATTACAAATGATGATTTGTTGTTGGTTAAATAATGAGAGCTCGCTTCCTGGCCGGCGGCTGTCGTCAATGGTGGAATTTATTTTGTGTTTTTTTTTGTTGGTAGAGGAAATGTTTTTGTTGATCCTTATGTCAATGAGCTCGGGTTGCTATGGTGCGCTATGTGTTCTTGCGCACATTAGACTATACTCTATGGTTTCATGAATTGTGTGTGGATTCAAATTTTAAATTTGACTTCTATGGTTGTTTTTATGGGACAATCTTCAATACCAATAGCCCGGACAGTGTCTAGTTATTTGCGGTTCCACATTTCTTAAAAGAATTTTGTTTAAGCTATCGATAATGTGACGATAATAGCTCAATATAAAAAAGATAAATTATTCTAACGTATATTGTATTTATCGAAACTTACGATTTCATCTGTCCTGTAACAAAATTAATTTTTATATGTCCCTAAATTTTGAAATTATTATATATTTGAGTCTCTCGTTGATGTCGTCAATTAATTTCTTTTATTTTTGTCATTGAAATGACCAAAATATAATTAGGTAACAAAAAAAATATTATCTCCTTCCTCTAGATTAGATCTCTTCTCTCTACCAGTGAACATCAGAGAGCACCGCATTTCTTGACGCACAAAAAATCCCTTAATAAGGCTTTTAGGCTCATCCTCAGTCCGTCGGGAAATGCGGTACCTTCTAATGTTCATCGACAAGGAGAAGAGATCTAATCTAAAGGATAAAAGATGTACATTATTTGTTGAGTAAATTACATCTGGTCTCCTATAGTTTGAGGAATTTAACTCTGGCCCCCCGTAATTCGCAATTCGATTAAAAAGTTCCTTTAGTATGACAAAATTGTACCATTTGGCCCCTGAAGTCGGAATCGGAGAATTTTCTGGCGAGAGACCACAGAAAATGACAAATATACCCCTGACCTAAAAACACTCTCTCTCCTCTTCTTCTTTCCTCCTTTCTCTTCATCCTCCTCCTCCCTTTTCCTCCTCCACCTTCTTCCTCCTCCGCCCTCCTCCACTCTCCTCCTTCCTCCGAAACTTCCCCTCCTCCTCCCCTCTTTTCCGGCCTCCTCCTCATCCCCTCTACTCCTCCACTTTCCTCCTCCTCCACTTTTCTCCTCTCTCCTCCCTCCTCCTCCCTCCTCCTCCTCCTTCGTTCTTCTCCACTTTCCTCTTTCTCCCCCTTCCGTTTTCTCTCTCTTCCCTCCTCCTCTCTCCTCCTCCCTCCTCCTCCATTTCTCCTCCTTCTCCTCCCTCCGAAATTCCTTCTCCTCCTCCTCTCATCTCCTCCGCCCCTCTCCTCCTCTACTTTCTTCCTTCTCCTCCTTCTTCCTCCTCCTCCCCTCTTCTCCGCCCTCCTCCACTTTTCTCCTTCTCCTCCTCCCCTCTCCTCCTCCACTTTCTTCTTTCCTCCTCCTCCTCCCTTCTCTTCTTCCCTTCTCCTCTACCCTCCTCCTCCTCCTCCTCCTTCTCTTTCTCCTCTTCCTCTCCTCTTCCGGACAGAGTTTTCTTTTTGCTTTTTCGATCAAGGGTACTTTTGTCTTTTCATGAGGTTTCTCACCGGAGAAAAGCTCCGGTTCGTCATACTAAAGGGGTTTTTTAATCGAATTGCGAATTAGGGGGGCCAGAGTTAAATTCCCCAAACTACAGGGAGCCAGATGTAATTTACTCGTATTTGTTTATAAGGATATTTTGATCATTTCAATGATAGAAATAAAAAATTGATTAATGACGCCAGTCAAGGATCCGAACGTTGTACAATAAACTCAAAATTAAGGGATGTAAAAATTAGTTTCGTAACAGTAAAGACGAAATTGTACATTTTGATGAACACGAAGGACATGAGAATCACAGTAAATTATTGTATAAAAATTAGCAAAATAGTTCTAATATCAAAACTTCTTTGTTGAAATTTCTGCATACGCGAGGATTGAGATTTGAGAGGAGTCATGAGTTTTTCTACGTAGACGTGGGAGGAAGAAGGTGCATTGTGAAAATTTGTAAAACAATATAAGTACCGATTTGGTAAGTTTCTACTGATAGTTTAATACTACATAAAATAAGCTCTTTGAGCTCAATTAAATTCAACATTCCAGAAACCAAAGCTCAATTAATTTATTTGATATAGGAAAGTTTGTTTACCATAACACATTGAGTTTCGCAAGGTGTGAGATACTTAATTCTCATAGTCAGCAAATCCTAGCTTGTTTATGTATCTAATCAGTTGTATAATTCAAAGCTCATCGGATATATAAGACTGAGCATAATGAAAAAGCTTTTAGGATTAGATATTAAATTAAGAAAAAAGTCAATGTTTCGTGGTTACATCAAAGTGTCAGATCCGCTTTATAAACTAAAACTTTTTTTATAGATCTAAATAATTTATAATGTGAACCAATTCTTATTAACGGATGGGATGTGTTCGGATACTGCAATATTTTAATCAATTATGCTCGAAAAATCCAATAATGACCTCAGGTTAAAACGTGATTACATTCGTTTATGGAATTGTCTTTTTGAAAAAAAAGGCTCTTGTCTTTTTTTCATCTTTGCAATTAAGGATTTATTCAAAATTGAACATCATTAAAATTTTATGTATTGAGACTTTTTTACACTATCCATTCAATTATCCTTTAGGTGTGTAGCTTAAGACATGAAGAGTGGTGTGTCATAATACAATACTGGTTCTCAAATTTAGAAAAGTAAAAAAAGGGATTAATTCAATTTACAAAATATCAATTTCCGGAACATGTATTTTTTGTATATTTCTAATAAAATTACAATGAGTAAACAAATTAGAAAACAAAATGTCTAGTAAAAACTTCTCTCATGACAACATTTTATATTTTGACCCGATATTAGTTGATTACTCATTTATGATATTAAGAAAGAATTATGAGAATAGTTGCGAAGATTTTTGCGTAATTATAGATCATAATCATATGATCCAACGTTAGGTTAATAATGTTGGAACTATATTAGTAAATTATGGTTTGACATGCTTATAAAAATTAAACCAAAGAAGTGTATAGTAAGATTTAGCTTACGACCACACTTTGAGCAAAGTGTGAATATCATCTTCTCCAAGGTGAGGACTTTGGATTCAATCCTGGACGAGGCCACGGTTTGACCGTGTGCCCTTAAGCTCTTATTACCTGCCTTATAACTTCAGGCCTCCATGGGTAAGAGAGTTCCCAAGGTACAACGCCCAATCACGTGTACGGAAGGAAGCACTTTCGTACACCTTTCGAACTCTTAGTGGCCTTAGAACTCCAACACTTGTGCAAATGAGAAATTCTATGCTAGGAAGGGAGAAGTAGAGAACTCAAGAAGAATGTGAGTTTTTGGAATATTTTGGAAAAGTGGAGGAAGGCTCCTTATATAGGCAGCCCGAGCACTCCAATAGTCACTTTCCAAATTTACTAGGATCATGAACTAGCCTTTAATATTGAAGATAAAAAGGCTATTACATGCACCCACCATTAATTGGCTGATGACCATTCAATGTCCAACATTGAATAGATTCGTATCCACATTCGTGTCCATATTTGTGTCTACATTCGTGTCCACATGGTATTCCCGATAATGGGCTATTGGACTCTGGGCCAAGGTTTGTCATGAGAGGTTGGAATCGCTTCAACAGGTCCGGCCCACTTCCAAAAGATAAGGCTTTGGAACCTGGAACAATTCCCACAACCCACAAACTTACAAAACCATATTGGGATCACATTTGAGCCAATTTTTCATTCACACCAAGAATTGGTTTTCGCATATATTTGTTACTCTCACAAATACCCAAAACTATTTGGCATGATCTTATAATATACTCATTTGTATTTAATCATCTCTTCCTTGGTTATAAACCAATTCTCCAATAATCCCCCACATGAATACAAAATGGCTTATATGATATGAGCCTACCAATGCTATATGCAACTTGGAGTTCTGCGAGAATTTGTTGCATCAGGAAAGGTGGTTGAAAGCCTTGAACCTTCCTTAGTGAAATACCTTCGGATATACTTGCCAACCAGTGGACGCGATGCCTTGAACTGTTCGGTATTTTGTGTATACCAAGACAAAGATACTCATACAACTCATTCTCAAACCACTACTCAATTCTTTCGGTTGTATCTATTTTGGCCCTAGACTGCCTTGGAAAATTTCATCGAATGCTCTAGAGATTTAGCCCTTAACTCATCTCATAGAAGTGGCCCCTTCACATTCGATATAGGTGATCTCTTATAAGAAGTATCCTGCCATACCCCACTTATATATACTCAAAGTATAAGGATCATTAAAAGCTTAAAGCTTAACCTTCTCTTGGACAGGTCTATCACTCTTTCATCCTAGGAATAGGTAGGGAACTCAATTTTCCGAGTGCTTTGGTCGACCCTAGTCTCACAATTCGGTTGTCCCATTGAACTTGCAGATCGGAGTTTACGATCCAAGTTGGGTTGCCATCATAGATTTAGGTCATTTCGTGGGCTTTGATCCTATTCCCCTCGATGAAATCTCAACTTGGTCTCTCGTTAGACCTTTTGTTAATGGATCCGCGATATTCTCTTTAGACTTCACATAATCTAAAGATATGACACCCGTTCTCAATAACTTTCTCACAGATTTATGTCTACGACGTATGTGTCTAGACTTTCCATTACACACATTACTCTGTACTCTTCCAATAGCTGACTGACTATCACAGTGTACGCTAATCGGAGGCACGGGTTTTGACCACATAGGAACATCCTCCAAGAAACTTCGGAGCCAATCTGCCTCCTCAGCTGCTAGATCTAATGCTATGAATTCTGATTCCATAGTTGACATAGCAATACAAGTTTGCTTGCATGATCTCCACGAGATCGCCGCTCCTCCAATGATAAAAATATATCCACTCGTGGATTTTATGTTCTTGGAGTCCGAGATCCAATTTACGTCTGAATATCCTTCAAGAACAGCTGGATGTCTCGTATAATGTAATCCATAGTTGGTTGTGTACCTTAAATATCTAAGGACTCTAACTATCACCTTCCAATGCTCATCATTGGGATTACTTGTATACCTCAATAATCTATTAACCGAGTTAGCAATGTCTGGTCTAGTATAGTCCATGAGATACATTAGACTGCCTATGACCCTAGAATAATCTAGTTGTCGCATACTATCTCCACGATTCTTACAGAGACTTGACACCATCTCCATTGGTATTTTTGCGACTACACTGCTATCTTTATCGAATTTGTCGAGTATCTTTTCAACATAATGGCTTTGGGAAAGAGCATAACCATCTAAAGTCTTGGTAATCTTTATTCCAAGTATTAGGTCAGCTTTTCCCAAGTCTTTCATGTCAAAGTTTTTTGACAACATTATCTTGGTAATTTTGATATTATCATTATTATCCACAATCAACATGTCATCTACGTAGAGACATACTATCACATAGTCTTTTTGATATCTTTTTACGTAGACACATTTATCGCATTAGTTTATTCGAAAACCATTTGATAGCATTACACTATCAAACTTCTCGTGCCATTGCTTAGGTGCTTGTTTTAATCCAAATAAGGATTTTACAAGTTTACACACCATGTGTTCTTTACCTGAAACCACAAACCCTTCGGGTTGTTCCATGTATATCTCATCTTCTAAATCTCTATTTAGAAAGGCTGTCTTCACATCTATTTGATGGATTTCTAGGTCAAACAATGCCGCTAAGGCTATAGTTAATCTTATAGATGTCTTCCTAGAGACAGGGGCATAAGTGTCAAAATAATCGACACCCTCTGTTTGCTTATAGCCTTTAACTACAAGTCTTGCCTTGTACTTGTCTATAGTACCATTAGGTTTCATCTTCTTTTTGAAGATCCACTTATGACCTAGTGGTTTGCTATCCGGAGGTACTTCCACTTAGTTCCCATGTGTGATTATGTAAGATAGATTCTATCTCACTATTCACAACTTCCTTTCAAAGAGTAGAGTCTGTAGAAGATATTGCTTCTTTGTAGATTATCGGATCCTTTTCCAACAAGTATGTTAGAAAATCATGTCCAAAGGAATTCTTTTTCCTTGCTCTTTTATTACGCCTAGGCTCTTCAACTTCTTCTTCAAGTTCTTCTCCCCCCCCCACATTTTTCCAATTTTGATCAACTTGGGTGTTAACCTCTCTTGGTACTTTGTGAGGGAAGATTTTCTCGAAAAAAGAAGCATCCCTAGCTTCAATGATAGTGTTTACGTGGATATCAAGATTATCTGACTTGTGTACTAGAAATCGATATGCTGCATTATCTTGTGCATACCCGATAAACACATAATCCACTGTCTTGGGTCCTATCCTCGTCCTTTTGGGAGGTGGGATTGGGACCTTAGCAAGATATCCCTAAACCCTTAAGAAATTTGTAGCTTGGTGCATGACCTTTCCATAATTCATAAGGTGTTTTATCCAACTTCTTGTGGGGTACCCTATTAAGTATATAGTTGGCCGAAAGTATGGCTTCCCCCCACAAGTTCTTGGGTAGGCCAGAACTTATTAGCATGACATTCATCATCTCTTTAAGCGTCCTATTTTTCCTTTCCGCAATTCCATTTTGCTCAGGAGAATAAGGAGTTGTGGTCTGATGAATAATTCCATTTTCGGCACACACTTATGGAAATGGAGACTCATATTCACCACCCCGATCACTTCAAAGATTTATTTTAATTATGAATGAACAAAATTATTGCTTTGTCTTTACTTCTCATCAAGTAAACATAACAATATTTTATACAATCATCAATCAAGTCCCACACTTGTATTCCCATTTGATCTTGACGCTTGCTTCATCATTGCAAGCATGATCAAATTCTTAGTTCTAGTGGTAGGTGTTTGAAACATCTTCTTTGGAATCATTAAAGCATTTCTGCTTATTCCCTCAAGATTTTTCCACCAATCTTAACAACGTTAGCCTCGACAACCATGTCGTTTAATTTTAATCTCAAATTTTCAGTTATCTTACTCGATACGCAACCTTCTCAAAAGGTCTTTGAGTATATTTTGAGGACCTTCCAACATGGCAGTAATTTTTCTAATCACCTTTGCCACTTGGAGGACATCATGGATAAGAGTTTTTTTATAAAACTCTAACACCCTCTTCGGAATTATTCTCTTTAAGATATCCGATTAAATTCAAGATAGTCAAGAACAACATTATCACACATTGTCAATTCTTGATTTTACTATCCTTGATTTTTTACGAATTCTCAAATTGAGGATTCAATAATGGGTTTATCATACCCGACATCACGACCTCAGCGTCGCTAGCCCTCACAATTGGAACCTCCACGTTCACGTTATTATTAGTGTTCATTTCAACAATCAATATATATTTTTTTTCAATTGTATTTAAACTTGCCATATAACTTGTATAGAAAAATAGGCCCATTCATAAACACTTTCTTTCCTCCCAAGTGGCAGATTATAACAGTTCGCGTACCTTCATTGACACATTGTTAAAACCTACGCAGGTTAATAGCCGAAAGAAAGGTTTTAGATCTTGCGGACCACACGTTGAACAAGTAATTAACATGCACAAATAATCGACATTTAATGTCCATCAATACAGTATTAACTTATCCAATAAAGGCATAAGTAGTTCTTTATATGCTCGTCAGTTCACCAGACTTACCGTGATTAACATATCAATCAAATTGTCATGATCATTAATTAATTATTCATTGGAAGGCATCTTTATTTCCAACGCATATCAACCATATTAATTTCCATAAGCCATAAATGGCCTAACGTAAATATATAAATAATATCATATTTAATTTCAACCACCGATGCACAATTACTTTTAAATTAGTGCAATTAAATCAGTGAAAGGAATACCTCAAAAGTTTTTTTTGAGGAGAACGCCTCTCACATGACAAAATTCCATTGGAATCGTATTAGTGGATCAATTTTTCCCAATGCAAAGCATTTAACAGGAAATCAATAAATCGTAGTTCAAAGCAGTAGTCTGTTAGAAATAATGTTGCAATTTAAATAGTCGGTTTTTTTTTTTCTCTCTTTCCAGAACCACTTTTGTCTAAAACCAACAGTTATAGTCTTTTCCTATGGCAACGAAACCCAACAACAGGAAATTAAAAGTTCAACAAGCTCAATGAAAAACCTTTGCACAGAAGCAGTCAATAACAAAACAAACTTTCCTCCTCCAATTTTCCAACAAAACGAAGCCCAACAACCATGAAACAAAAGTATATAATATTCTACTGATTAATAACATCCGTACAGAGCAAAACAAATGACAAGGTTTGAAAATAATCAATAGACCAAAGAATACTTCTAAAAAATAACACATGTATTATAAAATAGTCGTTAATCAAAATATAGTACATGATCTAATCAATTTCACTTTCGCAAGAGACTTAAAAAAAATGCAAACAACAGTACGAGGAAGCTAATATTGCACATTTAGAATACTGCTCGACAAGAAAGGAAAAATTGTAACCACAATTTACTAATATATATATAATAAGAGTTTAAGATTGTTGGAACTATATTAGTAAATTATGGTTTGACATGCTTATAAAAATTAAACCAAAGAAGTGTATAGTAAGATTTAGCTTACGACCACACTTTGAGCAAAGTGTGAATATCATCTTCTCCAAGGTGGGGACTTTGGATTCAATCCTGGACGAGGCCACGGTTTGACCGTGTGCCCTTAAACTCTTATTACCCGCCTTATAGCTTCAGGCCTCCATGGGTAAGAGAGTTCCCAAGGTACAACGCACAATCACGTGTACGGAAGAAAGCACTTTCGTACACCTTTCGAACTCTTAGTGGCCTTAGAACTCCGACACTTGTGCAAATGAGAAATGCTATGCTAGGAAGGGAGAAGTAGAGAACTCAGAATGTGAGTTTTTGGAATGTTTTGGAAAATGTAGGAAGGCTCCTTATATAGGCAGCCCGAGCACTCCAACAGTCACTTTCCAAATTTACTAGGGTCATGAACTAGCCTTTAATATTGAAGATAAAAAGGCTATTACATGCACCCACCATCAATTGGCTGATGACCATTCAATGTCCAACATTGAATAGATTCGTGTCCACATTCGTGTCCATATTAGTGTCTACATTCGTGTCCACTTGGTATTCCCGATAATGGGCTATTGGACTCTGGGCCAAGATTTGTCATGAGAGGTTAGAATCGCTTCAACAGGTCCGGCCCACTTCCAAAAGATAAGGCCCTGGAACCTGGAACAATTCCCACAACCCACAAACTCACAAAACCATAACCCATACGATCACATTTGAGCCAATTTTTCATTCACACCAAGAATTGGTTTTCGCATATATTTGTTACTCTCACAAATACCCAAAACTATTTGGCATGATCTTATAATACACTCATTTGTATTTAATCATCTCTTCCTTGGTTATAAATCAATTCTCCAACAAATAATAAAATTAAATTTATTAAATCATAAATACATTTATTTGTTGAAATATTATTTTTATGGGATCATAACAAAATATTGTTAACAGTCGATTCTTGCTCACTATATATTAGAGTTCAAAATAATTTTCACTAATTCAATTCTCCTCATAATATTATTGAGAGAAATATCAGAATCAAATTCATAATTTGTATTCTCTTTGTATTTCTTGATGATTACTTTGTAGTTATTTTTTATCACTTTTTATTTTTTATCACCTCTCTCTTTACCTTATAAAGAAAATTAATTTCACGTTTATTACCACCAAGAGATGGCCACACCACCATGTGGTAAAACTACAATTAGTAGCATCCATATAGCAAATCTATTAATGATATCTTATCCTTGTAAGAGAAGGAGGCATCATCCACGTGGCAAAATTACACATAGAAATGGCATAAAGTCCATTTGAGATGATCCAAAAATATGTGGCGTTTTGCCAAATTAATAACCATGTGGAAAACAAACCTATGATCAACATAGCTGAAAATCCAACAATTTCATCACCAAAAATTGCTCCAAAACTTCTGTTTTTCAAATTTGTGATTCGTAATAAACACGTTTCTAAGTCAGGGGCCAATTGCAATTTTTCTAAATAAACTATTAATCTTTATAATCTATTCACTGATTTAAAAATTTCCAGGGAAACGGCCGCCTCATCTGGTCGCAACGCACATCCATTCTGACTTGTTGCGATCATGGAGTTTCACCTTACTATTTCAGTTCAACTTCAACCGAAGTATTAATTGGTCTACTTGAAGAATGAAATACGAAGTAATTTATGTAATTTTTCTATGCCAAGTAATAGTATTTATATTATTAATAAAATATATATGGAAAAGCAAATTATGTAGCATATAACATAAACTAAAAAAGGATAAAATTCTAAATATACCAAGTCATGATCGTATAATTATCATTTATTTCCCAAACATTGCACACAAATTCATTATGCATATTTTAGTGGCGTGGACTTAAGATGGCCGGTGGTGGGCGGCTGCCCCAGATAGCTACACTAGTGGAAGTGGGACTCCATGTAGTGTAGCTGCTGCCAATTATTGATATAATTTAAAGTTGGGGTTTTGTTATTTATTTAATTTTTGGATTTTCATGTCATATTTGATTTAATATGATTTTTAGCCCTTTCTTAGTTGTTTATTCCCCAGTTCAAAAAATAACTAACATGCTATGATTTCTTTAATTTTCTGGGAAAAGTCCACCTAGGGCCCCTGTGGTTTCACCCGTTCCTAGATAGGTCCATGTGGTTTAAACGATGATACCCGGTCCTCGTGCTTCCAATTTTCACATCAGAGTTCACCCAATCTGGTTCGATTCGAAAATCCAAAGCTCGATCTTACGATTTTAGTGACGAAAACATGTGAAACTGGTGTCCACACGTCGGGGACACTTCGGGGAGTCAACTGGAGTCGATAATCAGCGTTGAAAATGCCAAATTTGATTAGACCAAAATGAACAAAAATGAATCAAACTGGATCAGGTGGACTCAGATGTGAAAATTGGAAGCACATGGATTGGGTATTGCCGTTTTAAACCACAGGGACCTATCTGGGAACGGTCAAACCACAAGAGCCCTAGGTAGACTTTTCCCTAATTTTTTTTAAAAATCAACTATGATTTCTTTATGGAGAAGACATTATTTAACTTACAAAAGTTGATCTAATGGGAAGTGGATATCCTGGGGACATATATCTTGTCTTTATTTAGGGACAAGGTTAATATAGTCAATTAAACTAATCCATTAATTGAGTGAGTTTCTCTCTCTATTAATAATCACCCACCTAATTAGGCTTAAATCATAAATTTTCCACCTAATTTGCCGTAATCCCATTAATTCATTATATTCTCTCTCCTCTAAATACACTTTTTTTTTCTTCAGAAACTCTATTATGAGACGTCATTAGTTCTAAATACCATTAAAACAAAAATCAGACAACCTTATCTGTTCAAACTACTACATTACTAGTTCAACGTCCCACTTTATTGGTTCAACATCGTATATTACTAGGTCGAGGTCCTACATTACTGGTTCAACATCCCATTTTACTGGTTCAAGATCTCACTTTACTAGTTCAAGGTCCTACATTACTGGTTTACGATCCACATTACTGGTTCAACATCGTACATTACTGGTTCAAGGTCATACTTTACTGGTTCAAGGTCCCACATTACTAGAAAATAAAATTACTAACGTAGAAAACTAAATCAGTAATTATGGCAGAGAAAGTGGGTGGTTACGTTTTTTAAAATCCTAATTAGTGGTTGATTGGTTAGAGATAATTAGTGGAGAGAGAAAGGATTCCTTTTTTCATTAACTAATTAATGGATTCAAATTTTAAAAGTGAATTAAATGATATTTTGCCTAGAAAGAGGGAATCATTAACTACTGAGAAATCAATTGGATTTGGCAAAAGTCTTAAATATCCCTGATGATTAATAACCATTAGATTATGATCTTTTAGAATATATTCTAATCTAATGACCGAGATTTAAGTCCCTATTTAGGGACTAAAAAAGTTGTCCCTAGGATATCCACTTATGACATGGATGTGTGGTTGTAAGGAGTCTGTTCGATATTTATTTTCTTATTTTCAAGTGTAATTTTCTCAATATATTTTGTTAATAAAACATTTTACTTTGAAAAATACTGAGAAAATAAGAAATCAGAAAGAAAAGTACATTTGATCAGGCCAACAAGCATAGTTCTTAAAAATGACCCGGAGGTCGACCCGCTTTAGAGTCCAAATCCGAGTCGATCAGTCTGACCAGAAATCCGGCTGGTCGGACCAGATTTTTTTTTACAATTTTTTTAACATATATATATGTATATATAGATATTAGATATATACTTATATAGTTAAATAAATCAGAAGCACAAAGTACCTTGCCATCTCCAATGCTAAATTTACGGATGTCAATGGGCTAAGTTCACCTTTTCCCTCAAGGTAACGATGAAGATCACCCTAGACAGAAACATGAACACCAAAGTTAAGGTAGGCATGACAGTCGGACAAAACCCCCAACCATTTACAAAACCAATTTCAAATTCACAGCCCCACAAACAAAAACATCTCTCAGACAGTCGAACGGCGTCAAGGGAAACGGAGCAGGGAGCAACTAACCTCGGTAGACGGCGTGCTCGATTGTTGTCGTCGGGGTCGGGATTGTCGAGGTCGTCGTCGAGGTCGGGATTGTTGGGGTCGTCGTCTTCTCTCTCTCTCTCCCTCCCTCTCTCACCAACGATCAGCTTCTTCCCCTCGGAATTTCTTCACCTCGCTTTCTCTTCGTGGAACATTGGAGGTCGAGATTTGCTCTCTCTTTTCGGTTTTTTCGGAGCAGGGAAGGTGTCCAGCAGCTAGGGTTCGCGATAGGGAATGGCCAGGTAAGTTATTTGCGTTCAATTTCCAATTTTGCCCTCAAAATTTAAAAACCCGTACTAACCATTATTTTCCAAGTCAAAAAAGCAGGTCAACTGTCCGGTTGAACCGGAATTCGAGCGTTTCATCAGGTGAACGAACTAACTGATAAAAACAGGATGGTTAGGGGTGCGAATCTCGGTCCGACCGGTCAGACCACCGGTCGGACCGCGTTTTTTAAAACTATGCCAACAAGTACTGAACCTGGAAGTAGTAGATGAAACCTCGCCCACCCACCCCACCACAAAATAAACCCTTTTTTCCCATTTCAAATTCTTCCCCAAATTCCCAGACCCAAAAAATCCTCTTCTTCCAAAATTGATCAAAACTGAACAAACCAGATACTACTTTCGTAAGTAACTCAAAGATGGCAACTTTCTCTGCAGGAGGAACAATCCCAGAATCCCCAATTTCACCACTTGCAATTTCAGGAAACCCTAACCCCATTCCCAAAGCTGGCAACTTGCTGGTGCCCGCTCTGTACAGCTGGCTGTTCCAGTGTCACGGGTTCCTCCACAACGTGACCCTGATCTCAGCTTCCCTGTCCTTTGTGCTTTACTTGGCTTTTCTAGCTAAGAAGAGCTACACCAAGCTCTCCCATGGCAGGTCCTATATTATGATCTCTTATTATGGCTGCCTTTGGCTCGTCAGCTTGCTTAATCTTGCTTGGTGCTGCTTCCAGGTGTGTGGGTTCGCTTCAACATTGCTCCTTTTTCGGGTTGGATTGAAGTTGGGGAGTTTGTTGATTGCTTGTGCTGGTCAATTTTGGGTCTTTTTTTCAATCAGTTTAGGTTCAATTGTGGCTCTTGTGGACCCCGAGTGGGGCTAGTAAGAATTAGTTTTTTTTAAAGGTAAATATATTAATAAACTTATGGTATGTACATGAGATATTCCCCCTGCCATGGTGGAAATGGGTTTGCGACTGTCAGTCTTGTTAAAACCTACCACACCAAGACATGTAGGAAAAAAAGCATGGTAGCGAAAGAGGACCGCGATAGGAAACCTATCTTGACGTCAACATTGCAAAATACCATGTCCTCACAAAAAAAAAAGCAACTAACGCTCGTTACAATTAGTTCCGATCACATTTCTTCAAATTGGACTTGTTGCATTAGGTAGGGAGCTATCTGTCTTGTGTGAACGACGGCTGACATTGAATTTCAGGGGTGAATTATGTGATGTATGCTTACCCGTGGTAGCTTGGTACGAAGATGGTTGTGATGCTGTGATCTTTATAGTTAGCCTTAATCGATCCTAAGTATGTTTTTAGGCGTTGTTGTGTTGCACTTTCCTTCTTTAAACAATGAGGCCGAGACCCGAGTCAATTTCTGTATGCCATTGCCATTTAAAGGGTCATAGGTCCAGTTGTGTAGTTATGGGGGAAGTGTGATGGAGCTTACTGTTTTTTCCTAATACGAACCTTTGTTCCAATCCAGCTGATTGTCTGTTCATTGACTAGGCATGGGAGTGCACTCCTGGAAAGGAACTGGCCTGGAATGTTTTGTCTCTTTTTACAAAGTCTGGAATGTTGTTTATGGAAGTAAGCTTGATCGCGTTTTTGCTTCAAGGAAATTACGTTATTGGGTTAGAAGCTTTGACCCGGCCATTTGCTGTCTCAACGTTGATTGTTGGCCTGGACATACTTCTCAAGGTACTATCCCTGCTTCCTAATCATTTTCTGTATCTAGATTGTGTAACAGTGACACAGTAAACCAAGTTGCAACGTTGGAGACATTTGGTGTGCTTAGAAAAAGCTATTAACATCTTATTTATGGCTTCTATAGGACTTGATCACAATAAGCAACAAATGTTATCATGTCTTAGTTTTACCTTGCTAGCTTGAAGTACCTGCATAATCATTTTTATACAGCAAGGGATTGATGCTAGCTACATACTTTGTAATGTCTTCCTGTTTTCAGTCCTTAAACTTTGCGGATATTGTTCTTTAACCAATGAATGCATCATACCATTGACTTCACAGTTTTTACCTTTTCCCTTGTAGGCAATTTACTTGTTTGGACTTGGGATCCCTATCTTCATTGACAGCAGTGATCAAGCTCATCATGTGAAATGGAACTTGTGGGTTGTTCACAGACTTGTGCTAACCGCCATTTATGGTGCTATATTCGCGATGTACTTTTCACCCAAGTGGAGGGAAAGACTACCTGGTAAGTTGTAAGGCACATAAACATAAGTAGAAGTGTTTCCGGAACATGAAACTACCATCCTATGATGACAAGTTTTCTTTCTTCAGCAAGGCCTGCATTCTACAAGTACATAGCCATCATGTTCCTGTTGAACGCGCTGGAACTGTTTGCCAGTGCACTTTCTGGGAATGGAACTGGTTTTGGTTTCTGGTGAGTCTGGTTCTGGATCTCGTGCTCCGACTAGCGGTCACCGCTTTAACCCATTTTGGAGATTTGATTTATTGGTAACACTACCCTTTCTCATTAATTGCAGGCTGTATGATGCTACTATTATTTGCTATCATGCTTTCTACTTACCACTTATATACGTGACTTTCCTAGCAGATTTTTTCAAGGTAGGCTGCAAAATTTCTCTGCATTATGGTGCTTACAGCTTTACATTGAACTTTTGACTTATTTTGACTGAATCACTGGGGTGAACGTTCTGTCTTCTTCATATGATTAATGATTGTAGGAGGATGATTTGGACCTGGAGAATGTGTACTACTCAGAGATGAAAGACGCCGGCTTCTTTGATGCTGACTGGGAATGAAATTTGATGCCGACTAGAAAACAATAATAAAATTGACAAGTCTCAGGACTCTTGTGATGTTGGCAATCACTTGTATATAGGTTGCTTATGATAGGGAATTCTTTGATAATCAGCCATAGAATTACTGCTGTATGAAGAACGCCAAGTTGCTGATCTAAACAAAAGAAGAATGCGTAGCCGATGTAATATTCTTTGACGTTAACCCATTCATGCTCTCGTGTAAGAACCTCATTTGAGTATTAAATGGGATTCGAACAGTTTACTGTATAGCAGCCATTGTTGGTACTAGTTCACGTTCTCTCTAAATTATTATATAAATGCTAATTTGATGTTGTACTGGCCCTTTCGGCCAAGTAATCGTTATCATCTGCAAACAGAGCAATGAGCTGACATCATCGGATGTTGTATTAGCCCCTTGTGTTTGATATGATTTCGACATAGACGTAGGCAAAATAATCACATTAAAATGGGAATCTTAATGTTAGGAACATTATGTCGAGCACCTTGTGGGCGAAGGACAAAATGATCGGTCATGCGGTTGGGACGATACAGTTGGCAAACTAATACACGCGGCAGACCATGAATGGCATCAAGAAAGCTCAGCCACATCAGCAAGGCAGGAATCAGGAAGGAGAATTACATATAAATATCCGACTTCATTTGTAATCACTATTCAGTACATTTTTCAGATTTCTAATAAGAGCTCTACCTTTCTCTCTCTTCTCTTTCTCTCTCTACAACCTCCATTCTCCTCCATTCTTGTAACCTCAAGATCGAATCTTGACAAGTGGTATCAGAGCAATAATGGACACACGTTAGAAAACGGTTGATGAACAACTAAGGAAGTTTGAAGAAAGATTCGTTGACCTTGAAACTCAAGTCGAGAAGAGAATCAAAAAGAGTGAGCATGTAACGAATGGGCAATTAGACGAGGTCATGAACTCAAACAAACAGATTCTGGACTTCCTTAAGAAGAAAGCTAGTAATAAAGGCCTGTTGGGACCAACCCCAATGGGTTCGACTTCTTCTAGAGAAAGAGTTGAAGCTGTAACTTCTACGCCAATGGAGGAAGCACCATTGGTGATGCACACATAGAAAGAAGGTTTCCGAACCCAAAGTTAGAATTTCCCATCTTTTCTGATCAAAATTCTAAGAGTTGGTTGAGAAGGTGCGAGAAGTTATTTTCTGTGTATAAGATTGATACGGGTAAATGGGTTGAATTAGCGAGTCTGCATCTAGATGATGTTGTGGAAGTCTGGTTTGATGGATGGGTATTTCAGACAGTAGAAGTTAATTAGAAGAAGTTCTTGGAGAGTTTGTGTCAAAGGTTTGGCATCGTAGATGCAGATGGCGTTGTAGAAGAATACAACCATCTGAAGCAATCGGGTAGTGTAGAAGAGTATGTGAGTAGGTTCGAGCAGTTAAATAGATTAATGTTGAGGGAGAATCCTACGTTAACAAAATTGTACTATATTCATTCTTTCGTGGATGGTTTGGCAGATCAGATCAAACCCTAGGTTCGTGCTCTCGCACCTTCCACTTTAGGGGATGCCAATGTTAAAGCTCAACTCTATGAGGCGGGTTTAAAGGTGGGACGGGAGGTCTACAATGGTGGAAGAACCCCATCTGGAATTGCTCTAAGAACAGGAGTAGGCAATTCATCGAACACCTAGAGTGTAGGCAATTCGTCAAACACATAGGGGACCAAAGCAAATTCCAAGTCTGGAGTGGATCAGGGAATCAACCAAAGGAAGGAACCATTTTGCTTCACTTGTGGAGAGACTATGTGCGTTAAGGGTCACGTGTGTAAGAAAAAAAAGGAGGCTTGCATGCCATTGATGGTGACAAAGTGGGTGCGGACTATGAGCATGTTCTTGATGATGTGGAAGCACATAGTGACTTGGCTGAGCTCTCAATGCATACCATAAATAGTAGCATGAGAAGTGGCACATTGAAACTGAGAGAGGAAGTTAAGAATATGCCAATTTTGATACTGCTAAATATTGGTATTACAACTACCTTTATCAGCAAGAAGTTGGTATGATTTCTGAATCTAGAAGAAGTTGTTGTGCCTGGATTAACTAATTCCTTATCTAATAGAACTAAAGTGTCTTGTAATTGTGTATGTGGTGACGTTAAATGGGAAATGAGTGGTAGCGTATTCTCTTTTGATTTTAGGATCTTAGAGATGGGAACATATGACATGGTTTTTGGGATAGATTGGATGCAAGAATGCAATCTAATTCTATTTGATTTTGTTCGAGCTGAAGCAACAATTCAGAATAAGGGAAAGTAAATTATGGTTAGAGGATATTGTGATAGTAGTTCTAAATTGGAATTGAGTTATATCTCAGTTATAACATTGAATCAAGACTTGTACAAGCAACAAATCAAAGAGTTAATGATCATCTTTGATTTTCAGTTTGTTGATGACGAGATAGCAATAACTGAAGAAGAGAAGATGGAACTCAAGGACATTGGATCAACCTTTGGTTTAGCATTTCAAAATTAATTGAAAGGTCTGTTGCATGAATATCATGTTCTGTTTCAGGAGCCTACTACATTACCTCCCCCACTAAACTAGGATCATGGAATTCCTCTGTCACCTAGAATATTGGCAATTTCAATCCGACCTTGCAAATATCCTCATTTCTCGAAAGCAAAAATCGAAAAAACAAGTTGAAGATCTGTTAAAAGTTGGGTTCATACAAGAAAGCAAGAGTCCTTTTACATATATTGTGTTGTTGGCTAAGAAAAAGGATGGGTAGGGATGGCAATGGGTAGGGTAGGGTATTGATAGTATCCAACCCATATCCTAGTTTTTTTAGTTGGATCCATACCCTTACCCACGATCCTATGAATATCTTTTAGAAAGATCCGGACCCAGACCCTAGGGTCTAATCAAAGATCCATGCCCTATCCATAGACCCGCTACTTTATACCATATTTTTTTAAAATTTTAATATGATCCATATAAAAAGTAACAAAAAATAAAGTTTATATTATAAAAAATATCAAACTAAATTTAAATAAAATTGTAGCATTTCAACCAACTAAATAAATATGGTTCACAAGTTTTCAATAATTTTATAAGTATTAAATATAAAGTTTGAAAATAAAATAATTTATTACTGATTTTCCATGTGACTTTTGAATAAGTCTTTGTGATTAACTTCTTGCTCCTTTCTTGCTCATATAATTTAATTATTTTCAATTTATTTTGTATCTGAATATAAAATTTAATTACTTAATTAGTTATTTAAATTTGATATTTTAATATAAAAAAATTAATATTATATATACTTAAAACTTCACTGTCGACATCATCAATAACTGAAGCATATTCTACACTATTTGCGCATTCTACTGAATCTGTAGAGTAAAATAAGATATTAAACTTAATCACATTATTTTAAATCACATACTTGATAAAATATATCATTATCGAATTATCTTTTTTCATGGTCTCACGCAACCAATTTTGCAAACATGTTAAAGCTTTCAAAGTCTCCGGATGCAAACAATTACGATGAGCATTTACTACCCTACCTCCTATGCTAAATGCAGACTTCGAGGCAATATTAGACACAAAAATACATAACACATCTCGAGCAATGATTTTCAATGTGAGATACTTGAGTACATTATTTTGCCACCAACTTAATATGTCAAAGTTTTCCGCTCTAGGTAAAACAAACTCTTCTAAGTAATGACCTAATTCAGATTTGCTCACTGAACACTTGAGTTTCTTCTTGCTCTTCACAAAATAGTCATATTCAGGTTTGTCTAATTAGGTGTTAGAATTTTTTTAGTTAACTTATATATATATTTTAATTATTTTCATAATAAACTAACTAGGGTCTAAGTAGGATCTAACTAATAGATATATAGGTAGGGTCTAACAAATGGGTCTATGGGTAGGGTCTGGGTTTGGGTTTAAGTTGATCCAATCCAGACCTAGACCCTATTAAAATCCACATACATAAATCCATATCATATCCATGACCCGTGGATCCTAAGACCCACTGGATAGGGTAAGGGTCTGATCCACAGGGTCTGGATCTTTTTGCCATCCCTAGATGGGAGATGGAAAATATGCATTGATTATAGGCAATTGAATAATCAAACCATCAAGAAAACAAGCACCTTATACCTATTATTGATAATTTGTTAGATGAATTACGAGGAGCACAAATCTTTTCTTAACTTGACTTAAGAGCATGATATCATTAGATTAAAATGAATGAGGTGGATGTCCACAAGATAATATTTAGAACTCATCACGACCATTTTGAATTCAAGGTGATGCCATTTGGATTAACCAACACCCCTGCTACTTTTCAATTTGTTATCAATAAGATATTAGCACCCTATTTGCACAAGTTTATGCCTGTCTTTTTTGATGACATACTAATATACAATGAGAATGTCGAAGCTCATCTACTGTTTCTCAAGCAAATATTTGAGACCTTGCTATGTGAGAGTTTCTTCCTGAAGTTGTCTAAATGCGAGTTTTGCATAGAATCTGTTAACTACTTGGGTCATGTCATCTCTGGTCTTAGTATCAGCACTAACCCAAGGAAAGTTGCAGCCATAAAAGACTGGTCAGTTCTACAAACAGTGAAGGATCTTCGTAGATTTATGGGATTGACATATTATTATAGGAAGTTTTTACAAGGTTATCCAGAATTGGTTAAGCCATTGTTCCTGTTGTTGAAGAAAGATGACTTTATGTGGGGAGACGAAGTAGCTCAGGCCTTTATAGCACTAAAGGAAAAGATGATTTCTGCCCTAATCCTTGCTTATCCTGACTTTAAGCAATAATTCGTACTAGAAATTGATGCATCAGATTATGGTTAGGGGGCGGTGTTATCTCAGGAAGGGCGACCTATTGCTTTCTTAAGTCAAACTTTAGGACCTCGTAATGCAGATCTTCTAGTGTATGAGAAAGAATTGATGGCCTTGTTGTTTGCTGTTTCTAAGTGGAGACACTATCTGGAAGGAGGCATATTCGTGATCTGCACTGATTAAGAGTTTGAACTACTAGTTGGAACAAAAGGTACACACATACTTGTAGAAGAAACACATTTGATGATTGATGGGTTTCGATTTTGTGATCGAGTATAAGCATGGTGTCAAGAACAAAGTGACTGATGTACTATCAAAAGTGCAATATGAGTTGGCAGCCATCACCAATGTGATTCCAGACTGGTTACTTTTGATTGAAGAAAGTTATAAAATGATAACGAGTACCAAAAATTGATCCAGATACTGGCAGTGACACTTAACTCTCTTTCCTATTACCAATTATACCAAGAAATTCTCAGACATAAAGGTTGCATTTATGTTAGTTCTGCAGTCACACTACGAGCTGATTTCTTCAACTATCTGCATTCATCAGCAGTTAGAGGTCACTCGAGAATGCTGGTCACTTATAAGTGAGTTAAAAAAATTTTATGGAAAGGGTTGAAGGGAGACATAAGGGAATAGATCAAAGGATGTGATGTCTATCAACGTTGCAAATCACAAAATGTCTCTTATCCTGGTTTGCTGCAACCTTTGAAAATATCGGAAGGAGCTTGTAAAAGTATTTGCTTAGACATTGTGGAAGGCCTACCCAAGTCTGAGGGGAAAGGATACAATCTTGGTGGTGATTGACCGCGTCTCCAAGTATGCTCATTTTCTCACCTTATCTCATCCATATATTGCATTGCAAGTAGGCAACTTGTTGATCGCCCAGGTCTGCATATTATATGGTTTTTCGGAAAGTAATTGTGTCAGACAGAGATAAGATCTTCACTAGCAACATCTGCAAGTCGCTTTTTTAGTTGTGGGGGGTGGCTCTTCACTTCAGTACTGCATATCATCCTTAATCTAATGGCAAGACTAAAAGAGTCAATCAATGCAAGGAGAATTATTTGCGAGGCATGTGCTTCAATAGCATATGAATTGGCTGTAGTGGTTACCATTAGCAAAGCTCTGGTACAGCTCTTGCTTCCACGCATCTCTTAAGTGCTCACCATTTGAGGTTCTTTACAGATATACACCACTAGTGCTTCCTGGATTGCGGGAAGAGCAGCATTCGATCGCAGTAGTGGCTGACTTAGTGACCTGGCAAGCTCAAGTGTTACAAGGGTTGAAGGCCAAGTTACTATGAGCTCAGAAACGTATGAAGACCTTTGTAGACATAAGATGCACGGAAAGGAAATTTGAGGTAGATAATTGGTTTATTTGAAGTTGCAGTCCTATAGATAACTTTCTGTAGTAGTGCAGAAGAATTTGAAGCTATCGATTGAATAATTTGGTCCATATCAGCGCAAATTGGATTAGTTGCTTATCGTCTACAGTTACCTCATCATTGTACACCCCATCTTGTTTTTTCACGTATCTCAGTAGAAGAAAAGGGTTGGACACGGAGGCACTGCTATTTGTAACCCTCCACCTGCAAATGCGGATGGCCAGCTTAAGTTGGAGCCTGAAAGTGTGATGGGTCGACGCATTGTCAAATGCAATAATGCTGCATTGGTACAAGTTTTGATCAATGGGCCAATTTGGGTGATGATAAAACAAGAAGGAGAATTACATATAAATACATGTCTTCCTTTGTAATTAGTATTCATTAAATTTTTCAAATTTCTAATAAAATCTCTACCTTTCTCTCTCTACAACCTCTATTCTCCTCCATTCTTGTAACTCGAATCTTGACACTTAAGAACTGCCCAAAATTTGGTGGAACTAGACAGTTTGTATGTTATTTTCGCTCTGTCCCTGAATACTCCAGGGATGATGAGTCCATGGATAAGGAAGGGTGAGGTCTTGATAAAGTTTGAATACGGCCTCTAAATTTAGGGTATGGATCTTGTAGACCCTCATCCTTCACGACACCATTGTCACACCTATGCCAAGACAACGTGACAGTGAACCGCGGATTTGGTGAATCTACTCAAAACCACATGCGAATATGCAAGGGATGCGCTCCATATCCAAAAAGACGAAGTAAAAAAAACTTTGGGATTAAGCTGCCAGTGCTTTGAAGGAGTAAACAACAAAACCATGGAGTTCACAACCAAGATTGCCTAATAGGTCCATCTATAACAAACGAGTCCAGAAAATTGATTTTGCTTCATCTAATTCTTCTCAGTGAGTGATTTTGCTTCATCCAATGAGCTTTTCAACGAGATCGGCAGCATCCTGGACAGTTGCAATGGTTTGAGCACTCTCCTCTTCAACGCTGATACCGAATTCCTCCTCAATCCCCATCACAATCTCAACCTGAAATGGCATATATCATTCCTCCTTTGGGTCATTAGCGCTCATCTATAGCTTTTTGAAAGCCACATAAGGTCAGTTCGATGCATACTGAATCGTGATAAGACAATTATCAATGAGTAAAAAGGATATGCAGGGCTTGGTATGTGTTGTCTCGTGTATGTGCATGTGTTCGTGCATAAAAAGCACTAAATTAATATCAGTTCTTGGCAAGGTAGATGAAAATGTACGAACAGGCAAGTCCGTGTACCGTATCAAGAGAATCGGCTCCCAGGGCTGCAAACTTCGACTCCCCTGTAACAGATGTATCTTCAGGCAGCGCAAGTTGCTTCTTCACAATGTCACAAACCTTCTGCACTGTTTCTGGTTTAGCCTGTTCAAGTTCATACCGAGTCTGTCATTAGTTAAGCACAACTGAAGACATTATCGCTTTGGAAAAGCATATGTCCTGTCCATCCAAGGGTCTATGTCCTACATGTCACCGATGTTCATATAGAACTTCCCGATAGAGAGATCCATCATATCAAAAACGGAACAATCCTAAAACCAGATTGAAAACAAGTTTGACAAGGACACAGTGCAAAACAGCAACAAACCAACAATACATTGACACATCTTCCCCGGCTTTCAACCTGCATCCAGCAAACAAAAGCACACAGAAATTGAAATTATTGCAAGCAAAAGAAGCGTACGGCATAGCAAATCTGGAGGCGAGCTGGGACTGGCTTCACACCAAAGGACAGGGAGTTTGGTCCCTGTTTCAAAAATAATGCAAACTTCGGGCTAGCGGTCTTGGCTGCAACCTGTTCAACAAACAAAAAATGTCCAATTACTACCACCAAAACCAACTGAACAAAAAACACAACACCGCACAGCAATCCCCCAAAAAAATTTAGCACGAGTCCAATCTCGAAACACTCTCAACGGGAAATCCCCGCCAATATTACAACAAACATCCAAACTAACACGTACCCAATTGAGCTCAACAAAGAAAGCCCCAAAATTCATAATTTCCACATAAAAAGATTGCACTTTTTTTTCATGGTTAGCTCAACGAGGAAGGATACATAAAGAACAGAGACAGATCAGATGGGAAAAGGGTTAGATCTAAAAGAGAACAACAAGCTAAAAACCCAGAAAGAGGGAAGGAAGAGGAGTTTCTTACAAGTGCAGGACGGAATTGCACGGAGACCAAGGAACCGGTGGAGGCGGCCATCTTAGAGAGAGAGAGAGAGAGAGAGAGAGAGAGAGAGAGAGAGAGATGGGAAGAGGGAGACGGAGAAAACTAGGAGGGTTGAGACAGTAGGATGTTAGTGTACTTTATAGTTCGGCTAACTCTCGTCTTGCGACAAGTAAGGTTTATGGGTTCTCTCTCTCTTCTATTTTTATGAATAATTTTCGGAATAATTTTCGTGTATTCCGTTAACTTGCAACAAAATCTGATGGGGATAAATGAATGATATGAAATTAGTGATTATTTATAATATTTTAATTATTATTAAGAATTTTAATTAAAGTAAAATTATATTTTTTTCTATAATTAGGGCTTATAGTAATTTGCCCGTTCTTTCATTTTTTATAAATATGATATATTTCATTTCTAGAACTCAAATTCAATATAATCACCTATTTTCATTGGTCCGAGTCAAAGCAAATGCTCCCTGGCCG
The DNA here is from genome assembly GCA_012979155.1 of Hypericum perforatum. NCBI lineage: Eukaryota > Viridiplantae > Streptophyta > Magnoliopsida > Malpighiales > Hypericaceae > Hypericum > Hypericum perforatum. The sequence continues at coordinate 48,953 of SOPF01028227.1, forward strand.
AAACGTTTCCTGTCTTTTCCGTCAACGCGCCCTTTTATTTGTAGGGAAAAGTACAAAAAAGTACCCTGTAGTTTCACCGATTCTCACTTGGGTACCTTGTATTTTTTGGACCGTAGAACAGGTCCAAGTTATGAAAATTTCCATCATTGGTCGGTCCTGATTTCCGGTCCGCGTGTTTTTGATAAAACGACGTCGTTTCATTATCGATGTGGCAGTCCACGTGTTTTGGGTCAGTATCTATTTCGGTACCAAATTTTTTTAACAAATTTTTATAAAATCCCTATCACTCCCTCTCTCCTCCCTCCTCTCCTTCTCCCTCTTCCTCCTCCGATTACCATCCAGCCTTAGGATAGTACACCATTCCCCCTTTCTCCGATTACCTCCTCCCGACAAACCCAAACCGCCGGAAGTCTCCGAGGACGACGATGTGTCACCGGTGGAACAAGTTCAGCTGACAGTAACCAACACCGAAGACCCTTCCCTCCTCAGCCTCCTCGCATGTACCCTCCTCTCCTTCCTCAACCAATTTTTCTCGTACTGGACCGAGCCACTTGTCATAACCCAGATCACCATCCCTGTCAACCACTTCCTCGACGACGTGCTCCCGATGAAGAGGGTGAGGGAGGGGCCCACTAGGGAGCTTCTTACTGAACCCTGGCCCATTTAACATGAAGGAGCACGTGCTGATTTCCATATTTAGGTGATGGAATCTGGAAGGTTTGTTTTTAGGTTCCCCAATTTGACCCCGGTTGATTTGGTTGGTGGGTGTTTGGTTAGGGATAGGGATTCAGGTGCTTGGTTGAGTAGGGTTGTTTCGATGGGTTTCAATTTGAAGGTTGGTGGGTTTTCCCCTGCTTGGAGGGTCTGCAAGGAGAGGTTATTGCTTGTCAAGGTTGTTGATAGCGGGTCTGCAACTTTAGCCTTCGGCTTTGGCTTGGCCTTTGCAAGAGTCGTCGGCTTCTTCTTGGATTTGGCAGAAGAAAAAGGAAGTTTGAAGGAGCCCTTGACCTTAACGAGCTTCCCAGATTTGACGAGACTCTTCAAACTAAAGAGCAGTTTCTTATTGAAACAGATTTGACCTTAACGAGCTATGGAAATTGTTATATTCTCACCTTTGTAATTTGTTGAATTATCTGTTTCAGAAAATTGGTGAAAAAATTGAGAAAAAAAGAGAAACGAAGAAGCCTCCTCTTGGTTTCATCGATTTGAATTTATTTATATTTTCTTTGGGTGTTGCTTTCGGATGAGGAAGAAGGGAAAAGAGGAGAGAGAGAGAGAGAGGAAGGTGGAGAGAGAGAGAGAGAGCAGGAGGAGGAGAGAGAAGGAGAGAGAGATAGGAGGAGGATGAAGATTGAAGAAGATGGGAAGGTTGAAGAGTGTGTTTCTTAAAAAAATTAAAAATTATTCATGTATTAATTTTGTAATTTGCCATTGCCACGTCAATTCCACGTTGTGTTCTATGTGAGTGTCAAAACGACGCCATTTTGTAAAAAACACGCGAACCGGAGATCAGGACCGATCCATGATGAAAATTTTCATAACTTGGACCTTGTCTACGGTCCAAAAAGTATAGGGTACTCAAGTGAGAATCGGTGATACCACAAGGTACTTTTTTGTACTTTTCCCTTATTTGTATTATAATTCTTTTGACTTTTTTAGTTTTTTTTTGTTATCAAAGAAAATTAGCGAAAAGTTAGGTTTGAATTTCTTTTGAATGGAGATGGATTAAATACGAAAAAAATTATTGCAAACGCTACAAAATAAAAAAAGTGAATGCGCTAGTATATTTTATTTTTTAATATTGACATTCCGAATTTGTCTATATTTACATGATTTATATAAGGGAAAAGTACACTTAGGTACCCTTTGGTTTCATCGATTCTCACTTTGATACCTTGTGCTTTTTGGACCGTAGAACAGATCCAAGTTATGAAAATTTCCATCACGAACTGGTCCCGATCCCTGGTCTGCGTCCTTTTGACAAAATGACATCGTTTCGTGTCTTAGGTGGCGTTCCATGTGTTTTGGGTCAAATATCCATTTTAGTACTATATATTTAAATAATTTTTTAAAAAATCCTCTTCTTCCTCCTCTCTCCCCATTTTCTTTCAAAACCCAATCTCAAAAAATCAAGGTGCCCTCCTCCATTTTTTTTGCTATTGTTCTGAGCCACCCCCATGTCTATCTCTCCTCAACAAATCCTTCAAACAAAAAGCACAATAGTTATCAATTGAATAAACCCCAAACGATCCCCCATCTTTGTAACGACCTAAAGACGAAAAACAGAGACAAAAAAATCGACAATATAAGCAATTCCAACAAATTCAAAGGGCAACAACCACAAAGAATCGAACTTTACATCTCAGTTCCAGTCCATTACACCTCAGCACTAATAAATTTGGGTACTTAGGAGAATCCCAAAATGTAGCTTTCAAGAAAAAAAGGTATCAATAAACTAAAACCTTAATAACCATAGTCTTGTAAGGGTTTGCTCACCAGGGGGACCGGGGAGGAGCAGAGGAGTTTACAAAAGGGGGTGAGTTCAGGTTCGAGTAAGGCGCACCAAAACGTAGGGGTTGGTTAGGTAGAGGCCTCCCCACTCCGGGAACCAATGTTGCGGGTTTTGAGGGTCCCACCTTTTTCCCGAACATCACCATATTTCCTTCTGAATTCTTTCGGATGTCGTTACACAGAATCCTCATTTTAGCATAATCCTCCACGCGAAGCAAGTATAGAAGCCTTTTTTATGAAGCTCTTAAGTAGGTGAGCTTTAATTTTTTTTCTTCAAAATAAAAAAGAAAGAGCGAGAGGAGGAGGAAGATGATGTGACGGGGGAGCGGAGAGGCTTCTTTTAGACAAAATTACAGAGCAGAGAGGAGGAGGAAGACGACATATAGAGAGGAGGAGAAGGAATAGGGAGATGGGCGAGAGAGAGAGGAGGATGAAGAAGTTGGGAGGTTGAAGAGGGGTTTTAAAATATAGTATAAAAATTGCGGTAAGACACAAAACAATGTTGTTTTGTCAAAAACACGTGGACCGAAGATCGAGACTGGCCAGTAATGAAAATTTTCATAACTTGGACCGATTCTACGATCCAAAAGGCACAATGGACCCAAGTGAGAATCGATGAAACCACAGGGTACCTATGTGTACTTTTTCCTTTGTATAATATTGACATATATGATTTTTTTTGTAAAAGTACAAAAATTTATATAGAAAATACACAAGATAGATATGTCATTGTTGACATACAAAATATGTCAATATAATCTTTCATTTTATGGTCTTGAATTTTTTTACATATACTAATATTAACGTATAAAATATACTAATATAATAAATAAAATATGTCAATATTAAAAAATATAAGATATCACTACAATTCATTTTTCATTCCATACTATTTGAAAATTATTTTTCATGTAAATGCACAATTTAGATCCTTTTCAAATAGGTGAAGGATTGGATCTCGATAATATTGGTAGGAAAGCAATGGCCTAATAGGAAAGGGAGACTCCCCACGTGGCAACCGACACATAACGCAGCATCTTTTAATAAGAAAAATTTAGCAGAAAGTATGTCTCAATTGTTTGACCCATTTGCACTAGTAAAGTATCGTGTTTTAATTTTATTTGTATGAGTTAGATTATCTTATAAATTATTTACGTAAGGTATTTTTTCTTTTCCTTCATTCTTATTACATATTCATGTAATGATCTAGACCATGAATATACATATGATGATCAAAGGTAGTGAATGTTAGACTTGCAATGATCTAGGGTATCGAGAGCTATTTAATGATGAATCCTATAATGAATCTACCATTATCTAGCCTAGATGGTACATGTAATGATCCAAGGAGAGTCATTACCCATAATAATCTATGCCCAACTAAGTAAGCCATGATCCAAGGAGGGTTAAATGGGTAACAATCTACCTTGGGTTGACTTCAACTAGATTTTTTGACACTTTTTCACTTCGAGTTTAAGAAATCCATAGACTAAGCTATTATAGGTCTCAATCTAGCTTTCTTTAACAACTTGAATCATCTCAATTTAAGGGTGAAGTCACAAGATATACTTATTTCAAAGAATCTTTAATGATCAACTTAAAATAAATCTTGGGCAGAGTCTAATTTAAAACTAGGCAATTCATTTGAGACGTAAGTTAGAGATATATATCTCTCCTTCCAATATAAGAAGATATACTTCATATTAATGCTTGAGCATCAAGCCATGGTTGATTTACTAACAATGCATGCTTTTAGGCACCTTTTGCAAGACCTCTTCAAGTAAGTGACCCTGTTTGGGCAAGGCCTCATAGCAAGTGTATGACCTGACATAATGGAGTCTTACTTGATTTAAAGTTATGGGTATCTAAAACTTGAGGCTAGGGTTACATAGGTTGCTTTATCCTAAGGATATCCAAGATAATTTCAAGCTAAAAGTATCTGAGATAATTTAAAATTGCGGATACCTAGGTTGTCATACCTTGCGGGTACTTAAGCAAACTTAATCATACCTGATCAAAGTAAGTTAAGGTTCAAACTTAGATATCTCAAAGATTACATTAGTCGACTTCGAGTTCCAAACATGTTATTTTTGCACTTTAATAATATGTGATGATTTTGTTTATTATAAGTATTTTTTATTTTCTTTTGGAGTTGTTTCTTTACTAGGTTGGAAGGTTGAAGATGAATGATCCGTACTTAAAATCGGTCATTTGTCCTAGTTGGACTTCTCCAATCCTAATTGATCAGTACATATTAACAGGTTAACAATAAAACTTTATTTTGAAAATTGGCTCAAGAATTAGAGGACTCGGGTTAAACTCCTTGATATGTGTAAACACATGTCACATTAGCATTAGTCGGGTGCATATTAGTTATGTTTTAGGTAGGTTTGAGTTGAGTTTTGCATGTCTTTTATGTTATTTTATCGTATTGAGTCAGGAAGCAGAACATATACTGGTATCATGTGATTTATAGGTGTTTGGAAGACGGTGAGCAGGATGAGAAGTGATGGGATCCTAAGAAGATTTGACAAAGAACTAGATGCTATTGAGGTAGACCCAGTGGATGCTAGCTTCCCAGCATACGCTGGAGGGAGGTATAGTGGCGAATTGTAGTAGAAGGCCCAGCAGACGCTGGCTATCTAGCGTACGCTAGCCCAGCCCAGTAGACGATTACTTGTTATACCTATTTAATTTATTTAGGTTTTTTTATTAGAAAGTTTGTAACACCTATATAAGGTGTCGAGACCTAGGTTAAAGGTATTCTTAGATGGCTTTAGCGCAAAACTCATTCAATTTATTCAATTTAATTGCTTTTATATTTAAGGATTGTGATCAATGATTCGGATCTCCACTCGATGCGGTATTTACATACTTCGTAATCAAGAGTTGTTTTTACATTCAATTACTTGATTATTTATCGATTGCTTGGTTCGTGTCGTGTGTTAGAATTAAGATTGACAATCTTAGTTCGTAACACGAATTACATATATCTCATTATTTATTTATTATTGATCGCTATTCAAGTTTAGGATTGATGACCCTAGATTTGCGTAATGGTTCATAGCATAGAATTAACCAACCAATCATTCAATTTCACTTGCTTAGATTAAGATTGAGAATACATAACATAGTACTTAGAGAATTAATTTATTTGTCCCTGTAGAGATGATCTTATTTACTGCTATTTTAATTGTGTGATCGTGTTCTCTTGCACCCAATATTTATCGCATCAAGTTTTTGGCACCGTTGCTAGCGAAAGATTTGAATCAACCTGTCTTTAATATTGGATACAGTTTTCTTGATTTTGAGACTAGTTTATTACATCTTTGTATTCATCACTATGCTTGATCTCTTCTTGTTGAATTTTGCAGCTTAGTGAGAGTGTCGGTAGTATATGCCATATACCCATTCTGACAATCAACCTCTTCTTGAATACGATCCAGAAATTGAACAAACTTCTCACCCAAAGAGAAGGAATCAACACAAGGAAGAGATGGTAGATCAGAACCAAGTAGCTAATGCTCCTGTCAATAACACTGGGAGGAGGCAGACGTACTATAGGTTGGTTGATCTTCACCCCAGTGTTGCGTACCCAATTATGGAAGCAAATAACTTTGAGATCAAGAGTGGCCTTGTTCAGATGGTTTGTCAAGACCAGTTTATGGGCTCTCCTGCAGAAAATCCTGCAAAGTACTTCTAGACTTTTGAAGATCACTACTCAATAGTCAAGTACAATGGTGTCTCAGCAAATGCTATCAAAGGACGGTGCTAGAGAGTGGCTGGACTCATTTTAACAGGCACTTTTACCACATGGGACGAGCTTGCAGACAAATTCCTAGAGAAGTACTACCCCCAGGTAAAACCACTTAACTACGTAACAAGATTTCTCAATTTAAGTAATAGGGTAGTGAATCTTTACATGAGGCCTGATATTGTTTCAAGAGGTTACTCTATGAGTGTCCACACCATCAGATACTCGACTGGATGCTGATCCAAACCTTCTACAATGAGTGTGAACCATAAATTCGAGCCAACCTAGATATAGCAGCTGGAGGCGATTTGACCGAGAAGACAAAAACTGAAGGCCTGCACATCATCGAAGCCATGGCTACTAACAATCACGAGTGAGGTAAGCAAACGGAAAGGAAAAAGGTGGCTAGTGTATAAGACGATAGTTAGATTACTATGCTTCAAGAATAGGTGGCAGCTCTCACACAAATGGTTCAAGCCACATACGTACCACTATCTACCTCATCTGCTCAAGTTTATAAAATCTGTACTAGATCATATATTACCGATAATTGTTCTTTCATGGCTGAAACTATTAACTTTGTGGGTAATACAAACAAGAATAATAACTCATATTCTGCTACGTATAACCAGGGTTAGAGAAACTACCCAAACTTTTTGTGGAGAAATAATGTAGGTCAGCAGGTACCACAATAACAAAAACCTCATATGGTTGTCGGCAGTGCTCAAGATCCTCCACTACAATAATTCTAGCTATATCAGTAGAAGTGGCAGCAATAAGTACCACCCCAGCAAGATCATAGGAGTGAGGATGAGTAAAGAAAGCAGGTACTCAGCCATGAGGCCACGATGAGGAATCTAGAAATTCAAATTGGTCAACTAGCACTTCAGCTAAATATAAGGCAACCATGCACACTTCCAAACAATAATGAAGCCCCTCCTACCAAACAGGAGCACTACAAGGCGATCACGACCAGAAGTGGGCTAGAATTGAGAAAAAATATAGCAAGTTCAATAGCAAAATCTCCAACAAAGTTAGTGAATGAAGAGGAAGAAGTACTTCAGGTGATTCCTCCAGTAGCAGAGAAAGATAAATCCATGACAAAATTGACCAAGCCAGCACCAGAAAGAAAGTATCCTTCACCACCTTTTCCTTAAAGAGTAAACAAGCAAGCATCTCATCCAAGCTATCAGAAGTTTCTGGAATTGTTCAAGAATCTCCATATCAACATTTTGCTTCTTGATACATTCAAGCAGATGTCTACTTACAAGAAGTGGATCAAAGAGTTTATCTCGAAGAAAAAGAGCATTGATAATTTTGAGGTTATTCTTTTGACTAGAGGATGCAATGCAATTTTGAGTCAGGACTTACCCTAGAAAATAAAGAATCCTGGTAGCTTTACTATTGTGTGCACTATCGGAGATCAAACTTTCAAGAAGGCATTTATCGATCTTAGGTCCAACATTAATCTCACGCCATACTCTATATTCTGAAAGTTTGGACTAAGAGATATAAAGGCAATATCAATATTTCTTCAACTTGTAGATCGTTCAGTAGCTCGACCTAAGAGGATAGTAGAGAATGTGTTAGTGAAGGTTAATACACTAATCTTCATGGTAGATTTCATTATTATGGAGATGGAAGAAGATCATGATGTTCTACTCCTTCTTGGACATCCATTCCTAACTATAGGAAAATTAGTATTGACGTGGAAAATGGAGAGCTACGGTTCAAGGTCTACGATAATGAGGTCGTGTTTAATATCTTCGAAATGGCCAAGTATCTATCTATTGAAGAAGATTACTACAAGATTGATGTGATTGATGAGATTATCACTATGCACAGTCTAGATACTTTTACCAAAAGCAACTTGGAGCTAGTATAGGAACATGAAGCATAAGAGGAAAAAATTGAATTGATTGAGCAAGTATCGTGGGTATGTGTAGTAGAATCTCTAGAATTGGATGATACACCAAGGTCAAAGCTGTAAGCATCTATCATCACACCGCCAAAACTAGAACTTAAGCCACTCTTAAGTCATATCAAGTATGCTTATCTGTGCAAAGGTAGTAAGCTCCCTATCATTATCTCATCCTCGTTGACTCCAAAATAGGAAGAATAGCTCCTTAAAGTGATCGAAAAGCATAGAGAAGCAATAAGATGGATACTTAGCGATGTCAAGGGTACTAGTCCTTCCCTCTGCCAATATAAGATTATCTTAGAGGAGGACTTTACCCCATCAGTGGAAGCCTAACACAGGCTTAACCCAAAAATCTGAAAGAAGTAGTACAAAAAGAAGTAATCAAGTGGTTAGATGCCAGCATTATCTACCCAATTTCAGATTCTAAGTGGGTGAGTCCAACTCAGTATGTACCAAAGAAAGGAGAGATTACAGTTGTCCCCAATAAGAACAATGAGCTTATTCCTACACGGGTGGTAGTGGGCCATCGAGTTTGCATTGATTTTTAGAAGTTGAACAAGGCTACTTAGAAGGATCATTTTGTACTACTATTTATTAATCAGATATTAGATAGATTGGCAGGACATGCTTATTATTATTTCCTGGATGGATACTCTGGCTACCTTCAAATTCCTATTGCCCCGGAAGACCAAGAGAAGACCACTTTCACCTGCCCATATGGTATATTTTCCTTTTTTCGAATGCCATTTGGACTCTGTAATGCACCTGCCACATTTCAGTGGTGTATGATGGCAATTTTCTCTGATATGATTGAGCAACAAATAGAGATCTTCATGGATGACTTCTCAGTATTTAGAGACTCATATAAGGAGTGTCTTCTACATTTGGGTAAGGTTTTGGAATGCTGCAAGGAAACCAACCTAGTTTTGACTGGGAAAAATGTCATTTTATGATTACCAAAGGAGTGGTCTTAGGCCATAAAATCTCAAGTGAAGGGCTGAAAGTTAACAAGGCCAATCTAAAAGTCACTGACAGGCTCCCCCATCCTCTATCAGTTAAGGGCGTTAGGAGTTTCTTGGGCCATGCCAAATTTTATCAATGATTTATAAAGGATTTCTCCAAGATCACCAAGCCTCTTTGCAAGCTTTTAGAGAAAGATACCCCTTTCGTCTTTGTTGAGGAATGCAAGCTAGCATTTAAAACTCTGAAAGAAGCACTTATATCTGCACCAATCATTATATCACCTGAATGGGAATTGTCATTCAAGATCATATGCGATGCAAGTGATTATGCAGTTGGGGCAGTTTTCGGCCAAAAGAAGACTATAGGATTTTATGCTATCTACTATGCTAGTTGCACCTTGGATGACAGTCAGATCAATTACGCGATTACGGAGAAGGAATTCCTAGTAGTGATCTTTACTCTCGACAAGTTCTGAGCTTACCTCCTCATGAGCAAAGTGACTATATACACGAATCATACATCCATTCACTACCTCTTTACTAAGAAAGATGCAAAACCTAGGCTCATCAAATGGATCCTCCTCCTATAGGAATTCGATATAGAGATTAAGATCAGAAAGGTGCCGATAAATCAATTGCTGATCATCTCTTATGCCTTGAAAACCCATCGATAATATCTTTTTCTCCTATTAATGAGTCTTTTCCTTATGAACAATTATATACACAAGATGTAATATCAATCCCATGGTACACTGATTTTGTCAATTATATTGTAAGCAACATCCTGCCCTCTAACCTTTCTTCTGACCAAAAGAAGAGATTTTTGTATGATGTCAAATTTTACGTGTAGGATGAATAGTATCTATTTAAGCAAGGGAAAGTTCAGCTTCTTAGAAGATGTGTGCCACAGGAAGAACAAGAGATTAACCTTCACCACTGCCATAACTCCCCGTATGGAGGCCATTTTGCTAGCAAGCGCACTACTGCCAAGGTACTACAAAGTAGATTCTACTGGCCCTTCATGTTCAAAGATGCTATAAAATTCATAAAAAAGTGTGATCATTACTAAAGGACGGGTAACATCTCATATCGTCATGAGATGCCACAGAATGGAAGTATGGAAGATGAGATCTTTGATGTTTGGAGGATTGACTTTATGAGACCCTTCCCGCCCTCGGACCGCAATCTGTACATTCTTTTATCAGTTGACTATGTCTCCAAATGGGTTGAAGCTGTGACCTTACTGACGAATGATGCGAAAGTGGTAATCAAGTTCTTGTAGAAAAACATTTTCAGTCACTTCGGAACTTCCAGGATTCTCATTAGCGATAGCGATAAACAATTTTACAATAATCTACTCACAAATGAACTAGTAAAGTATGGGGCCACACACAAGATTATGACAGATTATCATCATCAAACAAGTGGACAGATATAGGTCTCCAATTGGGAAATCAAGCGAATCTTGGAGGTTACTGTAAATCCCTCGTAGAAAGATTGGTCTAGTAAACTAGATGATGCACTGTGGGTGTATAGGACTGTGAATAAGACCCCTATCAAAATGTCACCTTACCAACTAGTCTATGGAAAAGCTTGCCGCCTCCTAGTTGAACTCAAACATAAAGCTTATTAGGCTTTACGCCGGCTGAACTTTAACCTTGACAAAGTCGATAAATGACAAATACTATAGCTTGGACAGCTCAATGAGTTTTGCCTGGGTGCTTATGAAAATGCCAAGCTCTATAAGGAGAAGACTAAGAAGTGGCATGATAAGAAGATCCTTTATCATGAATTCTCTGCCAGCCAACATGTACTTCTATATAACTCATGCTTTAAGCTTTTTCCAGAGAAACTCAAATCCAGATGAAGCGTCCCATATATGATAGTTGTCATTTCACCTCATAGAGTAGTTCAGATTCAAAATCTGGACATGCAAAAGGAATTCAAGGTAAATGGGCAGCGCTTGAAGGTGTACATTGGTGATTAATTCAATGCACAAGTAGCACATATAGATCTTAATGACCCAGCACCTCAGTAAGACTCTACCAGCATCAAGCTAATAACGTCAACTTAGAACTACCTCTTACATTACTTTTTTTTTCTTCCATTGAGTGTTACTCATTCGAGTTTCTCTAAGTTTGTGAGTTTATAGAGGAATGTATATAGTGTCACCCTCAAAAAAAAAATATTTATCATTTTAGTTTATTTTTGAAGGACAACAGGTCTTACGGAGCCATGCTACGAATTCTAGATACGGAAGAATAAAAAATGGTGGACCTAATAGACACTGACTTCCCAGCGTATGCTAGGGGGTCCAAGAGGTTTTTCAAAGATGACCCAGCGAATGCTGGTTACTCAATAAACGCTGGGGCCAGCAGATGCTGACTTTCTAGCATATGCTAGGGGGATATAGTAGGACAAAAACAAAACCCTTCCCTCTCCTCACAAAACCTCTCACTCTCATCACAAAATACCTCCTTCTCCTCACAAAACCTCTCCCTCTTTCTAGCAATTACTATCATTGACTGTCATTGACCACTGCCATAGCCCCTAAAACACCCGGCTCAGCTATCCTAAAGCACCGCCAGACCAACCCCAATCCTCTGGCAAGATCTAGCTTGCATCAACCTCTACCAACCAACATAGCACACAGGTATATTGCTTATTGCCCAATCTTTTATAAAAGGGAAGGCGATAGATTTTATAAGTTTGACAAGTGCAAATTTATTGAGTATAATGTGATTGACTGGGATGAGATGCGTGGCCTAGATATTGAGCAGGATTTGTGTGCTGTGTTAGATGAACTAAGGTGGGCATTCTTTACTAACTTGATTATAGAGATTTACCCTTACGTTGTTGTCAAATTCTATAGCACCATTGTAGTAGCTCACAATAATTCATCTTTCACTGTATGAATTCATAGTATATCAATCATTGTCAACGAGCCTTTGCTCATTAACTTGATAGGCATCAAGGGTGGGGGTGGTCCATTAGATCTTGGCACTAATGCAGCCACCCATAGCACATGGAAGGCTCTCATAGGCTTAGCCTCCTATAGAATACAGTCTCCTGCTATCCTCATCCAGGACCTCCACCGGAGTATTGTGCACCATTTCATATGTGTATGTTTTAGTGGTCAGTATAAGAATAGTCGAGTTACCCAGACCCAACTGTATGCACTTTCTTGTATTCAATACCATCGACTATTTAGCATATTTGCATTGATTTGTGATGTAATAAATCGTATGTTATAGTTGACTAACCCCCAACACATAAAACATTGCAACCAATCCCCATTAATCATGATTAGCTAGTGGCTTGGCACCTCCTCTCCAAGGTCGAGTGCCATCGCACCATCACCTATGGTGTTATTAGGTAGGAGGATCATAAGGCTATCAATGACTGACTTAGGGAGGAGAATAACATACAAATTCTGGAACACCAGACCGAAATCAACAACCTCACACACCATATCACAGACCTAGAAATCCAGGTCCAGACCCTTATGCAACAATATCAGAAAGACTGAGCATATGTTCAAGACCAATTTATAGCCCAGGCAACATATAATGCCTAATACGAAGCAGTGGAAGAAGCACATTAGGCCTTGCTCCTGGAGTCAATTTCCATCACTACCACCTCTGTATCCTTGATTAGGTATTCCTGTTCCCCTCTCCTCTGTCTATCTTTTGTGTTTGTGAGTTTGTTATGTGTTTTTTTTGTCGTTGCATGGCACCTCTCCACACATTGAGGACAATGTGTTCGATAAGTGTGACGGTGTGTATACACTGTGTATTTGAATTTTTGGTATTTATTTTTCCTTGTTAGTCTATTATATGCATGTGATTGAGTCTGTTCTATGTGTGGCATGTGTTTTTGATTGAAGTAGTCATATCTATCGCAACTGGTGAACCAACCTTCCAAACTTGTGAACTTAAAATGATAGCCAAATCCTATTATTAGTCAGAAGCCAAATTTAAGTTGCCTTGAATAAGATTTTATAGGCATGACATCCTTGGTTATTTAGATCAATAATCGCACTAGGTAGACCATACTTAAGAGTTTGATGAGTGACCATGTGAGGATTTTGAGTTAAAGGATGAGACAATCATCTCTAGTTTTATTCATGAGATGCTTAGATATGTCGGGTGATGAGAGTGGCATACTAGCATTTGGCATAATTTTGTAGTGAGGGGTGAGTTACATGTTGAGGGCCATTTTGATATTGAGCCTAGTGCCTTAGAGCCAAAAACCTGTGCTCAACCATTGTTTAAATCTCATTGAGCTTAAGCCTATTCATTGAATCACTATTTGTACACTATTGCATAAGCCAAATTCTAACCCCCATCTACCTTTAATTACTTAATTTGAGAGATTAGGACATTATTTAGGGGATATCATTGTAAGGGTGCACTTGGTAGTCTAGTCAGGGGTATTGAACATGAATTAGGTTAAAAAGGGTGAAGTTAAGGTCAACAATCAAAATAGGGATAAGCTGCTAATGAATGTACAAGAATGTATGCAAAAGAAGAAAAAAGAGAAAAGAAAGAGAAATGTGGAAAGATTGGAAAAATCAAAAAGTGAAAAATCTAAGAAAAGTGGATTGGTGGAAGGAGTGCGATAAAAAGAAAAGAAAAGAATCCACACAAGGAAAAATAATAGCTTATCTCGAGTGAGGCGACCTCTAGGGCATGGGTACATTGGGTTGAGCACATAGTTGTTATAGGGTGAGATGCATAATATAATCAAGAGTTAGATTTTTGTGTAACTCTCGGATTGGGTGGTCTAGCCATTACCCAATTACTTATCCTCCTCTTACCTTAAGCCCCATTATAACCCGAACCCTGCATTACTCGAGATAGTGTTAAGTGCAAAGTATCGCATTTTTAAATCCCAGGCATGTATGCGAGTGATAGGTAGTTGACTACTTAATACGTGTGAATAATTGAGAATGTTGTGTCCACATTGTCTTTATTCTTGGCACTTGAATGAAAGGAATGATTCGTGATAGGATGAAGTATGTGGTAAATTGTTCGTAGTTTGGAGGCACCGTGAACACAGTAGTTCTGATGCACTTTGCTTAAGGACAAGCAAAGAAGTAAGTGTGAGGGTTTGATGTGTGTGTAAACACATGTCAGGGGTTAGTCAGGTGCATATTAATTATGTTTTAGGTATGTTTGAGTCGAGTTTTGTGTGTCTTTTATGTTGTTTTGTCGTGTTGAGTCAGAAAGCAGAACATCTACTGGTGTGTATTTTGTAGGTACTTGGAAGAAATAGTGAGTGAGATGAGAAGCGGTGGGATCCCAAGAAGATTTGACAAAGAACCGGCTATGGTAGACCCAATAAATGCTGGCTTCCCAGCGTACGCTGGGGGGGGGGTACAGTGGTGAATTGCAATAGAAGACCCAACAGACGCTGGCCCGACCTGATAGACGATCACCTATTGTACCTGTTTAGTTTATTTAGGTTTTTTATTAGAAAGTTTGTAACACCTATATATGGTGTTGAGACCTAGGTTAAAGGTATTCTTGGACGGCTTTAGCGCAAAACTCATTCAATTTATTCAATTCAATTGCCTTTACATTTAAGGATTGTGATCAATGATTTGGATCTCCACTCAACGCGGTATTTACATACATCGTAATCAAGAGTTGTTTTTATATTCAATTACTTGATTATTTATCGATTGCTTGGTTTGTATCGTGTGTTATAATTAAGATTGATGATCTTAGTTCATAACACGGATTACATCCATCGCATTGTTTATTTATTATTGATCATTATTCAAGTTTAGGATTGACGACTATAGATTTGCGTAACGGTTCATAGCGTAGAATTAACCAATCGATCATTCGATTTTACTTACTTAGATTAAGATTGAGAATACATAATGCAGTACTTAGAGAATTAATTCGTTTGTCCCTATAGAGACGATCTTATTTACTACTATATTACTTGTGCGATCGTGTTCTCTTGCACGTATTTCTGACCCGATATTTATCGCATCACTCCTCAAATTAATTCTGGATATGGTAACATGGCGAGTGAGAAATATCAGAAAAAAGATTTTGAGTAGACTTCAAGAAGAAAGAGTGAGTCTTATTTGGGTATATTTGAATGTTGATGAAGAAATGAAATATTTTTTTGGGACGGAGAGGTTGCAGAGAAGACGGGGACGAAGATAAGAAGAGATATAGGGAGGGAGAAGGGCTTTTTAAGTTTCAAATTATTATTTGATTAATTGGTAATTGAGTCTTTTCATTTATTTAATTATCAGACAAAAAATTAATTCTGATATTAAAGTTTTGAGAATTTTATAAAATCAAACTAGAGAGACTGAAGTTTCAATTTTTGAAGAGTAGAAAAAAAAATTATGATTTAGACTAACCTAAGGGACTGAAGTTGCATGACCAAATTTAAGTTAAATAAATGCATCTGCCCACTACAAATTTTTTATTTTACGTGAAATTTGATACCATAATACATAAAAAGGCAGGGCAAATTTTAGTTGATAGTGTTTGGATTGATCTTGGAAAATTCCACATTAAAAATAGAGAATTTTTTAATGCAATATATAAATGAAAATTTCTGATCTTGGTATGGAAATTCTAATCTGGTATGAAAATTCTAATCTTGAGTTTATTAATCAATTCGAAATATGTGTACTCTTTTATACACAATTCAAGCGGTTGAATTAACTTTCCGATTAATTATTTCCAACGAAAGTGACTACACACGCCATTATAGCTTTGAGCTCATATAACAATAATAAGATTGTAATATGAAGCCCTTTACGAGGGCACAAAGTTGGTCGACAAGATCACGTAGTAGTAATACACTAAGATGAACTTTTATAAAGGGTTTTTATGCTATATAAATTAGAAAGGCAACTGCTTTTACGCAAAAACAAAAACACTAAATTTTCGTAAGGCAAACGCCAAGGATCAAGAAAGATTCATGGAGCATTAAACAAATGCGGGATCGAGTGGGTCACCACGAAATCCATAGCTCGTTAAACTCCCCATATCTTATACGTGGAGATGGGCAAATTTGAGCAGTTATAATATAAAGTATTTGCATCACGAACGTTATAATCCGGTTTGGTTTGTTAGAGGGGGATGGTGTGGGTCAAGCAGAAGGTACAATATTTCATTGATTACATTACATCGTATAATAATTGATATACCGCATTATTTTGTGATCATAGAAAAAAAATGTATCGAGTAAGTAATCATTGTGTTTTCTTAGACGTTGACTCGTTGTTATGGTTCGGTAGAGGACGAGATTAACACGTAGCTTCAAGACCGTTTATTTTTCAATAAAAAAAATGAAAAAAAGACTATTCATTTTAAACATCAAATATGTGATATAACTTTTAAATTATTTTAAACCTGTTATTGCTTCGTGAACAATGTCCTCTCCAATGGCTTCTTCGCTATAATACAAATTAGTGTATTACAATAGAACCCTTAAAATTGATTTTTTTTTCCTCTTAAAATACTAAGTGAACTAATCCAAATAGAATTACAAATATTTATTAAATAAATTAGGACTACAAATGCCATAAACTTCTTCTGCATAAGAATAACTCCATACCATGTGATCTATGGTAACTAATCTTTTATTACATAATAGTCGAACAAATGACTAGTACAAATTTGGGTTGACAAGATTTAACAAAAAAAATTAACAAAATATCATTCTTAATAACTAATTATTTAGACTAATGTTTGTTGATTAATTTGTAAGTAACATATCAAACTCGGGGACCATTTTAAACGGCGGGTACAACTTCTTAACTCCTGCTCACGTCACCCACCAACCAAGCCATCCCCGCACCAAACCAAACCAAACCACCATACCATACCATACCCCCTTCACATTTTCAACACCCACCCAACTCCACCACTTCGACACCGTTTCACTGTCACAAATTTCCCACGCATTACCTGTTTCTCCACTTCCTCCCAATATTCCTTTTCTTTTCACCACAAATAATAAGAGAACAAAGTAAAAAAAAAAAAAAAGGGACTAAAGAGCAAAAACTCGACGTAGCTTTGGCGGTTACAAAAAACTAACATATAATAGAGAGAAAAAAGGAAAGAGAGGAGAAAACGGAAAATACACGCAAATTTATATTATTTTCCCCGGTATTTCTTCTCCACCCCTTTAAATTCGTTTTAACTCCTTCCTCGTCTCAATAGTGTCTACCTCGCCTAGATTTGCTCGCCCAAGCCAACTCCACCGAAGAGTAAGCTCCCTTTTTCTCTATCTCATTCTATTCTCTCTCGGTTAAACGTCGTCGTGATGGCTGTCTCACTCCTTTTACGCGCGAAACGCCGTCGTTCCTCGCCGATGGAATCAACCGTCAGTTTTTTTTAAAAAAATACGTTACTTATTTCGTCCATGCGAAGTTAGACGTAGGTTTCTGTTCATGAGCCGGCACCGTTTTAACCTCTGTTTCCCCTAATAACCGTCGGTTCGTCGGGGATCGCAAATTTGTCGTTTTCCCGATTTCGTTCTCACTCTCTGTTCCCCAGCGTTGACCAATTTTGACTTCTTATTTTTCTCTAAGTTCCCGACGATCGCTGGATGAGAAGTACTGATTTAAAAATGTTGTGTTCTAAATAATTAACCGTAAACTTTTTGGTTAGTCTGATTAAATCTCAATCGCGTGCAGGTGAAATAGCGGGAGGGAAGCTTCTTGGAAGAAGCATGGGAACAAAGATTCTAGAAGTTCATCCCAAGGAGCTCCAGTTCATATGTGAGTCGTGAACTTGTCTGTGTGACTTTCTTTTTCGAGAGGCAGTTATCGGATGGTGATTTGTGTCGATGCGTTGTCATTGTAGTTGAGCTGAAGAAGCAAAGCTCTTGCACGGTACAGCTCATCAACAAGACCAATTACGATGTTGCTTTCAAGGTGGGAGTCCGTCGCCTTGGTCGTCTTCTTTTATCCGTGTTTTGAAATTGAACATGTTGCTTTTTGATTGTATTTTATGTTAATGGGAGGGTGCCTAATCGGAGCAGGTCAAGACTACCTCACCTAAGAAGTACTGTGTCCGTCCCAACGTGGGAGTTGTTCCGCCCAAGTCCACGCATGATTTTACAGGTATGCTAATAATCAGTTTGATGGGTGGAGTTTTTGTGCTAAAAGTAATTTTCACAAATGATTAACTGGTGCGAAAAAAAAATAAAAAAATACTTAGTTACATTCTTCTCCACAGAAGATAATATGGTGTTGATACAGCAAATTATGTTCTTAACCTGCCTGATTTCTAGATCTAGCATTCTCAATTCTGCCATTGTTCGAATTCTTTTTGTATTACCAGTTGATTTTTTTTTTCCTTTTTGGTTGTGGTGCAGTTACAATGCAAGCGCTGAAGGTGGCTCCTCCTGATTTGGTGTGCAAAGACAAGTTCTTGATTCAAAGCACTGTAGTCCCTACAGGAACGACTGAGCCGGACATCACAACGAGCATGGTGAGTTTTATGCTTTTTGTTTTAGTTTTAGCTACCAACCAACAGAAAAATGCTCTTATCAGTTATAACCTTCTGCTGCAGTTTTCCAAAGATGATGGCAAGCATGTTGAAGAGATTAAGCTGAGAGTGACTCTGGTCAGCCCACCTCACTCGCCCGTTCTTTCACCGATCGGTGGAGTGCTAAAACAGGAATCAATCCTTGAAGATTTAATGCTGCAAGATCCGGAATTTAGGAAAGTTCAAGTTGGAACATTCTCTGAGAAGGTTTGTTTAATAACTTGAATTGTATGTTTGTTTGCATCCCTGAGTTTCATTATGTTCTACTTTGACAACCCCTTTTTCTTTTGACGAGAAAATATTTAATTCCTGCTGATGGGTCTTGGGATCTCTCAGTTTTCCAGGGAATGGGACTCGAAACCTCTTGGAGATCAAAAGACAACTAAAGTGAAAGATATGGACCTAAAGCCAGTTAACAAAATAATTGGTCAGGGATGGGAGTTTTTTAATGATCATGAGCTTGATAATCTGAACAACATGGAGCTGAAGCCAGAAAAAGATGTCAGCAGTCAACACATTGCACCTTCCAAAGGTTCAGATTTTGTTTCAGATAAAAATGTGGTTACTGGACGTGAAGCTTCAATGAATAAACCTGCTGAACATTCTCCAGTTAAAGAGAAAATTAGCATTCAAGAGGATGCTGCATCTGTTGGTGCAGAAGTTTCAGCTGATAAAGATGCAATTGAAGGCACCGTGCCCTCATTGCCCAGAGATCGATACTATACTCCAGTCAAAGATGAGATTAGTAGGTTGGGATCACAAGAAGATAATGTCAGACGTTCCTCTCCCAGCAAACTGTTTACACACAAAGAGTTAGAAGTTCAAGAGGAAGAGGACTTGAAGCCCAAGCAGGATACTGTTCATGGTGAGACGCAAAAGCCAGCAAAAGAAACACCACTCACACCTGCTAGGGATGTAGCCTCTATTAAGGTTAAAACAGCGGAAGAACTGACACTAGTCCGTGACATTGAGGAGATGAAGGCAAAAATGAATGTTCTTGAATCTAAGCTAAACGAGGTTTGTTTCTCACTGATGCTTTATGTGCCAAACTAAACTTACTTGATGTGAAGTGATTCATACAGAACAGTGTGTCAGATCACTGTTTCTCTTGTTTGGTTTTATAACTCCTGAATTCCTAGTCATGTGAACGTTTCATTAATGTTTTGTTCAGAAGAAAAACAAGGTGAAGTTTATTAATGTTTTCAGATCTGATGTCAGTTAGGCTCCATTCACCGATTAACCATCTGGTGCTGATCTGGTAGTCTCACTTTGTTATATAAGTCGTACTTTTTATCTTTTTCTTTGGCTGGATCCCTTTGACCTTTACTTTTCATATATCAAATTTGGCTACTCTTCATTTCCTGTCCCAGATTGCCTCGTGAAAATTCAGTCGCTTGTTTCTTGGAATGTGTTATGCAGGCAGGAGATACAATTTCAAAACTGACTGAAGAAAGGAGACTGAGCACCCAGGAGCGGAAAACGTTGCAGGAAGAACTGGTAAGCTTATTGTAGTAACTCTGTCAAGAACCGAACATGTTAGGGCTCCAAAAATGCTCATTATGTCTCCCGCAATGGCTTGTTTTCCTTGCAGGCGCTGCTCAGGAGAAGGACAAACATGAGAAAGGTGCAAGCTGGGTTCCCGCTCCTATTCGTCGTGATGGTAGCTCTCGTCAGTACACTGCTCGGATACCTTACGCACTCTTGAATATCAGACATCCACTTCGTGTTAATAATTAGAAACAGTATAGGGTAAACTCGACCCCTTGTTACCACGGATCAGGGGCTTCTTATATACCTGTGTTTATTATGCAAAATAGACTACACGACTTAGAAAGTCGAATGTGGGTGGACAGGTAAAAGATAACTAGCTATGAAGTAACGTACAATAAGTACTTGAGTTCCACAAAGTTAACCTGAGAGATTACTGAAAGCTTGGTCTACCCGAGTCCTTGACAAGCTTGTTTTACGATTACTGCACTTGTAAAGTTGAGTTTGCGTATGGATTTTGTATCTTTTGCCTCATTCCTTTCGAGGAAAATATAATATTCATAAAAACAAAAAAACTGAAGAAGATTGGTACTGTAACAATCCAGCTTTACAGAATGCTGTTGAAATTTACGTTTATCCCAAGTCTGCTGCTATCTGCGGAGAACGTTTATTCCGTTACAAAAAGAATTATATCTGCATCATCTAACATCTAAAATGCAGATTGCACAACGCACAACTCTACATGGCTCTGTACATCATCACTCGGTTTACCTATTCACTCTCACAGTTGATTAGCGCTGCGTTCTGTTGGTGAGCCAGGAACAAAGGGCACAAAGCCCCGGCCGCCAAACACTGGGCGCATGAAGGCGTTGTCAAACTTCCGCCAGTAGTAATGGACAGTGTGCGAGGGAGTTGTCAAGAGTGCCCGTATGCTGTTTGGCCGAGAAGCTCCCGGTCCGTTGAAATCGTCCAAGGAGTCCTGGCCCTCACCTAGAAGAGGCACGGTAATGGATTTTGGAGAACTTGGACTCGATGAGAATGTTGTGTTTGCTGAAATTGGCTTCGTATGAGGCAGCAACAACCTAATAAGGGGTTTCGTCATCAAGCCAAATACCTACAAGAACAAAAAGGACCAGTAATTGTCATCGCACACAAGTACTTCCAGCTGATCTTAGGCTAGAAACCGACTTAAAGAAGAAAATACTTTACCACAGTGCTGAAAAGAACGACAGTTATGGTACTGGTGATCATTATTGCATTTGCTCGCAGATGGGTATGCCCTGAGCTTGTGAACTGAAATTACCGAACACAAAATTGTAACGGTGCTGAATTTGACTTCCGATTTAAAGGGTTCTTGTTGAAGTTGGTAGTTGAGAGGGTACCTTATTATATGCAAGGGCCATTGACACTGCACCCCTCATTAGACCAGCCCACCAGATAATGACCTACAAAAGTGTGACCATGTTAAGCCAACTGATTTGGAGAACGCAGAAACACGTCATGCCAGGATTATGGTTATTGAACCTGCTGTCTGATGCCAATTCTGTCTTCGGGTGATTTTTTTGATAAATTGGATATAAAGGACAAGGGGAAAACAAAAGCTGCTCTTCCGATTAGAATAAGAGCTAGTAGCACTGAACTAACTGCGACTGAAGTCCCGGGACTGCAAAATGTAAAACCAACAACGCACCATGATGAAAAAGAATAGTTTTGAAAGTCAAGTAAGCCATGTTCTTCACATAGACTTCGATATGTATCCCTCCCTACCTGTCACTTACGACTCTCCATTTCTCAATGTCCAAGGCATCCATTCCGACATAGAGGAAGATGAAAATCTCAGCAATGAATGAAAGAGTTGCAAAACCATGCCTGTAAGAGTTATATAATGCGTAATACGTTCAATATCAAATAAGCAACTGCAGAAGAACATACTTCTTTAATTATTAAATGAAATAACATACTTAGTAGTCACTCTTGAGCTCTCAGTCACATTGTGCCAGGTATAATGGGACATCACAATCCCACAGAAGAATACCGTAAGAATTCCACTCAAGTAGAACAGCTGCAGAAACAAACAAAAAATCACTTCAATCTGATGATTACAAGAAAGTTGCATGAAGGCTTCAATTAAGGTTAAAGGTTCACCTCAGCCAGTATATATGACATGTACGCCATAAGAATCATAAGAGCAACCTCTCGATCTGTTGAATGCCTGCATCATAAAATGACTTTAATATCTCCGGAGGTAGCAATCCAACATGTTAGCGGATCAAACATACGGCATTCATATTCAAGAACACGAACCAAACAAAAATGAATAACAAACAAAGATTTATTTCAAAGCACTGGGTACCTGCCAAAGTACAGCTTCTTGATAATGTAAGCACTAACTAGTCCAGTCTGCAATAACCCAAATAATAAGCTCACAAGTCATCGGCTGATCAACAATCAGAAAGGTCTTGACTTGCTTCAGGAGCAACCCTTAAAGAGAGATGATACTTACCACCACACCCAGCAAAGTGCTAGTTAGAAACAGATAAAGAAAGCTGCCGAGAAACTCCCAAGCAATTGTCTGATTCACACGAGTGAGATCAAAGCTTTGGATTGCATTAAAAAGCACCACTGATGTTGCATCATTCACGACCCCTTCTCCGAATACCAGACTATAAAGCAAAGGAGTATCGTCCTGATTAAGCACCTATGACACCCCACAAAAGTAGTTCTAAAATTTTGTCCCAGGAACGTTAATTGAACTTTGTAGCATTAGAAGCATTCTGATATATACCAAACCTGCAATGTGCAAACCGAGTCTGTGGCAGCAAATATAGCACCAATGGCTGAAAGATTATAGAATGAAACGGTCAGCTACGATCAGTAGAAATCCAAGAGGGAAGATAGTGAAATAAAATGTTGAAATTTGAATCAATACCAAGATAGTCCCCTATTTCCAGTGATCCAATGTCCATCCTCTGAAATATTTGTGTCACACCTGCCAAATCCATCATTTGGATTCAGTAATAGTTTCGCATCAGCTAATAGGACAAGAAATTAGACCACATGCCACAGGGTTACCTATGGAAATGACGGTGCAGGATATTAAAGTACCAACAGCACCAAAGAGCGTGATTGTAAGGAAGTTACGGAAAAATTGCTTCTTTTTCACCTGAAATCTGGAAAACCAAATAGATAATGGGAATACTAAAGGCAAGGTTTGAACAAGATCCAGAAATGTAAATAGTCAAAATTTATGCTCATTAAATACAAATCATCACCAAGAATATAAAATAGAAAAAAAAGACTAGCAGAGCATAAGCTGCAGAAAGGTCTACATAAGATTTACATCAACTTGTAATCAGAAGTCCACGATTAGAAAAGGAAAGATACCCGGCATTGAAAATGATAGGTGGAAGGAGATAAATGAAGAAAAGATCCTCGCTGAAGACTAGAAGATGAGAGCTTTTTCCATTGCTAAATAGTAAGATAATCACTCCGGTACATAGACCCTGACAAGTGAAACACAAATCATTGTCAAACAACAAATCCAACTGAATTTGATACAAAGTGATCAGACATAGTACAAAAAACATGAAATCAAAATACATTAAAAAATAACACAGCCAAAAGCATAACAACAAGGCTGTTGGGGACCAAATCACCAGCTCTTGAAACTGATTGATTAACTTGGCCACATCGGTTAATCAACCCGTAATTAAGACAAAGGTAGAAGGTAGAACCTTCCAAACCAAAGTCTTTAATCAGGTCCACCTAGGAACCACAATAATTGTGCCTGTGTTAGGATATACCGAGTAAAAAATCCCATCTTCTTACACAAGTAAAATTCAACTCTTATCATGTCCAAACAAACACCACCCCAACAAGTCCTCGAGGTGGATAGCCACACTGAAGACGCCAACAACATATTTCGAAAGGGAAGCTACGGAAATAGTCAAACATCTCGAAAGCCATCCTAACTAATGAACATCAAAGAGAAAATTAGGACAACAAAGGTATATTGGTGAATATATATATATATATATATATATATATATATATAGAGAGAGAGAGAGAGAGAGAGAGAGAGAGAGGTACAATGGCAAGGGCGGTGATGGACTCGTTAATCCAACGGTTCTCCTCGAGAAGGTGGCCGAGGACGATGCAAGCGCAGAGCAGAGCGACGAAGAGGTTCATGGACACCACGGACGCGTGATCCGACGTGGACAGAGCCTGAAGCACCCTGGACCCCGCCCACCCTCCTACCCCCTCCTCCATTCCTTATATACAAATATATCAACTTTCCTTCTCCTCCTTCAATCGTCACGTCCCCCGAGCTGCCCACCTGGGAGAGAGAGAGAGAGAGAGAGCATGCAACCACACCGAAGACAACGCCGTGTTAGACAAACCTTGCTTCCTTGTCACCGAGCTGGTTCGGTTATCTATCTATTTATCAAACTGGGTACCCAGAGAAAGAAATATGGAATCTTTCTTGTTTACCTTTTTTTTTGTTTGTTTGTTTTTTGTATCTCTCTCCCCTGCTTGGAGGGAGAATAATAATAGTTTACACCTAAGCTTTCTATATTTGTCTGATTAAAAGAATAACACAGGAGAACCGAGCGAGAGAACTAATGTAAGATATTTGCAGAGAGAGAGAGAGAGAGAGAGAGAGAGAGAGAGAGGAGAAAGGTCTGGAAAGAGGTAGAAGAAGAGTAGATTTGAAGGGACGGGACAGAGAAAAAGGTTTGCTCAACGAAAGGAACAGAGGAAAGAGCCCCCTCTCTCCATGTGTTTCGGGACATAAAAGAGAGACCATGGAATCTATTTTCGGCAAGTTATTCTTAGATCATTTGTGTATGATGAAATATATGATATGATCCTTGTGTTTGGCAAATTATTTTTAGATTTTTCATTACGTCAAATATCAATTAGTATTTTTTAATCCTCAAAGTGGCCTTGGAATTGAAAATTTTAAGTCATTCTGTCGTCTCGTACCTCCTCTTTAGTGTCGTCTTTCCCTCTTCTGTTGGTAATGCCAAGCTCACCCACTTTGCCACCCGAGACGAGGCATAAACCAATGCCATCCTTGAAGCAACTCAGGATCATTATCCTCTAACTAGCCTCCGACAATGTCACCAACACTTTCTTGCATAGAGATCTTTGTTGCAATTCTAATAGAGGGAAGGAGGAGAGGGAGAAGGGTGAGGAGAGGGGTGATTAATAGGTATCTTTGTCCTCGTCCTCTAATTGCACAATCAAGGTCATCGTTGTCCTCTTCTTCCAACTGTACAGTCAAGATCAACACCATCGCCATCCTCCAACCACATTGTTGAAGTCACTATCCACTAACATTTTTGAATCAATCACCCACATAGGAAAACAACATGTATATGAAAACTTTTAACAAGACACACTAAAATACATTACGGATCTATAAATAGACATAGGAGGACTCAGAAAGTCACGGTCAAAATATGTACAGAATCTAAAATCCACACCGCACTTGGGCTAAGAAAAATGTAAAACTATTCCTCACTATAGTAACGATGTATCATATTTCATTGCGCAGTTTCATAAGAGGATTAATAATCATTTCTTCTAGAAGTACCTTATTCTATAAATAAAGGACTAACTGCTTTAGTACATATCTTTGTGAACAGTCTTCAAGTTCTAGAATTTTTTTTGTTTTTTCCTTAATCCTGAGTGTGATCAAAAGGTTAGTAAATATGGAAGGCCAATCCTTAAATGGTCATATTCTCCGGCCCAGATGCAATTCCACATCTTTTGATGAACATTCTTTATGTGTTCCATAAGAATATACATATCGTCCTCTGATTGCCGTCACGTATTTCATGTGCACAGAAATTTTGATACATAATTGTTTTATATTTCATCGTCGTTAATATGCAATATATGCAAGTTAATTTTGGGTCAATACATATATTTACTCAATGATCAAAAATACATAATTTTCAATTAAATGATGTCACCTATACTTCCTTGCTTAGAGATCTTTGTTGCAATTCTGATAGAGAGAAGAAGGAGAGGGAGAAGGGTGATGAGAGGGATGATTAATAGTTATCCTTGTCCTCGTCCTCTAATTGCACAATCAAGGTCATCGTTGTCCTCTTCTTCCAACTGTACAGTCAAGATCAACACCATCGCCATCCTCCAACCACATTGTTGAAGTCACTATCCACTAACATTTTTGAATCAATCACCCACATAGGAAAACAACATGTATATGAAAACTTTTAACAAGACACACTAAAATACATTACGGATCTATAAATAGACATAAGAAGACTCAGAAAGTCACGGTCAAAATATGTGCAGAATCTAAAATCCACACCGCACTTGGGCTAAGAAAAATGTAAAAGTATTCCTCACTATAGTAACGATGTATCATATTCCATTGCGCAGTTTCATAAGAGGATTAATAATCATTTCTTCTAGAAGTACCTTATTCTATAAATAAAGGACTAACTGCTTTAGTACATATCTTTGTGAACAGTCTTCAAGTTCTAGAATTTTTTTTGTTTTTTCCTTAATCCTGAGTATGATCAAAAGGTTAGTAAATATGGAAGGCCAATCCTTAAATGGTCATATTCTCCGGCCCAGATGCAATTCCACATCTTTTGATGAACATTCTTTATGTGTTCCATAAGAATATACATATCGTCCTCTGATTGCCGTCACGTATTTCATGTGCACAAAAATTTTGATACATAATTGTTTTATATTT
Organism: Hypericum perforatum; assembly: GCA_012979155.1. Classification (NCBI taxonomy): domain Eukaryota; kingdom Viridiplantae; phylum Streptophyta; class Magnoliopsida; order Malpighiales; family Hypericaceae; genus Hypericum; species Hypericum perforatum. The sequence goes on from SOPF01028227.1 coordinate 75,861, forward strand.
CATCGTCGTTAATATGCAATATATGCAAGTTAATTTTGGGTCAATACATATATTTACTCAATGATCGAAAATACATAATTTTCAATTAAATGATGTCACCTATACTTCCTTGCTTAGAGATCTTTGTTGCAATTCTGATAGAGAGAAGAAGGAGAGGGAGAAGGGTGATGAGAGGGATGATTAATAGTTATCCTTGTCCTCGTCCTCCAATTGCACAATCTTGGTCATCGTCGTCCTCTTCTTGCAACTATACATTCAAGGTCAACACCATCGTCATCCTCTAACTGCATTGTTAAAGTCACTATCCACTAACATTTTTGAATCAATCACCCACATAGGATGAGTTTCAGATAAAAAAAATAGTGATAGATACATACAATTTATTCACACATGAGTCAAATAGATGTACCTTCTTTTCATCTATGTAATTTTTAGCAAAATGACATTTTTTTACAGTTGTAACATCTAAGCTTCTTATTGTTGAACTTTCTCTCTTTCTTACTTCCAGAACTTTTCTCACTAGTTTCGGAGTTTTCAACTTTGCCATCATTCCTATTTTTCTTATCCTTTCCCATTTACCTCTTTTTTCTCTTACTCCTTGTGCCACTAGACTGTGTCATGCGAGCTTCGGGGTGTACTCTAATAACTAGGAGGTAATCCTCTTCTAGCTCAAGGTGTTGGACTAAATCGTAAAATTATCAGTATGGTAAGAATCATTTTCATATGTTCCTAGCTTACAGGTAGGGAACAAATGATAGTCTGGATCTGTTACTTATTACGAGCAGGTGACCAGTCTTAACCAGCTCACTTATCATGTTTGACATTTTTCAGAAATGCTTTTTCATAGAATGATCATGGTGTTTCTTATAAGTATCAAATCTTATAGTCAAAACACATAGCTTTAAGATTAAAAACCTCCTAAATATTTTTTTGAGAGCATCCCATAATATCAATCATCATCGCACTTAGCAAGATGAGATGAATAGTAGAATTATTTTTGAGCTAAAAAAGCATCCTTACCACTTTTATGATATGTAGTAGTGCATGTCTCAGGTTCTACTAATATCACAAATATAATCTCAAAAACATTTTTCTCTTGTAGCACATATTGTATTTTAATTTAGTATAATCTTAAAAACATCTTGCTCTTCTAGCACATACTATATTTTTATACTCTAGTTATTATGGTTGTCACCCTTAAGTTTTAACTCCTTGTTGAGTTCAAAGACAATCATTTTGGAAGCAATTGACATAACTATTGAGAATTACAAAAAATACATATGAATGAGTGACGAATAGCAATACGATATAAATTTCCAATAATGTAAAGTTTTTGATTAATCTCAAATTTAAAATTAGTCACATGTGTGTTTTTCCTTCCCTTTTGAGAGAATGTCAATTTCTATTTATTTTAAGTCCTTTGATAGTAAAAATAAATATTATGTAATATTGAGCAATCAAATTACATTATTGAATCACAAATAAGCTCACAAGCATTTTATTCATATTCAAGAATATACATGAAGTTTTAATCATAAATATATATAAAACTTTAATGAATACTTAGTATAGCATAAAGTTTTCCAAAAATAATATATGTATATGAAAACTTTCAACAAGATACATTACAATACATTAAGGATCTATATAATAGACATAGAAGGACTTAGAAAGTCACAGTCAAAAAAAGTGTAGAATCTAAAATCCACACCTCACTTAGGATAAGAAAAATGTAACAGTATTCTTGGCTGTAATAGCGACGTATCTTACTCCACTACGTAGTTTCATAGGAGGAATGGAGATCATTTCTTCTAGAAGTCTCTTATTCTATAAATAAAGAACTAACTGCGCTAGTACATCTCTGTGTGAAACTTAACCTCATTTCATGGAGCACACACACTCGAGACACCAACTCCACTCCCAAACTTAACCTATGAGACACCCACCCAAGGTAGCAGCGGGGCCTTAATGCTTGCCAATAGTTGTCTACATGCCCCAAACTCATTCATACTTGGCAAAAAATTCTCTATCTACCCGGTTAACCTCCTTTTTGTGATTCTACAAAGATTTGAGGGGGATGGAAGAATCAGAGGGAGTTCTAGGAAAATTTTTATTTTTTCCTTAATCATGAGTATGATCAAAAGATCAAGAAATATAGAAGGCCAATCCATAAATGGTCATATCCTTCGGTCCAGATGCAGTCTTGCATTTTTTGATGAACATTCTCCATATGTTCCATAGGAACATGCATATCAGTCCTTTGGTTGTCGACTCGAAATGGGACACTTAAGTATGTCTTCACATATTTCATGTGCCCAAAAATTTTGGTACATAATTGTTTTATATTTCATCATCATTAATATGCAATATATGCAAGTTAATTTTGGGTTAATAGACATATTTATTCAATGATCAAAAATACATAATTTTCAATCAAAAGATGTCCATGTACTCAAAGGATCCGTTCAATTCTAGATTCTTAAATGTATTTATATGCATGTTCAATATATTTAGAACTTATTCTAAAAAATATTCAAGTCTTTCTTTAACCTGATTATGAATATTTTGGGTTAGAATTGCAAAATTATATTTTACCTTTTGCATATTTTTGTTTTCTCTTTCTCTTTCTTCTTTAACCCAATGTCGAAACTCCTTTGATAGCTCTACGACAATTAGCGATAGCCTCGCAGACCTTCATACCTTAGTTCTCTACAACCATCATCTCTCTATTTTTCCATCAGAAAGTTAAACCCTCATTCTTACCTAACGACAACCAAAATGAACAAAAATGCAATGATAGAACGTCGAGGTAAAATGGTGACCTCATCTGATCATTTTCAGTTTACAAAATTGCTAGAATTAGCTAGATTGAGTCTAATGAGAAATTTGGAAAAAAATCTCCCAATTTAGGATTGTTCTACAAATTTGGGATTGAAAAATTATAATTTATTCCCAAAGTTTTTGTGTGCTTATACCTAAAGGATGTGACACACAAGATGCCACATGAGCTAAAAAATATTTTAGTTTAATACCAAAATATTCGTGCGTGCACAAGAAAGGTTAATTCTTTTACACTCGTAAATCATAATTTCAATTTAGTCTCCTCGGTTTTGATTTCTTTATTCTAAAGGACTACATATTGTAAATTTTTACAAAAATTACAATTAAACAATATTTTTGCACCAAATATAATGAAACTTGATTCTAAAAATCATATAATAACCAAAATAATATCTAAGCGAGCTCTAATATCAGTTGTGATTTAGCTCATAATTAACAAATAATAAATGAATTAATTACTTCCTAATTAATAACCTAAATTTATCATAAGCAATAAGACTTATTTGTTGTAGTGTGTTTTATACAGATCAGGTAACGAGATGTTGTCATCACTTGTTTATGATCATGAATGGTCGAATACGAAAATAATTTTCCCAAGTTTTTTTACTTCGCACAATTAGAGAATTTCTGTACCTAATACAAAATTTGTCATCTGGTGTGTGTGAATGTCTATCACAAATTACATGTTGATCACCAAATTTTTCTCTCTTTTATAAGGAGATCCAAGACTCAACTCACTCCAAAAGAGAGTAAACTCCAACATGACATTCTCGCTTGAGAAGTTTCTTAGTCATAAGTTTTGGACCCTTTTTAATAGACTCGAACCTATTTTGTGCAGTGATGAATCCTTAAAAAAATTTATAGCCTAACAATAATATAACACAACTTACACTTATCGACTTATCCAAGACAAGTACTTCGTTCCAAGGTTTATGGTTATAGCCTTAAGTCTTTGAATTTGATTTTGTTTTTGTGATTGATATAAAAGAGCGGATTGCTCACTTGGGGAATGAGAATATCTAAAGACGTGTTATTAGTACTTTTACGATGTCTTCAATCCCTAGAAAATTTTTAAATGATGCATCATAAAGTGGATGAGAACCATTTGTCTACGCTATAGGACGTGGTCAACATTGGACACTATCAAGAGAAAATGCATACTCCAACATCTATATGAAGTTTTCTGGAAAAAAAAAATCTAAAAGAAGGAAAAACTTAGGAGCGTATGGATCATCATAAATTCAAATTTTTTTAATTATGCTCGACTGAATCCTTGTATAATTGATTCAATCGGCTTGGTGGTTTCATCGTAAATTGAATATCTAAAATTGAACCCATCCAGCACGTATGCATCCAATTTGGATTTTTTTTCACTGTTGATCCAATCTGGGTCTTTGTTTTTTGGTGCACTCCAATCTGGATCTACGTGACATAAACACAAGTGCAGCGGCGCAACCAGACAGCTGTTCCTATCAACATGTTAGAAAATAGAAACCAATAATAAAGCAGGCCAAAATCAACAAGGGATACCAAAATTCTTTTTAATTTAATTCGTGGTGGGCTCTACTAGTCTACTTACAAAAGAGAACGAAATTGTGGTGGACTGAGTCGTCGTAATAAATACAAGTAACGGAGATAAGGACAGAGCATACCTATGGAGCGATGCAAGGTGTGCTCCATGTTCGATAAGCTATCAACGAAAATTTGAAGCTTGTGGGTTCCATTTTTTTTTTTGGCGGCATTGAAACCATACAAGTGGATCACATGTTAGTCACGCATCCACCACCACTCGATCATTTTGTCTTCTCGACCGAAAACATGACACTCGCGAATTTCGTCGGTGGTTCTAAGCACATAATCCACGAGGATATCGTATGATCCCCACAATGACGTGGCGGATTCCTATTGGCGGAAAGTCCGCCTCTCTCTGACACGCGCTGTAAATTCGTGTGTCAGATCATTCACAAGAGGATTGTTGGTGTCTTTTGAATTTTAAAATATAAAGACACAATTTGGTAAACAATTAAAGTAAATAATTAGAAGGAAAAAATGAAATGATGTGTCTCTTTATATGTGTCCTTTGAAACATGCTAAATATGTTCATTCAACACTAATATAAAGGAGATCTTCCTTATCATTTTCTCCATCCCAAAATAATAAGTGCATCTTCTAGCATTGTTCTCTTCTCTCCCTTCTTTCTTCACCCAATAAGAAAAGTCTGAGTACGAGTCCGAAAGTTCTGGGTATATAAGGGTTCACCCGAAGTTTCGAGATACGTGTGCAACATTCTTGAAAATGTCCAAATTGTTGTTGTATCTTGGGGACAATTGTCATAGCCCGTAGTGCACTAAAATATACAGAGCAATCTTGTCTTACGGAGAAAGTGTCCAACACTTGCCTTGATTATAACTCGATCCTAATCAAGTACACACCCTCTGACGACCAATAATCATAAGACGAGATTCTGTGTACTTGAAGATGGCATCAATGAATACCAAAAATTGACAACGATATCAAGAATTGTCCACACCAAAAGGCCAGCAAAGTTTAACGACACTGAGTTTAAGATGTGACAGCAGAAGATGACGTTCTATCTAACCACGCTTAACTTGGTTCAGTTCCTAAAAAAGGATGCACTGAAAATCACAGAGGACGAGACGGATCAACAAAAGATCAACACCCTTGACGCACAGAGTCATATCGACTTCCTGTGTCGTAAGTATATCCTGAACAAACTAGACGATACACTCTACACCGTCTATGCAGTAGCCAAGACTACTAAGGATCTATGGAGTTTACTCGAGAAGAAGTATAAAACGGAAGATGCCAGGACGAAGAAATTCATCATCAGATAATGGACTAAAAGGATGCAACTCAGTGAGTCCTTCCAGGTGGCTGCGATGATCGAGAAGCTCTCCCCACTCTGGAAGGATTTCAAGAGCTCCCTCAAGCACAAAAGAAAAGATATGAGCTTGGAAGACCTGATCGTGAGACTTAGGATCAAGGAAAGCAACCAAAAATCCAAAGTCAAATAAGGCAAGGCCACCTTTGAGACTACTGTATACCTCGTCGAGAGAAAATATGGCAACAAGAAAAAGAATTCTGGGAATAAGCAGGAGAAGCAAGAGCCCAAGAAGAATAAGAATAAGAAGATCAAGGACGATTGCTACAACTACAGAAAACCTGACCATATGGCTAAGGATTGTTGCCTGCCTAAGAAAGACAATTAATGAAAGGCCAACCTTGTTGAAGACCCATCTGAGATGGATCTGTCAGTTATAGTATTCGAGGCCAACTTGGTAGATAATCTGAAAGAGTGGTTCATGGACACTAGAGCTACCTACCACGTATGCTCGGAGAATGAGATATTCTCGAGCTATATCTCGATCACCAGTTAAAAGTTATTCATAGAAAACTCTGTAATATCTAAGATCATCAGACTAGGCGTGGTGGTCCTGAAGCTGACCATCAAGGATGTGCTGCATATTCTGGACATTTGCAAGAACTTAGTTTCTGGCTCCCTATTAAGCAAAGCCGATCTTAAGCTGTATTTGAGATTTATGCCTTTTCGTGCTTCTACGGGCCTTTTCTTTCCATTTTGCATGTTTTAGTGTATTCCATTGTCTTTTTGAGCCCTTTTGTGCGTTTTCTTGCCCTTTTTCGCATTGTGTTACCCTTTGTTATGTTTTCATTCCTTTTTGCACATTTTCATGCATTTTCTTCCATTTTTCATGTCTTTTTTTTACCTTTTCTTTACTTTTTGTGCCTATTCTTACTTTCTCTTGCCTATACTTACCTTTTGACTTATTTTCATGCATATTCTTACATTTTCTTGCATTTTTTTCCACTTCTAGTTGTCTTTTCTTATTATCTCTTACAATTTCTTACCATTTTGCTCCTTTACTTGCTGTTTATAGCTTATTCTTGTCTATTTGTGCCTTTTCGTGCCTCTATGGGCCTTTTCTTTCCATTTTGCACATAGTAGTGTATTCCATTATCTTTTTGAACCTTTTTGTGCATTTTCTTGCCTTTTTTCGCATTGTGTTCCCCTTCCTTTTCATGCCTTTTGCACATTTTCATGCAATTTCTTCCATTTTCATGTCTCTTTTTAGCTTTTCTTTACATTTCGTGCCTATTCTTACTTTCTCTTGCCTATATTATATTTTGACTTATTTTCATGCATATTCTTATATTTTCTTGCATTTTTTCCACTTCTAGTTATTTTTTCTTATTATCTCTTGCAATTTCTTGCCATTTTGCTCCTTTTCTTGCTGTTTATAGCTTATTCTTGCCTATTTATGCCTTTTCGTGCCTCTACGAGCATTTTCTTTCCATTTTGCATGTTTTAGTGTATTCCATTGTCTTTTTGAGCCCTTTGTGCATTTTCTTGCCACTAGGCTGTAAACCTCTAGGATGCAGGTGGATCCTAAAAAGGAAATAGAAAGTTGATGGATCAATCGACAAGTACAAAGCTCGATTAGTAGCTAAGGGATTCAGACAAAAAGGGAGATATGATTTCTTTGACACATACTCACTAATCACAAGAATCACATCAATTAGAGTGCTCATAATTGTTGTAGCTCTCTATAACCTTGAGATCCCCTATATGGATATAAAAATAGTTTTTTCTAAATAGAGAACTAGAAGAGGAGATATATATGAAGCAACCTGAAGAGTTTATGGCTCGTGGACAAGAGCATAAAGTATGTAGACTAGTCAAGTCATTATAAGAGCTAAAGCAAGCACCAAAATAATGGCACAAGAAATTTGATAGGATGATTGTGTCAAATGAATTTAAGATCTACGAGTGCAATAAATGTATTTACATTAAGGGCACACCTAAAGCTTATGTAATTATATGTCTCTACATGGATGACTTATCAATTATGGGAAGCAATAAAGAGATTATTATGAAAACTAAGAACATGTTAAAGGACCACTTTGACATGAAAGATATGGGTCTGGCCGACATCATACTAGGAATAAAGATCTCTAGAAAAGCTGACAAAATTATCTTGACACAATCCCACTACATAGAAAGCATACTCAAGAGATTCAAAGCTTTTGACAAACCTCTGGTTAACTTTGGTAGACTTGAATCTACACTTAGCTAAAAATCAAAGGGACCCAGTATCTCAATTTAGATATACACAAAATTATCGGGAGCTTGATGTATTTAATGAACTATACTCATCCTGGTATTGCGTACTCAGTTAGCAAGCTTAGTTGATTCATAAGTAATCCAAGAAAGGATTACTAGCTAGCTCTAGAAAGGATTTTAAGTATTTAGAGCATAAACTATGGCATATACTATGCTAAATATCTAGCTGTATTAGAATGATACAGTGACATAAATTGGATATCGAACACTAAGGACTCCAAATCTATGACTGAATATGTATTCACTATAGGAGGAAGAACTGTGTCTTGGAAGTCCTCTAAACAAACATGCATAGTTTGATCTACCATAGAGTCGGAGTTTATAGTACTAGACAAACCTAGGGAAGAAGTTGAATGAATTAAAAACTTCCTAGAGGATATTTCGTGCTGGAAAAAACTAGTGTCTCTTGTATTAATATATTATAAAGCATGTCTGCTATCGAGAGAGTACAAAGTATAATGTACAATAGAAAATCTCAACATATCCGTCAGAGACATAATACCATTAGATATTAATCTCTAGTGGGATGATCACTATTAATTACATAAAGTCCCGAGATAATTTAGCTGATCCTTTTACTAAAGGAATTAATAGAGATCAAATATACAACATGGTAAAGGGAATGAGATTAAAATCCATACAATAAAAGATGTCCATAGCATTAACTCAACCATGATGAGTGGATAACCTACTTGGTTTAATGAGATAACTAAGTTATAAAGGGTTTAACTAATCACTTGGAACCTATCTCATTCTCAAAAGTTGCCCAGGTGTTGACCTACAGAGATATGGCTAGGTTAAGTATTATGCTTTTAATGATTCCTATACATTATTAAAGATGGAGTATGGTAGGATAATCTGATAGGAGGTTACCTATGTAAGTGTGAAGTGAGGCTGCTTCAAATAGAAAAACACTTATGAATCCAAGATGCAGTTTATGGCTGAAATAAACACAACATGAGAACCTAAATATACTAGGGTTATTATTGTGTAAATGTTGTTGTCTTGGTTTACACTAAAAGTTGACGGTTTAACACATCATGTTCACCGAGTAGTGAGTAATCTAATAACATATTAATAGAGAAAGTTCAAAGCTGCAAGCTACCTATCTCGATACAATAATAACACGTTGGAACTTTCAAATAGAGTTTGCATATACTAGTCATATTCATGTGATCGGTAGACTAAATTGTTAACAAAGTAGGGGATTGTTGGTGTCTTTTGGATTTTAGACTAAATTGTTAACCAAGTGGGGGATTGTTGGTGTCTTTTGGATTTTAGACTAAATTGTTAACCAAGTGAGGGATTGTTGGTGTCTTTTGGATTTTAAAATCCAAAAGACACAATTTGGTAAACAATTAAAGTAAATAATTAAAAGAAAAAAATGAAAGGATGTGTCTCTTTATATGTGTCCTTTGAAACATGCTAAACATGTCCATTCAACACTTACATAAAGGAGATCTTCCTTGTCATTTTCTACATCCCAAAATAACAAGTGAATCTCCTAACATTGTTGTCTTCTCTCCCTCCCTTCTTCACTCACTAGGAAAAGTCTGAGTACGAGTCCGAAAGTTCTAGGTATATAAGGGTTCGTCCAAAGTTTTGAGATACATGTGCAACATTCTTGAAAATGCCTAAATAGTTATTATATCATGGTGACGATTGTCGTAGCCCGTAGTGCACTAAAATATACAGGACAATCTCGTCTTACAGAGAAAGTGTCTAACACTTGCCTCGACTATAATCTGATCCTAATCAAGTACACACCCTTCGACGACCAACAAGGATCGTGCAACCCCCCTCCTCGCAATGACGTGGCAAATTTCCATTGAAAAGGGCCGATCTCTCCTTATCACGCTCAATGAACTCGCGTGTTAATAGTGTTCTAGACGAACCTACGCCACGCTCGCAAACCACCCGAGTGGCACACGTGATTTGGCCGCATGACATTTTTTGCCATGCGGCTTTTTAATTTTTTAAATTTTTTTAGAAAAAATAATTTTTGAAAATTCATTATACCATTTTGTACCACTTTATTTGATTTTTTTTATATTTTCAATAATTTTATAAAATTATTTGTATCCATTAATCTAATTTATGTTATTTAAATTATGTAACTAAAGAAAATTATGTAATTTAAAAACTTATATATACATGTAATTATGTAATTGTGATTAGTGGTTACAATAACATAATCTGTGCTCAAACAAGATAATTATGTAATTTTGGTTGTAATTTGGCAAAATGAAGCTAAATACATAATTTTATGTATATACGTAATTTAGTATAATTATATAATTATGAAAAAATTATGTAAGTTAATGTAAACCCTGAACCTCAAATCTTAAACCATAAACCTTAACCCTATACCTTAAGTCATAAATTATATATATTTATAATTTAAATTATGTATAATTTTTTTAATTTTATAGTTATTTATTTCCATGTATTTTGTAGATTTGGAATTAATTTTTATTCATATTCGATTTTGATATAGTAGTTGTATTTTAAAAAAAGCAGATGTGACGTAGAGGTGATATGCAATTGTTGTAGTGATTTGCTCGGAGAGAAAATTGAAATTGAAGTTCACGAGCTGAAGAGAAAAAAAAGTTAAGGCCAGATTGCTATAAATGGTATTAACATCAACTAGTTTTTGGTAGAAATTGAGGGGTTGGGATGTCTACTAGTATTTATTACTTGCGTGTTGCATTACCAAATCGAGTACTAACATCTAAGGTTTATTTTTTTCAAATCATCTATATAAACATCGATATAATAACTAAAAATGATATCAGATATAAAATGGTCAAAATTTATAGACAACGACTTGACTAGAAATTCTATACACAATACCTTTCTCTAAAGTATGTTGTAATTTACTCATCCAGTCACGAGCAATCAGTCTTGCTCATATTTTTGAATAAATTACACCTAACTTGAGCTGTCCAATTTTAAATATAGAGATTTATCGAAATAAATCTTCGGCGGTGGTTGTTAATTTAATTCAATCCTAGGCCATGATTGTTTCACTTTTACACCGATTAGATCTATTAACAATGTAAAAAATTATCTTGGGAAAAAGCAATACATCTTCATGTATTTTTAAAGGCTGTGATTTTAGAATTCTTAAATAAAGCGTTCACATACAGATAATATTGATAGGAGAAACATTACGAGAAACATATATAACGAAACGACCATAACAGCTAATGTTAAGTATTTCATGATTTTTTTAATAAGAAAATTTTGCTATGTTATCATCAAAATGATTACAAAACAGTACTTTTGGGTCTAAAGTACACCCTCGACTTACTCTTGAGATCACCCCCGAATATTTTGACACCATTGATCCCCGTGTAAGAATTGAGAAATCAACTCTTAAATTGGTTAAATTCAGGTAAAAATATGTTTGACTTAATTAATTAAGGGATCATATAGAAATTTATGCTCAATAACCCAAATTATAATTTTTATCCTTTTTTCTTTAAACAAAATTTAGTCATCTTCTTTTCTCTCCCACCAAAAGTAACTCACAAAATTCCTCTCTATCCGATGGTAAACAAGACGTACGAAGCGAAGAACACGTCGCAGAAGTTTTAGAATTAAGGGATAATTTGGAAAGTTGATCCTTACTTATCGTCAAGCTGCGAGCTACACTCGATTTTGGTAATTTCTATGAATTCATTTCCTATCTTATTATGAGTTCAATGATGATTCTGTGATGTTGAGAATTCTATTCATTTTTATGTTTCTTGAGAAATTTGATTCTCATTTTGTTATGATTATGATATTGGTCTCATTTGGATTTGGTACGATCCTGTTTGTGAGTTCAATTTGGATTTCTGGAATGTTATAGATTTAGTTATGGTTATGAGTTTGATTCAGATTTCTGTATTATTACATATTTTATTTTTATATGAGTATGATATGAATTCTTGAATGTTGTCATTTGAATTCTGATATGTTTATTATTTGTTATGCAGGATTGATTTCACACTTTCTCGGAACAATGATATTATACATATCATTTTAAAGGAAAAACGAGGTAACCATTGATACGTGTAATTAAATGTATAGAGAGTGAAAATTATCTGCATTCATGAGAAAATACTCTTCTATCTTTTAGAGCCTCAAATTGGGAACGAAAGAGTACTCATCTGGGTCTGCAAGAATCATGTCACTATTTTGACATGTTAGACTCTAGAATCCTAATTATTAGTTGGGTAAGTAGTTGGTTAATGGATATGTATGTGGTTACAAAATGAGTTTGGTGTATATGTGCGCGTAAGTAATATATTATCTATGGACTTTATTATTTTTTATTTTTTACTTGTCGAGTTTTCAACTCACCTTACTCTCATATGTGCCTTAAATTGTTCGAGTGAGGTACGGGGTCGGAAATAGAAATTTTAGATGTATGCATCTTCACGGCATATTTTTCATTATAAGACTATTTGCCATTGTTTAAGTTTCAGGATTCTATTTTTAGGATTTTTGTTATAATTTCTTTTAATAAATTTATTCAAATATTATTCGTTTATAATAAAATTTTGGTATCGTTCGGAGTATTTTATACCTCAAGCATTTATCACTAGCGTCAAAGCTGAGCTCGTAAACTTCGTCGGGGCAGGTGAGATAGAAGACATTGCCATGGCCGATGATCGCTGAGGAGATGGGGCACTTGACACGGTTTAAGGGAGGAGATGGCAACAACGGAAAAGTATCAAAATAGGAATAAATTAAAAAACCCTAATGTGAGCACACCATCTTCCTTGTGTTCCTATCCCCCATTAAAGAATCTTGCTTGCGAATGTCCGAGATTTGCAGGTCTGGAAGTCGTTTGGTTTAGAATGAGATGAACAATAGAAATAGTGGGCCCTAAAAAAAATAGTAGACGGTAGGGAGTGAGAGGAGCGGAGAGGCGAAGTCTATTTTTAATGGATTTTTTAACCTCTGATTCTAATAAAAATAAGTATATATACGGGTCTCGATGTAAAAATACAAAATAAATTCTTAAACTTAAGTTTTGGTTTCAAGCCAGAATATATGAAATAGAATCTATTTACATTTTTATAAAAATTTAAATGAGATCATTTTCTGATTGATTTGATTCCAAATAAGTTGCACTAATAACGGAGTTTTCAAATTTTTCCAAAACTATGATTTTAGTGTCTTTTTTCATGAGATTTTGGTAAAAAAACTACCAAAATTTTGAAATATCATAAGCTTTAACTAATTTACAATCATAATGTCTTTTTAGAAAGGGAATTTCAAGATTTACACTTATTTCTACTTCATCAAACTATGACTATTGGGACCAAATTTATAGCCGTTTGAAAGATAAGGTTGGTTGAAATTTTTTTCAAAATTTTTGGTATTTTTGGATAGGTTTTTCCAATTTTTTTTGAAGTTTTGTGTTCCAATTTAGTCAAAAATCATTGTGGTTATTAAGGTGAGTGTTCGTGGTGAGTTGTGACACACTTGATGTCTAATATGTATGTAATACTATGTGGTATGCCTATAATGTATAAGAGTTTTATTTGATTATTTAGGAATGAGATTTGGAAGTGTTATTGGTTATAAAATTGGGTGACAAAGTGTTGTTTAAGTGTTTATTTATGAATAATGATTTCCGAATTTCTTACGTGTTGTTCTGTTTGATAGTTTGTATTATAAGCGATGATGAAACTAGCAATATGAGCGAGAACAATTATGTCAATAGAGCTCCTCCCCTACTATCCCATCGATTCTGAACTTGCTACGGTTAAAGGTATATTCTTGTACATCCTAACATTGCTATGTCATCTCGCAACCCATACGTGAATACACTATTATTGTTGGAGGTTATAAAAAATTCATGAAAGTTAATTCACATGAGTTTCTTGGTGCAAACGATCTAGTTTAGGCTAAGGATTGGATGATCGAGATAGAGAAGGTCTTCAGAATTGCTCAGACCTATCCCTTATAGAAAGTGATGTTTGTTGCCTATGTGCTAAAGGGTGATGCACATAGGTAGTAAGGAACTCAATTGGAACAAGAAGATAGAGGAGGGAGTAGGAATAGAAGTGTACAACTGATATTTAAGTAAACTATTATGTTAGACAATGATACTCAAGCTAGGAAGTTTGAGGATGGACTGGCAAATAATATAAGGAACCTTGTGGTACCTCTCGGATGATACTACCTTAGATAATGATACTATGTTAGCTTACATATTTGAATGTACTCTATAAAGTGCTAGTGATCAAACTGAACCTGAACCTAAGTTAAAAAAGTTAGAGAAAGAACTTGTAAAGAGAAGGATGAAATTATGCTAAGCCAACCAAGAGACCTTATAACCCTCCATTGGCTAAAAATACAAGCACATAGTGGGGGAGATGCAACTATATAAGCCACACACAAGACTAGTACATGTAGATAACCAGAGCTTGTTTTAAGTATGAGAAGATGTGATAACAGCTCACAACTTATCTCAAGATATGTGCACTCACCCTAATATTCACAAATTTTAATGATTGTGCCCTAGTGTTTGCACCTACTTAGACACTAAGTACTCTGTTGGTTTCTTATTTAAAGGACGACAGATTGTCAGTCTGGAAAACCTGGCATACGCCAACTTTACCTGGCCTGCACTTTTTAGGCCTCGGATGGCCAAATATGGCATACGCCAAATGTAAATGCCAGGTAAATACGGGAATATCGTCCCACAAAGACCGAGTTTAAGACTTTACTTTAGTTTACTAACTTATTTAGGATCAAATTATGAAGTTTATTTGATTAAACACTCATTCTAAAGTTGGATTACTAATCTACAAATTATGATCTTGACTAGTTTGAAGGTTTTGTTCTCAAAACAGATTAAAACAACTAGATATGCAAAACTGAGCAAGGTGAACTTAAAACCAATATAATCAACATGTTCAGAGAGTTTATTATGTAAGTGACATGGTCCAAGAGTTTCAAAGGCAACCAAACTACATTTTCACGCTAGAATGGTCTAAGTTGCTTTTAAACTAAGCTTAGGATGGTAAGATATTCTTTCGACCCCAAAAACCAACTGAACTCAACAAAGAACCAACTATATGCATCACTTAAAGGACAATAAGTTACTGATGAAGAGTTATATTAACTCAAACCAACAAATCATCGAACTAACCTTTCCATTTAAACCATCTCCTTTCGGTCTCAAGTTTAAACTAACTTCTAACCTTGGTGATCAAGCAAGTTTAGCATAGCATTAAGTTCGTTAGGTAGAACATGTTCCTCATGTTTTTCATCCTCAAAACAGTTGTTACATATATGGTTTCAAGACACCAAACTCACACAATCAACTACTCACACATATTAACAAAGACAAACATAAACATGATCAAAAACAACAAGCTTAACATTAATGAACAAAATGAAGAATACAAAATAAGAAGGATTTACAAGATTCAAGGAAGCTTTCTCCTTCCTTTTCCACGTTTTTTCACTCAGAGAGTTGCCAAGATTTGTACTGCCTCTTCTCTCTCACTCTCCTCTCTTATTGTCTCTTCTACACTAATGCACTTAATTTACTAAAAACAAAACTCAAAAGTCAAATAAAATATAAACTAATATAATATCCTAACTACTCTCCACCCTCTTCTCCATAGTCAAAAGATGACCAAAAATCCTGAGTGCATGGCCCCCTCTAATGTTTTCCAATGCTCTGTCCCTATCTGGTCTAGCATATGCTAACTGTGCCTGGTGTACGCTTGGTCTTCAGATGCTCGGTCATTCACATTCAGTCATTCATGCTCTTGGTCGTTCGTGCTCATAGCTCTATTAGCGTGCGCCAGAAGACATTGGCATGTGCCAGACCTCGTATTTTAGTCCTTCTTTACTCCATGATCTTGCTTTCATCTGTACCTTTGCACCTTTGCTTGATTATCCTCCACTTCTCCTCTAAAATAGCTCCTTAAAGCACGAAAACACAATAAGAAACAATATACACAACAAAAACATAAAAGAACAAAAACTAAGATCAAGACATCTAAGACTCAACTAAAACAACCTAAAATACTAATAACAAACTAGAAAGAAGACACAAGTAATGAGTGTTTTAAGCACTCCTCACACCCCACACTTGAATCCTTGCTTGTCCCTAAGCAACTCTCAAATGTGGACAAAACAAAAACAAAAACAAAAATCACATGAAACAAACAAACACAAAACTAGGTAAAGACTTGGCAAGACTCAATCAAAACTTAACTTCCCTCAAAAACATCAACTTATGTTAGAATATCATCATAAACCTAGTTAGTTCATCAATTCGAAGCATAAAACACTACGAACTTATAGACACCTTGACACTCTATTGTTTAAACAAGTGTTGACTCTATGTAAAAGACACTAGAATGTTAACCTCTCGATGATAGTAAAGTGTTTCACTTATGTAGTGTGTATGGTCAACTTTCCTATCACTCGCATACATGTCAATATCTCAAAGCATCCTACGTCCTACTCAGTGTTATCTAAAAATCACAATGATTGTCATTGATCGGGGGGCTTTTTCATCAGGTTGTAATGGGGCTGAAGGTCAGGGTGAGGTAAAAATATATGGATAGTGGCTAAACCACCCAATCTGAGGACTCAATACAAGAACTAAGCAGTCTCTCGTCTAATCTAAAACATCCTCACCAAGTATAATAAAAGTAAACTCTCCCAAAATCCCAATGTACTAAGACCGAGAAGCCCAAGTTTTGCCTAGAAACTTATACTTATTCAATTTCACATTCTTTTTCTTTTCTTTTCACCATTTTTTTTCCTTTTTTCCCGACTTTCTCTTTTCTTTTTTTTCTTTTTTTTGACTTTTTTCTTGACTTTGTCTTTCTTTAACTTTCAACAAACTATGCAACATACACATGTCTAGACAAACTTGGCTTCTCGAATGGTCATATATCATAAAAACAATCCCAACCATATACCCCAAATTAGTTTCAGATACCAACTACTCCCAATACAATACACCCCCAACATGCGTAACCTATGTGTCCTCGAATAGGATGGTCAAAGGTATGGATGATGATAGATAATATTCTCAAAGTTGGCTTGTAATTGGCTTCCTCATCTAAGATTAAGAAAAGGCTTGGCTCAAATGGTTTATTGCAATTGGTAATTAAGGTTCTTGGCTCTAAGGCTCTAGGCTCAAATATCATAGAATGCCTCGTCATTTCACTAACTTCCACGCAACCAAGACCACGATAAGTACTAGCAGGATGCCTCGATTAACTAACACTAGTATGCATCTCATGAAAAATAGAGACTGATGTCTTATCCATCGGCTCAAATCCTCATAAGGTACACTCATAAACCCTCTAGTCTAGTCTACATAGTGAAACTACTTGCCTAAACAACAGAGTATGAGGTTCCTACTAATTCCTAGGCATTGTGCTCGAATTAAATCCTTAACTAAGAGTTTGATAAAATTCTAACACAAGTTGAAAAATTTTGAGGGGGTCAAATTTTTCAAAAATTCATGCCAAGTCTAAACCTACACGTCCTAGACACTCTAAACATCCTAACAAGAAAGATTCCTGGAAGGAACCCTCCCCCACACTTGAATGATACAATGTCCTCAAGGTGTCTAATACACGCATACAAAAACACAAATATCACACACAAAAAAACATAAACATGCAATTAATCAAAAGCAAAGATAGGCAAACAAACACACCAAACAACAATAAAAATCTAACATACAATAGATCAAACAAATAAAGAAAATAAAATAAAGTAAAATAAGTAACAAGAAGAAGAAAGTAGAAGCTCCCTATCAATCTTGTGCTGGAGGCTGCAGTGGAGACTGAGGTGGAAACATGAATCCACTCCAAAATTGTCGGCCCACTATCACATCCACGCCGTATGTACCATCTGCTGATCTATGAATGCACACTGGTTGGCGTAGAATGCCTGTTGCTCCTCCCTTTAAACTCTCTGCTACTCTTCAATGCGAGCAGTCAATGACATCAAATGCTAAAGCTGGACGCCATATCCCTGAAGCTGGTCTCCGTAGCCATGCAGCTACAACTACATCATAAAAAACTAGTCATGAAGATCTATCTACGAGCATGGAGACTGATGGCTAGGTCCAACCTTGTCATGATGCTCCTTATCCTCCTGGCCCTGCTCTTGAGGGCCCGACTCCTACACCGACAGTGGAAGGCCTAACTTAGTAAGAGTAGCTAGGACCCCCTGACGCTCCTCTCATGGCTTATACTGCACTATCTCCTTGCCATCTCTTGTCATTGTCCTCTTGATTAGCTTGCTATAGTTGAGCTTATCAATGTCAAGAGGCATCGGCTCCACATATGACCCTCTGTACTCTAAAAATTGCTCAGGAAAATGGTGACGTGCAATGCGAGAAGTGATATGACCTAGGTATAGATGCCTAGGTTCTCTACTGCTAATCAAACATACAAAGCAGTCAATAACCATAGCATAAATGCTAAAACAAATATCATGGCAGAGGCAGTCGATGGCGTACAGCTTAGATCAGAACACTTTAGACTCTTCCTAGTGACCACTGAAGGTTAGAGTCATAAAGCGTTGGAGGATACCTAGATGTGGTTCTCTAATTAGCGCATTAGGCACCCTTCCCAACTCATATCTCTCAAATCCCATAATCTCATGCTAAGCCCTGTGGGCTTGACTAGTGGGATGAAAATCTAAAGCTCCACCTCCAAGATTAAGGTCGAAGAGGTCAATAAATTCAGATTCATTCATGCTAAAATCAGTATCAAAGAAATGTGCAGTGAATGAACACTTATTTGTCTCAACCTGCAAGGTGCAGTAGAACTCTAGTGCTAACTCCTACCTAGCCAATATCATTCTGTCCTTGAAGTACCCCCAACCCATCTTCTCAAATGCTTCAGTCAACTCATCATATACTCCTAGTCTACGCATGTCATCCCAATCTATCTTAAAATGACCAATAGTGGTGAGTCGAGAGAATCTCTAATACCTCTTTCCCTCCCAATCGTGAAAGATTACGAAGAGAGCATTGTAGCAGTGGCAGATGTCTCTAGGTAGATCTGACGAGGAATCTGACCCTAATGGTGTAGAAGTCTGCACGCACTTTCCTGTGTTCCTTTGGTTGATCCAGCTTGATCCTTCAGCTCCTGACATCTTGGAATAACTTGGGTTATATGGGCAAAGTCTTCGAGATGCTTGGGCAAGTGCAGATCTGCTATTTTAGGTAGAGAATTCTGGTGGATGGTGAATTATGAACAAAAATTGGCTGCTGCCAAATTTATAGCGTCTCATTCTGACCTAGCTGGCATATGCCAGGTATGCTGATTTTCAAATTCTGGCGCACGCCTGGTGGAATTGGCGTGCGCTAGGTCTTCAGGTGAGCACTCATTTGTATGCCATCTATACATGGTGTACTGTACATATATTATGTATATAAAATCTACATACATCTAGAGTAAACTCACATATAATACAATCTATTCTAATTTTTTTTTGTTTTTCGATTTTTTCGATTTTTTTGCTTTTATTTACGCTGCATTCCTGGAAAGCTTGAAAAATAGATGCCTCATTCTGATGAGTCATATCTTTTGATGGACTGTCAATTATCGAAACCTTTTTGGCACTAAGTCTAGTAGGGTCATGACGTAATAGCACAGTCGCTTGATTGGCATGTAGTACTATGTCCAATGCAATCACCATCAAAGTTAGAACTTTGATATACGCAACTCACACAGCTCCTCAATCGCATACGAAGACGAACTCCCTGGTCTTGCATCCTTTTCTACTCTAAGCCTAATAGGGTCTTGACGTAGAAGGATAGTTTGCTTGGTTTGTGATATTGTACTATGTTTGCTGCAATCTCCATTGTGTTCCAACTTCTTGCATTTGTGACAGAAACCAAATCTCGCCATCCTTTTCTTATAGGCACTCTTCGAGGTTCCTCTAGAATATCTCAAGAAATTTTCTTTGCTTCATTCAATTCTCAATATCTCTTTTGCCGTACGAAGAATGATGAGACAGATGTCCGTGGGAATTTTTCTCTTGACTAAAAAACTAACCAACAAAATATACTTTGCACAAAATATCCTGTTCTTTATCCTCTTACAGGTAAAAGAGAATAAGTATATTTACAAATCCAACTCTGACCTTCGTAACATGCACAGCTCACAATTGGAGTACCATGATGAACTAGTACCTTTCTTTGCGACCCTTTTGGCATTAAACCTATTCGAGTCACCTTGTAGTCTCACAGTATTCACAAATTGTGAGGAGTGTCTCTTATGAATAAGGTCACAGCACTCAATCCTCAATGTTTCTTTTGCCGTACTAAGAATGATGAGACAAATGTCTTTTGGAATCTTTTTCTTTGCTAGGAAACTTACTAGCCAAATGTATTTTGAGCAGAACATCCCTCTCTCAATTCTCTGCGTGTAAAAGTTGACATAAACCCTATTAGTAAAATAATAAAAGTAAATACTAATAAAATAAAGATAAACCTAAACATGCTAATTTAAAGTTGTTAGCTTGACTCTTGTCATATACATGTATCGGATGACACATTAACCAATTACACTTCTGCAATTTGGTTAATGATGCCTCCACCAAGGTAGATCTTGCATCTTTGGCCATTGACTTTGAAGACTATCCCTTTACTATCTTTCAGATCAAGTGCTCTGAAAGGGAATACCTTGACAATTTGGTAGGGACCACTCCATTTGGATTTGAGCTTCCCAGGGAAAAGTCTCAATCATGAGTTATAAAGAAGAACATATTGCCCCTCCTTGAAATCCTTCCTGACAACGTGGGCGTCATGTCTCCGTTTGGTCCTTTTTTTGTAGAGTCTTGAGCTTTCAAATGCCAAATCATGAATTTCTTCCAACTCTGCAAGTTGGAGAATTCTGCGCTTACCAGCCTTTTGTAGTCGTAGTTAAAGGTTTTGATAGCCCAAAATGCACGATGCTCCAGTTCCACAGGGAGATGCATGCCTTGCCATAAACAAGCTTATAGGGCAACATTCCTATTAAAGTTTTGAATGCTGTTCGATATGTCCATAAGGCATCATCGAGCTTGTTCGACCAATCTTTCCTAGCTGATCTGACTGTCTTTTCCAAAAAAATTTTCGAGCTCTCGGTTTGAAAGCTCAACCTATCCACTTGTTTGGGAATGATAAGGTGTTACTACCTTGTGCATATCACTTCAGTAGGATTTTGAATGGTTTGTTATAGAAGTGTGATCCTCCGTCACTGATTATTGCTCGTGGCACTCCAAATCTCAAGAAGAGTTTCTTAAGAAATCGGATAACAATTCTAGCATCATTTGTTGGTGACGCCAAAGCTTCTACCCATTTTAAAACATAGTTAACTCCAACCAAGATGTACTTGTTTCCATACGATGTGGAAAAAGGTCCCATAAAGTCCAGTCCCTAAATGTCAAAGAGCTCAATCTCCAATATTCCAGATAACGGCATCTCATTCCTTTTTGAGATATTTCCTGTTCTCTGACAGCGATCACATTGTTCCACATAGGTACGTGCGTCTCTAAATATGTAAGGCCAATAGAACCTGCACTCAAATACCCTTGTTGCAGTCCGTGTTGCTCCATAATGACCTGAGTATGGAGTGTTGTGATACTGCTTTAAAACATTAGCTATTTTGTAATCGGTAATACACTTTCGAAGCATCCCATCATTACATCTCTTAAAGAGGTACGGATCATCCCAAACAAACATTTGAGCATCTCTTACAAATTTTTTCCTTTGAGAATAACTCAAGCCTGTAGGAATAATTTTTCCAACTAAAAAGTTGGCATAATCACCATACCAGGGAGCTTCCACTCTACTCATCATCATCAGAGTTTTATCAGGAAACTCTTCTTTTATCTTTTCATCTCTTTCCATTCCGTCGCTTTTCTCTAACCAAGAGAGATGATCTGTGACAACATTTTCAGCTTCTTTCTTGTCCTTGATGGACAAGTCGAATTCTTGTAGTAACAAAATCCAGCGCATCAAGCGAAGTTTGGCATCTTGCTTTGAAAATAAATACTTCAAAGCTGCATAGTTCATATAGACTATCACTTTTGAACCAAGCAAGTATGCTCTGAATTTGTCACAAGCATAGACGACTGCAAGTAACACTTTCTCTGTAGTTGTATAATTGAGTTGAGCCCCTGCCAATACTCTACTAGAATAGTAGATGACATGTAGCTTCCCTCTTTCTTCTATTCAAGCACACAACCCAAAGCAAGATCACTTGCGTCACATATTAACTCAAATAGAAATTTTCAATCCGATGATGAAATAACCGGAGCTGTTACTAGAGCTTTTTTCAAAGAATCAAATACCTTCTGATATTGCTCATCAAAGTTAAAGGACAAGTCCTTAACTAACAAATTTGTTAAAGGTTTTGCGATTAGAGAAAAATTCTGGATGAATCTTCTGTAAAAACTTGCATGACCCAAAAGGCTCTAATTCCTTTAACTGTGGTTGGTGCAATCATCTTCTTTATTGCCTATGTCTTAGCTCTATCAACTTCCATTCCAATTTTAGAAATCTTGTGCCCAAGAACTATTCCTTTGTTTACCATAAAATGGCACTTTTCCCAATTGAACACAAGGTTCTTTTCTTCACACCTTGCCAATACCTTGTCAAGATCTTCCAGACAATGATCAAATGAGTTTCCAAACATAGAGAAGTCATCCATAAAGATTTTCATAATCTTCTCATTCATCTCCTAAAAGATAGACTCCATGCAACGTTGGAATATTACTGGGCATAACTTAATCCAAAAAGCATTCTGTGATATGCAAAAATACCAAAAGGATAGGTGAAAGATGTCTTCTCTTGATCTCTGAGGTATATTGCAATTTGGTTGTACCCTGAGTACCCATCCAGAAAGCAATAATAAGAATACCCAGCTATCATTTCCAACATTTGATTAATGAATGGCACAGGGAAATGATCCTTCCTAGTAGCGTCATTCAATTTTCTGTAGTCAATGCATACCCTCCAATCAGTCATAGTCCGTGTTGGAATGAGCTTGCCCTCCTCATTGATTACCACTGTCATCCTCCCTTCTTGGGGACACAATAGATTGTGCTAACCCATTCACTATCCAAAATCGGATAAATAATTCTAGCTTCTAGAAGTTTGATCACCTCTTTCTTCACAACCTCTTTCATGTTAGGATTAAGTCACCTTTGTCGGTCTACCCTTGGGGTTGCTCCATTCTCTATGTGAATATGGTGTATCACAATTTTTGTGCTTATCTCATTGATATCGGAGATTTGCCAAGCAATTGCCTTAATCCGTTTGTTAACAATCGCGAGCACTTTATTCTCTTTATCCTTGGAGAGATTGTTTGAGATTATGATTGGTAACCTCCCTCCATCTATTAAGAATGCATACCTCAGATGCAAGGGTAGCTCTTTCAACTCCAAGAATGGAGCTTTCACAATTGAGGGTGGAGTTCGATATTTCAAATGAATTTCTAGCTCCTTAAGTAGACTTTTTGTGTCGACTTCCTCCTTTTCTTCCACAATTTCCTACTCTTCTTCTTGTTGTCCCTTATCCTCGATTTTAGAGATATTTTCCTTGTAGAACTCGAGAATACATTCATCTACAATGTCAATTTTCATGCACATCCCTTCTTCAAGCGGATGGCGCATCACACTTGTCATGTTAAACTCAACCTTTTCATCTCCAATTCGGAGAATCAATTTATCATTATACACATCAACCAATGCATGTGCTATGTTAAGGAAGGGTTTGCCAAAAATTAATGGAAAATTTTTGTCTTCAGAAAAATCTGGAACCACAAAGTCTACTGGAAAGATGAACTTGTCAATCTTCACCAGGACATCCTCAACCACAACAAATGGTTTCTTAATAGTCTAGTCTGCCAACTGGAGAAGCATTGAAGTTGGCTTAACTTCATATAGCCATAGTTTCCGAAATATAGACAAAGGCATCAAGTTGATGCTTGCGCCTAAATCACATAAACACTTTGGAAACTCAATATCACCAATAAAACTGGGAATAGTGAAACTCCCAGGATCTTGAAGCTTGGTAGGAAGGTTCTTTGAAATTAGAGAACTATAATCTGCCGTGACGGAGACAATCTCTTTATCTTCCCACTTTCTCTTCTTCGTGACGAGTTCCTTTAGAAACTTAGCGTAGTGTGGAACTTGATCTAGCATCTCAAGAAAAGAGACACTAATCTGGACATGCTTCATTTTCTCCATAAAACGGAGAAATTTCTCATCCATCTCCGTTTTTCTCTTTACCCTCTGATGTAAGGTAGAATGGGAATCATTGGTGGTGGTGGTACGTAAACTTCTTCTTCCTTCGCAACTTCCTCTTGCGGGACTTTTTCATTCAAAACTTCTTTAACCTTGTCTTGGTTAGGGATCACTACTTCACTCTCCTTAGCCTTTTCATTGACTATTTGAGAAGCTAATTCTTTCCCACTTCTTAAAGCGATTGCATTTACGTGGCCTCGAGGATTTTCTTCTGTAGCACTTAGGAGAGAGCCTGATGCTCTCTGGGCATTCGCCTTTGCAATTTCCCTAAGTTGTACTTCCATATTATGCATGGCAGTCGCTTGTCCCTTTAGGAATTATTCTAAATTGTTTTGCCTTGCTTCTTGGCTTGCCAAGGCCTTCAATATTTGGCTTTGGTTGGTGGATGATTCTTCAGTTTGTTAGATGAATTTCTCCACCTTGTCAAATCTTTCCTCTAGGGCCCCATTCTTTCTCCCAAAAATTTATATGGTTGAGAACCAGGTGGTGGTCCTTGTTGTGGGGCACGTAAAGGTAATCCTTTATCGGGAAATATCACTATATTATCATTATTAGTTGTCTTTCCAAGAAAAGTTAGGATGATTCCTCCATCCAGGATTGTATGTTGAAGAATATAGGTTGTTCCCCATTTTGTTTCCTCCTTGTCCTTGACCACTAACAAAATTGACTGGCTTAGTTTGTTGGTTCATCATGGCACATTGACTAATCTCGTGGCCAATGTTGCCACAAGCTTCGTAATTTTACTGTGCAGTAACAACATCAAATTTGTTTAGGGTTAAATCATGCAACTGTTTCACCATTAAATCTAGCTGAGCTTGAAATGATGAGGAAGCATCAAGTTCAATCATTCCTCTCTTCTCATTTTGCTCAGTTAGTTGATCTCTTAGTTCTCTGATTGGTTACTTCCTTCTTTCTTGGGTGATTATCCTATTTTTTGCTGCCAATTCTTCCAGAATATAGTAGGCTTCACCTCTTTCCTTCCTCAGGAAATTTCCATTGGAGGCTGAATCAACAGTCCCCATCGCTGTTGGTAAAAGACTAAAATAAAAAGTTTTGAGCAAAGATGCCTCCGATAGGCCATGGTGTGGGCAACTTCTTTGCAATTCCTTGAATCTCTCCCAAGTTTTACTCAAAGAATCACCTTCAAATTGTTCAAAATTTGTGATCTCCTTGACGAGCTTGCTTGTCTTTGAATATGGGAAATATTTGTCTAGAAAAGTATTTGCCAGTTCCTCCCAATTGGTTATTGGAGTACCTTTAAGTTGCTTGTATCAAAGTTTAGCCTTGTCCCTGAGCGTGTATGGAAACATCCTTATCTTTACGGCATCATCAGATGCCCCGGATACTTGAAGATATCAGCTAATTACATGAAATATCTAAGATGGTCATTTGGGTCTTCATTAGGAAGTCCATAGAACTGACCTGATGCTTGAAGCATATGAATCATGGCTGGCTTAATTTCGAAGTGATTAGCTTCAATAGCTGGCCGCTGAATTCTAGTTTTTGCTCTCTCATAAGTTGGTCTTCCATGGTCCATTAAAGATCTTCTAGGAGCTTGAGCTTCAGCTCCTTGTCCTTCTTGCCTTTGATCCATCTTTTCTTTTTCTCTTTTCTCTTTATGCAATGACCTTTCTAGTCGAGTAATGTCCACTTCAAATTCTAATGGAAGATTTTTGGTGGAGCGGGTTGAGGGCATGCACGTAACTTCCTTTGTAAGTAACTTGTGTTGCAAGTAACTTTAAAAATTAACTCTAATTTTTTTTATTTTTTTTATTATATTATATTATTATATAACATAAAAATTTTCCTAATTAAATTTCGTTCACCAAATCGAGCGTTTAAGACTCAATTCCTGGCAATGGTGCCAATTTGTTCGCACCTACTTAGACACTAAGTACTCTACTAGTTTCTTAATTAGTGGACGACAGGTCGTTAGTCTGGACAACCTGGCGTACGCCAACTTTATCTGGCATGCACTTTTTAAGCCTCGGATGGCCAAATCTGGTGTATGCTAGTTACACTTGGAGTACGCCAACACAGCAGAATTTCTAGTAAAGTTGCAGCAATGAGTAAATACGGGAATATCATCCCACAAGGACCGAGTTTATTATATACGTGACATGGTCCAAGAGTTTCAAAGGCAATCAAACTACACTTTCGCGCTAGAATGGTCTAAGTTGCTTTTAAACTAAGCTTAGGATGGTGAGATATTCTTTCGACTCCAAAAACCAACTAAACTTAGCAAAGAACCAACTATATGCATCACTTAAAGGACAATAAGTTACTGATGAAGAGTTATATTAACTCAAACCAACAAATCATCTAACTAACCTTTTCATTTAAACCATCTCCTTTCGGTCTCAAGTTTAAACTAACTTCTAATCTTGGTGATCAAGCAAGTTTAGTATAGCATTAAGTTCATTAGTTAGAAC
The DNA here is from genome assembly GCA_012979155.1 of Hypericum perforatum. Lineage (NCBI taxonomy): Eukaryota > Viridiplantae > Streptophyta > Magnoliopsida > Malpighiales > Hypericaceae > Hypericum > Hypericum perforatum. Next base: position 102,588 of record SOPF01028227.1, read on the forward strand.
ATGTTCCTCATGATTTACACCCTCAAAATAGTTGTTACATATATGGTTTCAAGACACCAAACTCACACAATCAACTACTCACACATATTAACAAAGACAAACATAAACATGATCAAAAACAACAAGCTTAACATTAATGAACAAAATGAAGAGTACAAAAGAAGAAGGATTTACAAGATTCAAGAAAGCTTTCTCCTTCCTTTTCCACGTTTTTTCACTCAGAGAGTTGCCAAGATTTGTACTGCCTCTTCTCTCTCACTCTCCTCTCTTATTGTCTCTTCTACACTAATGCACTTAATTTACTAAAAACAAAACTCAAAAGTCAAATAAAATATAAACTAATATAATATCCTAACTACTCTCCACCCTCTTCTCCAAAGTTGTCTGCCATGGTCACAAGATGACCAAAAATCCTGAGTGCATGGCCCTCTCCAATATTTTCCACTCAAAGAAGCAAGTGGCAGCTCTATCACTGTCTGGTCTAGCGTACGCTAACTGTGCCTGGCGTACACCAGGTCTTTAAATGCTCGATTGTTTGTATTCAACCGTTCATGCTCTTGGTCATTCATACTCGTAGCTCCATTGGCATGCGCTAGAAGATATTGGCGTGCACCAGACCTCGTGTTTCAGCCTTTCTTTGCTCCGTGATCTTGCTCTCGTCCATACCTTTGCACCTTTGCTTGATCATCCTCCACTTCTCCTCTAAAATAGCTCCTAAAAGTACGAAAATACAATAAGAAACAATATACACAACGAAAATGTAAAAGAACAAAAACTAAGATCAACGCATCTAAGACTCAACTAAAACAACCTAAAATACTAAAAACAAACTGGAAAGAAGACACAAGTAATGAGTGCTCTAAGCACTCATCACCTAGCATTTGCAAGAGGAAATACATCACTAAAACCTACGAGTGTATATACTTAATCTAGTAGAAGCTGGTTAAATAAGAGATATGGTGATAAGTAAACTTTTGTTAAAATCAATTATTTATGTAGTTAAAAGAGTATCATTTTAAGAATAGGACTTTGACATAGATAAATTTTTAGTAGCTGATTTTCGTGTAAGTAATATTTTTCACTCTAGAATAACTCATTTTTTCATTGCTAAACACTTCATGAGGAGACATAAGCTGCCAAGAATTAAAAGTAAGGAGAAGATGATATTGAGAACCCTGTTAAAAAAGACCATCATCTTGAAACTAAGCAGTAACTGTGATATCAGTGATTAAATATTCAATGGATAAATTTGACTCATAGGGATGATGGACAATAACTTTCTACACTAGATACAAACACTATAAATTCCTAATAATATCTTTCGGACATACAAATACTCTGACTAAATTCATGGATCTAATGAACCAAACCTTCTAACTATACTTGAATAAATGTGTGGTACTGTTTATCGATGATATCTTGGTATATTCACCAAGTACAAAAGAGCATGAGAAACACCTGAGGATGATACTACAAATTTTATGAGAGACATGTGTATGTTATGCTAAAAATGATAAATTTAAGCTTGAGAAAATTGCATTCATTTGTTATATAATATCCAAGAATAGAGTATTGATAAACCCAAGTATGACTGAGACTATTGTGGAATGGAAATAACTAAATAATGTATCAAAAGTACATATTTTCTTGGGTTCGTCAAGTTTATTGATATTTTATAAAAGGATTCTCGAGGATAGCTATGTCACTAATCAGGTTAACTCAAAAGGGTAAAGTATGTATAAAGTGAAGAGTGTGAATAAAGTTTTCAAGAACTAAAGTAAAGATTGGTGACATAATCATACTAGCACAACCTAATAAAGGAAAAGATTACATTATTTACAATGATACTTTGAGAACTGAGAAGTGATGTGCAAGGAGACAAGGTGATTGCTTATGTATCCAGAAAATTGAAACCTTATGAGAGGAACTATCTTACTTACAATCTAGAACTAGTAGCAGTAGTCCATGCATTAAAGATATAAAGGCATTACCTCTATGAGATATTATGAGATGTATATAGATCATAAATGCCTTAAATACATTTTTACCCAGAAGGAACTAAACATGAGAGAGAAGATGGTTAGAGTTGATCAATAACTATGATATTAAAATACATTATCAACTAAGAAAAGCTAATATGGTATCATATACTTTGAGTTAGAAGAACCAAGCTAAGAATAAGCTTATCGCACAAGCAAAACTGATAAAATAATTGAGAAGTTTGGAGCTAGATGACTCAGACAACACAATCAATGGCTAGTATAGAATTAGAACTCACTTTGCATATCAATTTAGACAAAGGACAGTGCAAGAATGCGACTCATATCATATTCATGTGTAAAGTGGAACAATAGAGAATTTGAAGATTTTTGCTTTGGATCTAAAATGTACTATATGTACATAATAAATTATGTATTTTAGTAACCAAAGAATTAAAGAATAAGGTGTTGGAATAGGTACATACTATTTGTTATACAAACTATCCAGAACGCATTAAAATGTATCAATATCTTAAGCTAAATTTTTTGTAATTTGGTATAAAAAAGAAGATAGCAAATTTAGTTGCATGGTATGTCAAATAGTTAAAGCTTAGCATCAATGACCAGTGGATCCTTTATAATCATTAGAAATTCTAGAATGAAAGTAGGAGAAGATTACAATAGAGTTTAGGGGAAATTAGGCTAAGATCCATGTACTTTGGGGATTCAACAAGTTTTGCCCTTACTATTTAAAAGCTACTCTTTGAGTCCATAATAATATAGATGTTTAGTTCCCCGTTCTGACGTTGGAGATTTTTTCGGCCAAAATCTCACCTGGTTGGACCTTTTTACCCTTACCTGAAATTTATTTAAAAAAACCTTGGCCGTCACCACCTTCTTCTCATCTTCTTCTTTAAGTCTACGAAAACCTCTAACGATGGTGACCTTTTTCCCCGCTGTTCACAGGGCTGCCCCAAACATTTCTCCAACACTTTCTATCCGTTAACTATAATCTAGTAAGGTGAAGCTCGAAGATGCGTTCTACTTCTTTGATTATGTGATCCACTCGAAACCCGCTCCCCCAATTTCCTCCTTTAATTACATACTCAATAGACTCTCCAAGAGGTAACATTATTCCATAATTATCGCCACGTGTCATTGCATGTTCTCCGCGGGATTGCTTCTGGATTTCATCATGTTGAACTTTTTGGTGAATGGGTTTTATAATTTGAATAATTGTAGAGGCGGGTTTATGGTCATAGGGGTGATCTTTAGGAGGGGATTTTAGGCCACTTGAGTTTCTTTTACTACCCTTGTTAAAGGGTTGTGCTTGTAGAATAGGATAAAGGATATCGTCAAGGTAGTGAGGAAGAAGGGTGATTGCGAGCCTCTTTTCCTTCTGCACGCTCGTTTTGTTAATGCTTCTGTTAAGAGATCTACTTCAAATCTACTTAAAACTGGATGATCAGTCGTTTGTTCGGACTTCCTAGCGTGTTCCAACCAAGGGTGGCGTACGCATACTCTTAACTAACTTAAACTCCATCATGTGCCAATTTGATCTGGTGCGAGCCAAAAGTTCTCGAACAAATTGACCTGGTGTGCGCCAAGAAAGGTTAGCGTACGCCAAGTTATCATTAGAATTATAGTATATTGCAACAATAAGTAAGTACAGATTTGTTGATCCATAGAGATTGAGTTTTTAGGCCTACTCTAAAGTTTACTTACTTAAATAGGATCAGATTATGAAGTTTTGTTGTTGAACACCAGTGATCTAAACTCTAAAGCACAAATATAAAGCTAACAAGAACTAACACATAGATAGTTATTAATATAAAACAGAATATTAATAACTTAATAACTAAAAGTGAGCAAGGTACCTAAACCAGCAACATAACCATAAGATATAGAGGGTTTTTAGTGTATGTGATGTGGTCCGAGTAAATCTAAGGCAAGTAATTCTCACTTTCACATAAGACTAGCCAAAGTTACTCCTAAACTAGACTTAGAATGGTTAGATATATTCTTTCGACCCCACCAACCATCTAAGCTAGCAAAGAGCCAACTATATGCTCCACTCCAAGGACAATCAGTAGGTCACCAAGGAGATTTCTCTCCTAGCAAGAGTACTCATCATCAAACCAACCTATCCATCAATTCTATCTCCTTTGGTCTCAAGTCTTGACTAGCTACTAAGGCTTGGTGATCAAGCAAGTCTAAGCAATAGTATCAAGCATGTTGATAAGAATACAAACATGAACATACACACCTCACAACTGTGGCTACATAAAAGGTAACAAGGCACCAAACTCATTTAACTACTCACAAAACGCATTTAACTACTCACACATACTATTAATTAACATCATAAGCATAAACATAGACAAAGAGTAAAAAGGAATTGAGACTTATTAAGACTCCAAACTCCCTCTTCAAGTCCACGTTTTTCAACCAGAAACAATACTACTTAGTAAAATATTTACTATCTAACATATGTAATATGTATATCTTACAAACAAAGGCAAAAAGCCTTATATACTAACTAACTAATGAGATAGTTTACAAAATATCTAATATAACTTATCTAACTAAAATATCTAACCTAAATATCTAAAAAGGAGTCAGCAACTTGTCCCCTTCCTTCCTGAAAGCTCTAAGCCAACCTTGTCAAATCTTGCATTTTATTTGTCCAACACTCAGATTATTTTACTTCTGTCAATCTGGTCTGGTGTATGCCAAGTCACCTAACATGCACCAGCCTTCTCGTTTTCCTTCTCCGAGTGTGAATAGTCGTCTGAGTGAACGGTTGTCTGAGTAATAGCTACTTGGCGTGCGCCATATAGGCTTGACGTGCGTCACATGACCGTGCATTGTATTCTTTGGCTTCGCATCTTCCTTCTTGTCCTTGGCATTGCGTGCTTGCTCAATCATCCTCCACTACTCCTCAAATAAGCTCCTAAAAACAAGCAAACTCAATGAAAAACAATAAACTCAACATAAACACACAATGAACGAAAACTAACACTATGATAGCTAAAACGCAACTAAATCAACCTAAAATACTAAGAATTATCTAATAAAAAGACACGAATAATGAGTATTTTTGACACTCATCACACCCCCACACTTAAATCTTTGCTTGTCTCCAAGCAAAAACTTAAAATACGGACAACCTAAACGAAAATCAAATACAAACAAACAAACACAAAAAAGGTAAAGACATGGCATGAATAGATCAATATTTAACTTCCCTCTAAAACATCAACTCGTATCACAATGAAATCATAATCTAAGTTAGTTCATCAATCCATAATACAAAGCACAATGAACTAGTAGGTACCTCAACACTCAATTTTTTAGGCAAGTGTTAACTTTATGTAAAAGACATTAGAAGGTTGACCTCACGAGGATAGACAAGAGTTTCACTCATATAATCTGTATGGTCAACTTCCTATTACTCGCATATATGTTAATATATCTCAAGGCATCCTATGTCTTACTCAGCGTTATATAAGAATCGCAATGGTTGTTAATGATCGGGGGGTCTTTTCATCGGGTTGTAATGGGGCTTAAGATAAAGGTGAGGTAATATATTTGGATGGTAGCTAAACCACTCAATCCGAGGACATGTCATAAATGTAACTAATCGCTCGTCTAATCTAAACATCCTCACAAATATAACATTCATAAGCAAACTCCCTAAGTAAACTAATGTCCTAAGACCTAGAAGCACGAGTTTTACCTAGACAAATGCCTTATTCAACTTTACATTCTTTTTCACTTCTTTTTTTTATTCATAAGCAACACTTATTCACAAACTACAACAACTATACAAACTTAGCACGTTCTAGGCAAAAACTTAGTTTCTTACATGGTCATAACTACAACATTCCAACGAACATAAATCAAACTAAGCCAAAGCTACCAACTAAACCCAATACACATGCAAACCTATAAGTCCTCGAATCGGATAATCAAAGGTAAGGAAAATGGATGATATAAGATTTATAATCGGCTTCCTCTTCTAAGATCAAGAAAAGGCTAGGCTCAATGGGTTTAAACAATGCATATATAAGGGATTTTGTCTCTAAAGCTCTAGGCTCAATGTCAAAGAATGCCCCTGTCCTTTCACTAACTTCTATGCAACCTAGACTACGATAAGTACTAGTAGGATACCATGATCAACTTACTTGAGTATGCACCTCATGGAAAATATAGAGATAGATGTCTCTTCCTTTGGCTTAAATACTCACAAGGTGTACTCGACAACCCTTTAGTCTAGTCTACATAGTGAAACCAGTAGTCTAAATAAAAGAGTGCGAGATTTCTACCAATTCCTAGGCTTTGTGCTCAAATTAAATTCCTAACTAAGAAAATGATAAAATTCTAACACAAGTTGAAAATTTTTGAGGGGGATCAAATTTTTGAAAAATTCATGCCAAGTCTAAACTTAAACAAAATGTACTAACATACTAACATACTAAACAACCTAAAAGGAAGATTCTTAAAAGGAACTCTCCCTCATACTTGAATGACACATTATCCTCAAGGTGTCTAAGATATTAATAAACACCTAAATGTAAAACATGCATAGACACAAAGAAAATACAAATAAACATGTAACACAACAAACTCACTATTGGCATTTCATATAATCTACCTCCTTGTGACCTTTTTGGCTTTAAGCCTAATAGGATCACCTTGTAGAAATACAAAATGACATTAAATGACTTATAAGCACACAAATTCAAAAACAGAATCAAAATACATAAAAGAAAATAAACAAATAAAACAAACAAAGAAAAATACAAAGTAGGAAAATAGGAGCTCCCTGTCAATCATCTGAAGCAGAAGAAGGTGGTGAGAATGTGAAGCCACTACCAAAGTTCTCCGCCCAGGTGCGCATCCACTCGGCATGTGCTTACTGCTACTCGTAATGCTCTTGCTGGCACACCACGTGAGCTCTCTGGTCAGTATAGAACACCATCTGCTCCTCTCTCTGAGCTCTAAGCTTAACCTCTATGCGAGCATTATAGTCGTACTACCAGTCCTACCCGGCTATATTGCTAACTACATAGTCCTGCAGTTACACGCCATAACCATGAAGCTGCTCTCTATGACCCTATAGCTGTATCTGTATTGTAGCTAATTGGTCACCTAAATACTACATCTCTGACTACAAATCAGGCGCCTGATGACTTGGTCCTGCATCGTTATGCTGGGCCTAGTACTGATGGCTGGGGCCTGTTTGCTCTGCATCCTACCTAGGACCCTCCTGTCCTAGCATCCGTCTTGGTGCCCCAAGGTGGTCTTGTACTGCCCTTCTCTCTTCCCATGGATTGTACTCGATAACCTCCACTCTATCAATCATTATCTTCTTGATCAGTTTGTTATAATGGAGTTTCTCGATGTTGAGCGGCACCAGCTCTAAAATGAATCCACAAATGGCTGCAAATTGCTCAGAAAAATGGTGATGTGTAATGCGGGAAATAATATGACCTAAGTAAAGATACTTAGGTTCCCTATCACTAATAGATTGAGCAAAGTAGTTAATGACCATTGCAAAGGTGCTAAAGGGTATATCATGGCGTAGGCAATTAATAGTGTAGAGCTGAGATTTGAAGACTTTAGACTCTTCCTATTGACTACTAATAGTCAGTCATAAAGCGATAGAGGATGTCTAAATATGGTTCTCTAATCAGCATATTAGGCGCCTTCCCCAACTCATATCTCTCAAAACCCTTAATCTCTTGCCATCCCGATGGGCCTGACTAGCTAGTGTGAAATCTAAAATACCTGATCCAGCTTTAAGGCTAAACAGTGCATTAAACTCACTCTCATCCATACTAAAATTAGTATCAAATACACATGCAATAAATGATCGTCTGTCAGCCACAACCTAAAACATGCAATAGAACTCTAAAATAAGCTCTTGCCTAGCCATTATCTCTCTTGTCTCAAAGTATCGGTACCCTAACTTCCTAAAAGCTGACCGCAACTGTCTATCAACCCCTAATCTCTGCATGTCATCCCAATCAATTGTAAAATGACTAAGGGCATTAAGTTGTGAGAACTTTTGATACCTTTTTCCCTCCCAATTGTGAAAGATTACGAAGAGAGTATTGTAGCGGTCACAAATGTCTTGGGATGGAGAACCTGGTAGAGAATGCAAAGGGTTTTGCGCACGCTTTGTTTGGTCTCTATGATAAATCCGACTAGATCATGCATTATCTACCATTGTATATCATATTTCGAGTGTTGGTTATGGTGGTGGGAAGGTTGGGGAATATTGGGCTTGTCAAATTTTTTGATTTTGGGTAGAAAGGAGGAATGGGTGTTGTGTTTATATAAAAGTCAGTGCACACCTGAGGGTTTTAAACTCAATTCTGCCTAAATCTGGTGTATGCCAAGTCATCTGGCATGCGCCAACTTCTTTGATTTTGCTTAACCAGACGTACGCCAGGATAGCTAGCATGCGCCAACTATCTCATTTCCACGTACTTGGCATATGCAACTCCTACGGCGTGTGCCAACTATATACAAAAATTAAAAATTACACAATTAAACTAAAAACACTCAAACTAATATAATAAATTTTAAAAAAGACATCTAATCTAATTTTTTTGGCTTTTATGTATGTCGTGTTCCTGGAAAGCTTGAAAACTAGACGCCCCATCTACATGGGTCACAGGTGCAACTTCGACTTTTGCAAGTCACACAACTCACGAATGGCATACCATGAGGAACTACCTTTCCTTAAGGCATTTTCAGCTTTAAGCCTAATAGGGTCCTCCAGTAGTAGTACGGTACACTCAGTTTGTGAGTGAGTGCTATTCCTGCTATAGCCTCCGTCATGTTCCAGCTTTCCACACCTTGAACAAAACTCAAATCTCTTCATCCTCCTCTTGAAGGCACTCTTTGATGTTCCTCTAGAGTGTCTCAAGAAATTATGATCTCGTCTCTCAATTCTCAAGGTCTTTTATGCTTGACAGAGAATGATGAGGCAAATGTCAATCGGGATCTTCCTAGAAACTAAGACACTAACTAGATGAATATACTTAGAGCAAAACATCCTGTTCTTTATTCTCTGCAGGTAAAAAAGCCTTACTTTGTTCCAAATATTCATGCATTAGATGGCATATAAATCGATTTCACCTCCGCATCTTGATTAATATCGCCCTCTCCAATATAAATTTTGCATCGTTGGCCGTTGACTCTAAAGACTAACCCCTTACTATCTTGCAAATCAAGTGCTCCAAAAGGGAACACTTTGACAATCTGGTATGGGCCGCTCCACTTGGATTGAGCTTTCCAGAGAAGAGTCTTAGTTGCGAGTTATAGAGAAGAACATGCTGCCCTTCCTTAAAATCTTTCTTGATGATGTGGGCATCATGTCTTCTCTTGGTCCTTTCCTTGTAAAGCCGTGAGCTCTCGAATGCCAAATCCCATATTTTATTCAACTCCTCAAGTTGGAGTATTCTACGTTCCCCGACCTTTTTGTAATCATAATTAAGGGTCTTAATGGCCCAAAATGCACGATGCTCAAGCTTGACTAGAAGATGGCATGCTTTGCCATAAACAAGCCTATAATGTGACATTCCTATTGGTGTTCTAAATGTCGTTTGATAAGCCCATAAGGCATCATTTAGCTTGTTCGACCAATCCTTCCTTGCTGTTCCGATCATCTTTTCCAAGATTTTCTTGAGCTCTCAGTTTGATAGCTGAACCTGTCCGCTAGTTTGGGGATGATAAGGTATTGCCACCTTGCGCATTACCCCATATCTCTTTAGCAGGACTTCAAATTATTTGTTATATAAATATGACCCACCATCACTGATTATCACTCGCGGTACTCCAAATATTGAGAAGACTTTCTTAAGAAATCAGATAACTACTCTAGCATCATTTTTCGATGACACCAAAGCTTCTACCCACTTTGAAACTTAGTCTACTCCTACCAAGATATACTTATTGCCATATGATGTTGGGAAAGGACTCATGAAGTCTAATCCCCAAACGTTAAAGAGCTCAATCTCTAAAATTCCAGATAACGGCATCTCATTCCTTTTTGAGATACTTTCCATTCTTTAGTAGCGGTCACACTGCTCAACATAACTACGTGCATCCTTGAAGATGAAATGCCACTAGAATCTGCATTCGAAGACTCGAGATGTAGTTCTTGAAGCTCCATAATGACCTGGGTAAGGAGTGTTATGGCCTTTCTCTAAAATGTTTGCTACTTCCCAGCTAGCAATACAACGTCGAAGAACCCCATCACTGCACCTCTTAGAAAGGTACGGATCATTCCATACACATACATCTGAACATCCTATAGAAATTTCTTTCTTTGGGGATAACTCAGATCTGCAGGAATAATTCCTCCAACTAAAAAGTTGGCATAATCCGCATACCAGAGAGCTTCTACTCTACTCATCGTCGTTAGAGTTTCATCCAAAAACTCTTCTTGAATATTCCTTTCAATCTCCATACCATCGTTTTTCTCTAGCCTAGAGAGATGATCTGCCATAATATTTTCTGCTCCCTTCTTGTCCTTAATGGATAAGTCGAATTCTTGGAGTAATAAAATCTAGCGCATCAAGCAAGGTTTGGCATCTTGCTTTGAGAACAGATATCTCAAAGCTGCATGGTCAGTATAAATAATCACTTTCGAACCAAGCAAGTACGGTCTAAATTTATCACACGCATAAGTAACCACAAGCATCTCCTTTTCTATGGTTGTATAATTGAGTTGAGCTCCTGCCAGTACTCTACTTGCATAGTAGATGACATGGAGTTTTCCCTCTTTCTTCTGTCCAAGCACACAACCCAAAGTGAGATCACTTGCATCACATATTAATTCAAATGGAAATTTCCAGTCTGGTGATAAAATCACTGGAACTATGATAAGAGCTTTCTTGAGAGCATCAAATGCCTTAAGGCAGTACTCATCAAAGTTAAAAGATACATCCTTAACCAGTAAATTTGTTAGAGGCTTAGTAATTAGAGAGAAGTTCTTGATGAATCTTCTATAAAATCCGGCATGACCCAAAAATGCTCTAACTCCTTTAACTATTATTGGTGCATCTATTTTCTCTATCGCCTCTGTCTTAGCTCTATCTACTTCCATACCAGTTCTAGAATTCTTGTGCCATAGGACTATTCCTTCGTCTACCATAAAATGGCACTTTTCTAATTGAGCACAAGGTTCTTTTTCCTCACATCTCTTCAATACTTTGTCTAGGTTGTCAAGGCAATGATCAAATAAGTCTCTGAAAACAGAGAAGTCATCCATGAAGATTCCATAATCTTCTCATTCATTTCCCAGAAGATAGACTCTATGCAATATTGAAACATCACTGGGGCACAACTTAATCCAAAAGGCATTCTGCGATGTGCAAAAATACCTAAAGGACAGGTAAAAGATGTTTCTCTTGATCTATGGGGTATATTGCAATTTGGTTGTACTCAGAGTACTCATCCAAAAAGTAATAATAAGCATACCCCATAATCTTTTCCTACATTTGATCAATGAATGGAAGCAGAAAATGATCTTTCCGTGTAGCATCATTCAATTTACGATAATTGACGCACACTCTCCAACTGGTCATAGTTCTTGTCGGGATGAGCTCCCTTTCCTCGTTGATCATAACTATCATTCCCCCTTTCTTGGGAATGTAGTGTATTGGGCTAACCCACTCACTATCCAAAATTGGATAAATAATTCTTGCTTCAAGGAGTTTTATCACTTCTTTCTTAACAACCTCCTTCATGGTAGGATTAAGTTTCCTTTGTCGGTCTACCCTCAGCCTCGCTCCATCCTCTATGTGAATGTGGTGCATCACAATTTCTGGGCTTATCTCCTTGATATCGGATATTTGCCAAGTAATGGCTTTAATCTATTTGTTCACAACTGTGAGCACTTTATCTTCTTCTTTCTTAGTGAGCTTGTTCGATATAATAATCGATAATCTTCCTCTATCTATTATGAAAGCATATCTTAGATATGAGGGTAGCTCTTTCAGTTCTAAGGAAAGAGCTTTTATAATTGAGGGTGGAGTACAATATTTTAAATAAATTTCAAGCTCCTCAAGTAGATCTTTCTTATCAATTTCCTCCTTAACTTCTTCCACAATATCCTCCTCTTCTTTCTCTAGTTCTTTATCCTCAATTCTAGAGATATTCTCCTTGCAGAACTTGAGGATGCACTCATCCACAATATTAATTTTCATGCACATCCTTACATAAAGAGGATGGCGCATAACACTTGTCATGTTAAACTCAACCTTCTTGTCTCCAATTCTGAGTACTAATTTTCCTTTCAGTAGACAGTTTTTGTCCTCAGAGAAATCCAGAATCACAAAGTCAACTGGGAAGATGAACTTGTCAATCTTCACCAGGACATCCTCAACCACACCGTATGGCTTCTTAATAGTTTGGTCTGCCAACTGGAGAAGCATTGAAGTTGGCTTAACTTCACACAAACCTAGTTTTTGAAATGTAGACAAAGGCATCAAGTTGATACTTGCGTCTAAATCACACAGACATTTAGGAAACTCGGTTTCACCAATGAAACAGGGAATTGTAAAACTCTCAGATCTTTTAGCTTCATCGGAAGATTCTTTGAGATTAGAGAGCTACAATTAGTCATAAGGGTAATTGTCTCTCCATCTTCCCATTTTCTCTTCTTAGTTATGAGTTCTTTTAGAAACTTGGCGTAGTGTGGAACTTGATCTAGCATCTCTAGGAAAGAGACACTAATCTGAACATTCTTCATTTTCTCTATGAAATGGAGAAATTTTTCATCCATCCTCGACTTTCTCTTTACCCTCTAAGGATAAGGAAGAATGGGGACCATTAGTGATAGTGGCACGTAAACTTCTTCTTCCTCTACAACTTCTTCTTGCATGATATTATTTTTAAGAACTTCTTCCTCATTATCTTTGTTTGGATTTTTTACATCATTTTCCTTAGCCTTCTCTTTGACTTTTTGAGAAGCTAATTCCTTGCCACTTCTCAAGGAGATTGCATTGACTTTGCCTCTAAGATTTGCCTCAGTAGAACTTGGGAGAGAGCCAAATGCTCTTTATGTATTTGTCTTTGTAATTTCCATAGTTGTACTTCCATGTTACGTATGGCAGTTGCTTGTCCTTTTAGAAATTGTTCCAAATTGTTCTACCTAGCTTCCTAGGCCGCTAATGCCTTCAATATTTGACTTTGGTTGTTAGATGATTCTCTAGTTTGTTGGATGAACTTCTCAACTTTGTCAAATCTCTCCTCAAGTGCTACTATTCTTTCTCCCCAAGAACCTATGTGATTGAAAACTAGGTGGTGGTCCTTGTTGTGAGACACGTAAAGGCAATCCTTTCCATGAGAAGTTAGGGTGATTTCTCCATCCAGGATTGTATGTAGAGGAATATGGGTTATTATCCATCTCGTTTCCTCCTTGTCCTTGACCACTAACAAAGTTAACCTGTTCTGTAGGTTGGTTCATCATCGCACATTAACTAATTTTGTGGCTAGTGTTGCCACAGGCTTCGCAATGTTGTTGTACAATAATAGCATCAACCTTGTTTAGGGTCAAATCAGAAAACTATTTTGCCATTATATCCAACTGAGCTTGAAAATATGAGGAAGCATCAAGATCAATTATTTCTCTTCTTTTGCTTCGCTCAGTTACCTCTCTTAACTCTCTAATGGGTTTTTTCTCTCATTCGTGATTATCCTATTTATTGCTACCAGCTCTTCCACGATATGGTGGGCTTCACCCATTTCCTTTCTAAGGAAATTTCCATTGAAAGCTGAGTCAACAGTTCCCATTATTGATGGCGACAAGCTAAAATAAAATATCTTAAGAAGAGACTCCTCAGATAATCCATGATACGGGTATTTACGTTGCAATTCCTTAAATCTCTCCCAAGTTTCACTCAAAGACTCTCCTTCATATTGTTCAAAGTTAGTAATCTCTTTAACGAGCTTGTTAGTTTTTGAGTAGGGGAAATATATGTCAAAGAAAGCATTTGCCAATTGCTCTCATGTAGTTATTGGAGTACTCTTAAGTTGCTTATACCAAAGTTTAGCCTTGTCCCTTAACGTATAAGGAAACATTCTAATCTTAACAGTATCATCAAACGTTCCAGGATACTTAAAATTATCAGCTAATTTTATGAAGTTCCTCAGATATTTATTGGGATCTTTATTGGGCAAACTATAGAACTGACCTAAAGCTTGAAGCATATGAATCACGACTGGCTTAATTTTGAAGTGATTGGCTTCGACAATGGCTGTTGGATTCTGGTTAATGCTCCTTCGTATGTTGGTCTTCCATGGTCCATTAGAGAAGGTCTAAGGGCATGAGCTCCAACCCCTTGACCTTCTTGTCTTTGGTCCATTCTTTCTTTTTCTCTTCTCTCCCTACGCAATGACCTTTCTAACCGCGTTATTTCTTCTTCAATCTCTAACGAGAAATATTGGTTGAATAGGTTAAGGGCATGCATGTAACTTGTTAAGCAAGATAAGTCACTTGGTCAAAAAGTACCCAAAAAATAAAGAAAAATAAAAATAAAACTAAAAATATACTATTCTAATCTGAGTTCGTAAATTGAATTGAGAGTCTAAATCTCAATCCTCAGTAATGGCGCCAATTGATTAGAGCCTCTTATCCTTCTGTATGCTCATTTTGCTAATGCTTCCATTAAGAGATCTACTTCAAATCTACTTAAAACTGGATGATCAGTCGTTTGTTCGGACTTCCTGGTATGCGCCAACCAAAGGTGGCATACGCCTACTCTTTACTAACTTAAACTTTGGCACGTGCCAATTTGATCTGGCACGAGCCAAAAGCTCTCGAACAAACTGACCTGGCGTGCGTCAAGAAGGGCTGGCATATGCCAAGATATTAGCAGAATTGTAGTAGATTGCAACAATGAGTAAGTACAGGTTTGTCGATCCACAGAGATTGAGTTTTTAGGCCTACTCTAAGGTTTACTTACTTAACTAGGATCAGATTATGAAGTTTTGTTGTTGAACACTTGTGATCTAAACTCTAAAGCACAAATATAAAGCTAACAAGAACTAACACTTATATAGTTATAAATATAAAATAGAATATTATAACTTAATAACTAAAAGTGAGCAAGGTACCTAAACCAGCAACATAACCATATGATATAGAGGGTTTTTAGTGTATGTGATGTGGTACGAGTGAATCTAAGGTGACTAATCCTCACTTTCGCATAAGACTAGCCAAAGTTGCTCCTAAACTAGAATTAGAATGGTTAAATATGTTCGACCCCACCAACCATCTAAGCTAGCAAAGAACCAACTATATGCTCCACTCTAAAGATAATCAGTAGGTCACCAAGAGATTTCTCTCTTAGCAAGAGTACTCATCATCAAACCAACCTATCTATCAATTCTATCTCCTTTCGATCTCAAGTTTTGACTAGCTACTAAGGCTTGGTGATCAAGCATGTCTAAGCAATAGTATCAAGCACGTTGATAAGAACATAAACATGAACATACACACCTCACAATTGTGGCTACATCAAAGGTAACAAGGTACCAACCTCATTTATTACTCACACATACTATTAATTAACATCATAAGCATAAATATAGACAAAGAGTAAAAAGGAATGGAGATTTATCAAGACTCTAAGCTCCCCCTCTTCAAAAGTCCACGTTCTTCGACAAGAAATAATACTACTTAGTGAAATATTTACTATCTAATATATGTAATATGTAAATCTTACAAACAAAGGCAAAAAGCCTTATATAATAACTAACTAATGAGATAGTTTACAAAATATCTAATCTGACTTATCTAACTAAAATATCTAACCTAAAATATCTAAAAAGGAGTCAGCAACTTGTCCCCTTCCTTCCTGAAAGCTCTAAGCCGACCTTGTTAAATCTTGCATTTTGTTTGTCCAACACTCAGATTATTTTACTTCTGTCAATCTGGTCTGGCATATGCCAAATCGCCTAGCGTGCGCCAGCCTTCATGTTTTCCTTCTCCAAGTGTGAGTGGTCGTCTGAGTGAACGGTTGTTCAAGTAATGGCTACTTGGCATGTACCATGTAGGCTTGACGTGCGCCACATAACCGTGCTTTGTATTCCTTAGCTTCGCATCTTCCTTCTCGTCCTTGGCTTTGCGTGCTTGCTCGATCATCCTCCACTACTCCTCAAATAAGCTCATAAAAACAAGCAAACTTAATGAAAAATGATAAACTCAACATAAACACACAATGAACGAAAACTAACACTATGATAGCTAAAATGCAACTAAATCAACTTAAAACACTAAGAATGATCTAATAAAAAGACACGAATAATGAGTATTTTTGACACTCATCAAAGGTCTTTAGATAAAGCAAGGGAGCTTTTTGCGGCATTTTACGAATTTTGGGGTTTTTTTTAATAAATTTTGGGCAAGGGTGAAAAGGTCAAACTAGGTGAGATTTTGGCCAAAAAAATCTCTGGCGTCAGAACGGGGGACTAAATATCTATGCTATTATGTTATTGTGGACTTCAAGAGTAATTTTTAAATAATAAGAACGAAATCGGTTGAATCTCCAAAGTATAAAGATCTTAGCCCAATTTCCTCTAGATTTTATGATTTGACTTTCAAATAATCTTTAAGGATAAAGATATAGTATATGATTTGTTAGTTTTTGAAAAATTAAATTTAGAATAATCATGATTTGAGAAATTATTTCGTATTTTTTATAATTTATTTCTTTTTATACAATTTTAATATCTATATTTCCTATTTTTAAATTTTTTCAATTACTATTAGTATATGAATTATACCCGTAAAAATAAAATATGTATTTAGAATTGGATTTTTTTAAAAATAATTAAGAAAGATAATTTTTTAAAATAATTTAGAGAGATTCTTAGGGTCTATTTGGTATGGCTGATGAAATTTAGCTGTTAGCTGTTGGCTGTCAGCTAATCAGCTGTTGACTAATAGTACTCAGCTAATAGCTGATATCCAATTTTGCAAAAGTGTTTAGTAAATTAGCATTGGCTGTTGCTATTGAGTTGTAAAATTACTTAAAGGGTAATTGACTAATAAACATCATTCTTTAATATTTAATATAGTATATATTATTTATATTTATACTTTTGCCAATTAAAAAAGTGTCTCTCTTAATTTAATATTTAATATAGTACATATTTTTATCTTTATACTCCCGCCAATTAAAAAATATTTTTCTTAATATAATATTTAATATAGTAATATTTAGTATTTATCTCTATATTTTTGCCAATTAAAAAAAGTGTCCCTTTTAATTTAATATTTAAGTAGGAATTATCTGAATTGAGGGTTATTTAATAATTTAATATTGTAACAGTCATCAGTTAAATGTAAAGGCTATAAATTCTAGCTGTTGAAAAAATTGGCGTTTGGGTTCCAACAGCTATTTTTTTTTAATTCATCAAGCACCAAAAAAGTTGGCTATTAGATATCTATCAGCCAACCACTGATCTCTAAAAGTCAAACCAAACACCCACTTAACACATATGCCTCCAAGTTAAGTTGGTGTTTGGTTTGGCTGTTAGAGATCAATAGTTGACTGATAGATATCTAATAGCTGATTTTTAGTGTTTGGTGAATTAAAACAATCAGCTGTTGAAACCCAAAAAGATATTTTTTCCAACAGCTAAAATTTGTGACTGTTACATTTAGCTCATAGCTGTTATAATATTAAATTACCAACATTAAATTAAGATAATTCCTAAATAAATATTAAATTAAGAGGAACACTTTTTTTAATTGACGAAAATATAGAGATAATACTTAATATTATTATATTATATATTAAATTAAGAGAAACACTTTTTTTAATTGGCAAAAATATAGAGATAATACTCAATATTATTATATTAAATATTAAATTAAGAGGGACACTTTTTTATAGGCAAAAATATAGAAATAAATATTAAATATTACTATATTAAATATTAAATTAAGAAAGATATTTTTAATTGGCAAAAGCATAAAGATAAATAATATATATTATATAAACATTAAAGAATGATGTTTATGTCAATACCCTTATAAGTAATTTTATAACTCAATAGCAACAGCCAATGCCAATTTACCAAACACTTTTCAAAATTCGGATATCAGCTATCAGCTGAGTACTATAAGCCAACAACTGATCAGCTAACAGCCGACAGCTAATAGCTAAATTTCATCAGCCGTACCAAACAGACCCTAAAATAAAAAAAATGACCTTTTAGAAAATGAACTATCCAAAAAAAGTTATTTTTTTATAGAAGTACAAAAAAAATTTATGTTGTAACAAAGCAAAGTTAGTTTTCGTCCATTATACTAAAATTTCGATATTTAGTTTAGTCTGATCTGTATTTAAATATGATGCACTAAACAAATAATTTTTTACACCAATAATTATATTTATATTTTATCAATTAATTCTTCTTGTGCTTATGTCATTATCGAATACCCTTAAAATAAAGAACAGTAAAACCGTACTCATTTTCCAGCAATAAGGAACAAAACATTTTACTTATACATGTGAGCGTTGTTAGAGTGAGAAAGTTCTTTGAAAAGCTTAGTCTGGTTCAAGGTAGACGGTCATGAAGCCCCCCGCCCAGGGTGGGTCCGGTGTTCCCTCACTCCCAGCACCTACTCCACCACGGTGTGGAAAGAAGGTGAAGATGGGTTCTGGGGAAATGGTTTCGAAAGCTCATGTGCTCTCAGCCCAACAGGGGACTCCGGAGGAAGGTGATGACCGCCGGAGAAAGCTCTCTTTTAAAGATGCTACGATGGGTAATTCTGAGAGCAATCCTAACACAGAAGGGAGTCAGTTTTTCAACTTCGATCAAGAGGAATTGGTTTTTAGCGATTCTGAAGAGGAGGAAGATGATCCTTACTGCCCGAAAATTTGGTTGACTAAAGAGAAAAAGATTGAAATGAGATGACCGTGGTGGAAGACTCTTATAATCAAGGTTTTGGACTATAACATAGCCTTCCACTACTTAAAGCGAATGTTAGCACATTTATGGAACCTCCTAGTAGACTTCCACCTAGTCGATCTTGGCCTTGGTTATTACCTGGTGAAGCCGGCCATGGACGAGGAGTATGATCACATACTCATAGATGGACCGTGGATGATTTCGAATAGATACGTGACAGTCCAGAGGTGGATTCCAAATTTTGATCCAAGGATGAACAATATTAGTAAAGTGGTTGCTTGGGTGAGAGTTCTAGAATTAGCTATGGAGTTCTACAGCCCCAATTTCCTCCGGAATCTTGCTGGGAAAATAGGCCGACCAATCCGTATCGATACGAAGATGGAAGAATGCAGGAGGGCGAGCTTTGCACATATTTATGTCAAAATTAACTTGACCAAGCCGCTGCTATCAAAGTTTTGGGCATGTCATCAGACATATTGCATCCAATACAAAGGTTTACATCAAATTTGCTTTAGATGTGGAAGGTATGGCCATATGACTCCGAGCTATAAGTTTTAAGGTAATGAGGAGCCATCGATCGGTGGAGAAAGTCAGACTGATCGAGGATCAAACATCCTACCGGAGTCGGATCCGGTGACTCGATTGGAAGCTGGAAAAAATTTTGGAGATTGGATGTTTGTTCAAAAAAGGGGTAGGAACAGAAAGCCTATTACGCCTATGGTCAGACCTGAGCAAACAAACAAAGAAAAGGAAAAGAATAGCCCTGGCCTAAATGAAAAGAAGGGAGTTGACTTACTTATTCAAGCCTCTCCTTTTGCAGCACTAGCCTGAGTCACCGAAATAGGGGTCCTAGAAAAGTTTGAGCAAAGCACTGCGACAGCCCAAAGGAGTCTGATGCCAACCCAACCATTAACCCGTGAAGGAGCCAAGACAACTGAAATTGGCCAAGCAAATGGGTCAGGTTCTAAAATCTCAAAAAATACAACAGCCGGCCCAAGTGGGTCTCAGAAAGGCCCTAACTCATCCAAGCCCAAGACTGGTAAGAACAAACTTAACCCAACATCGCTTAACCAACAAAAAGCTATAGGAGCTAAGGAGGCTCCTTCGAAAGAGAAGTACATGACTCAACACAAGGAAAATGCTATTCGTCAGGCTGGGAAAGTACCGGTGCAATCCAAACCAACTCAACCTCCAGAGGAACAAGTTGGTGAGGGGATGCCCCTTACTATGGATTAGGGTGCCATTAAATCCTCTGGGTCGAAGTTCTTTGAAACTGCCTCAGGAGATATGGCTTGGGAAAAAATAAAGGTTGAACAAACATCGAAGGACTTGATCTTGGAGGATACGTGAAAGGAAGACTCCCAAATGGAAGAGGTGAGTGAGAACCCTACTTTATCTACCATTTTGGAAAAGGATACCTTACCACTGTCTACCAAAGATTGTGAGGAGCTGATGTGTATTGATACTCAGATACAAGAGGAGAGTTCCCCTATCCCAGCTAGCGATTAGATCTGCCGCTGTTCTGTAGGTTATTTACTATCTTGTTGGTAATAATCGGTATTTTTTAGGTACTTATGGATCTGGTTATCTGAAATTGCCAAGGAGCAGCCAGTACAAGGTTTAAATCGGCTATTAAAGAAGTTGTGCGACAAAATCGGCCACATATGCTTATCCTTCTTGAAACTTGGATATCAGGGCGGAGAGCCAAAGCCCTCGCCAAGATTCTAAAGTTTTCTAATATTGTTCAATCACCTATGCAGGGTTTTTCGGGTGGAATTTGGGTTCTTTGGAATGATCATGATATACGAATCCGGGTGATTAGAAACCACCATCAGTTTATCCACATGGAAGTGGGTAATGACCAGGAATCCAAGTGGATGTTTACGGCAGTTTATGGAAACCCAAAAGCTTCGCTTCGGGAGGAATTGTGGGACGAGCTTAGAGTCATTACTAGTACAATGAATTCACCTTGGCTGGTAGTGGGTGATTTTAACATTTTCCTCGCCTCTGATGGGAAGATTGGCGGAGCCCTGATCAGAGGATCTACTCATACAAAATTTAAGGAGTGGATCGAGGCCTGTGGCTTAGTTGATCTAGTATTTATAGGGAACAAATTCACTTGGGTTAGAGGGGGTATTCATGAGAGGTTGGATAGAGGACTGGCAAACATCCAATGGCGATTGTGCTTCCCAGAAGCCAAAGTTATACATTTGCTGCGTTGGAAATCCGACACTGTCCTCTACGTATAAAGCTTGATAACACCACAAGCTTTAATATTCCAAAATGCCTATTTTGCTTTCAAACCGCCTGGCTTGCGGATGACAGATTCGCCGTGCTTGTGCTCTAAAGTTGGGACCGCATGGCCACTCTTGATGTTGCTTGCGAGAACTTCGTAAACGATGTCAAAATCTAGAATAAGTTGGTGTTTGGAAATATAACTACCCGCAAAAACTGACTTACGCGTAGGCTGGGAGAAATTCAATGAGTTTTAGAGACTAGAAGAAATCCTTTCCTCAAGAGACTTGAGAAGGAACTGAGAGTGGAGTTAGAATCTACTCTTAAACAGGAAGAGATGTTGTGGAGCCAAAAGGCGAGGAAGGATTTCCTGGTGAATGGAGATAGAAACATGAGTTATTTTCATGCTTCTATGATTGTTCGGAGGAGAAGAAATCAAATTGAAGCACTAAAAAATTCTGAAGGGGAATGGGTAACAGATTCTGATGGTATTAAAGGGCTATTAAAGGATCACTTTACTAATTTGTATACGGAAGTCAACCACGCACGGGCACACCTCCATGTTCTGAATATGTTTGACTTAATCTCGAGTGCAGATAGGCAAGAACTTGGAAAGGTCCTGTGTATGGAGGAAATTAAGACTACCTTATTTGCAATGGCTCTACTTAAAGCCCCTGGACCAGATGGGCTTCATGCAATTTTCTTCCAGAAGAAGTGGAATGTCGTGAAAGAGAACATTGTGTGATTCATCCAACACGCATTCACTAGTTGTGAGGGAATTGATAGAGTGAACAATACTGCCATTACTCTTATCCCCAAGATTGAGAACTTGCAATACTCAAGTGACTTTCGGCCGATTAGTCTGTGTAATACCTCTCTTAAATTGATAACGAAGCTGGTGGCGCAAAGACTCCAAAGGTTTATGCCAACTTGGGTTTCGCGGACACAAAATAGTTTTGTCCCGGGTGAGACATCTCCGGAAATATTGTGGTTGTGCAGGAAGTTGTCCATTCCATGAGAAATAGGCAGCATGGAAAACAACTCATGGCACTAAAGATTGATTTGGCCAAAGCCTACGATAGGCTAAGTTGGTCGTTCATAAGGGAGACCCTTGAACTCTTACTTCTCCCACCCACTTTGATTAATTTGATACTCATATGTATTTCTACTACGTCGATGCAGGTCTTATGGAATGGCAAGTCTACTAATGCATTCCAACTATCATGTGGGGTTCGACAAGGAGACCCATTGTCTCCGTATATCTTCGTGTTATGCCTCGAGAGGCTTGGCCATTTGATAACCTAGAAAGTCGACCAGAAAGCTTAGAAATCCATCCAACTGTCAAGGAATGGGCCAGCAATCTCCCATATTTTCTTCACTGACGATCTATTCTTATTTGCAGAGGCTAACAAGGCTCAAGCTTGCATTATCTCTGAAGTGTTAGATGAGTTTTGTGAAGCATCGGGGCAGCAGATTAGCTTAGATAAATCTAAGATGTTTATGTCGAAGAATGTCACCACCTCTCTAGCTAGGGAATTGGCGTTCCAAATGAAGATACCACTTACCAGAAATATGGGATGCTACTTGGGAATGCCTGTTATACATGGAAGAATCATTAGGCAAACATATTCCTATATCCTAGATAAAGTACACGATAGGATACAGGGATGGTGCGCAGATAAGCTATCATTTACTAGACGAGCTACTCTATCCCAAGTGGTCATTGCTGCTCTTCCTTCTTATGTGATGCAAATGGCAAAGTTATCATTGGGCTTATGTGATGACATTGAGAAAGCTCAAAGAGGCTTTCTATAGGGATCCACGGTTACAAAACGGAAAACCCACCTAATATCGTGGCCCCAAGTGTGCACTCCCAATGAGGCAGGGGGCTTAAGCTTCAAGAAGTTAGAGAGCCAGAATGAGGCGATGCTCATAAAACTAGCCTAAAAATTGCTCACTGATTGATCTTCGTTGTGGTCGCAGGTGTTGTGGAGCAAGTATATCAAGACGGAAGATTATCCCTCATAAATTTCATGCTCCCCAATTAGTTCTCCTCTATGGAAGGTCATAGTGGCATTGTGGCCAATCATGCTTAGAGGAGTTAAATGGGTCGTTAAAGACGGGAAGACGGCCAAGTTTTGGATAGATACGTGGCTGGAAAAGGAGTTAATCCTTGTCTAACATTGCGAATCTGCCATCCCTGAAGAATTGTTATCTGCTACAATGGCAGATCTAGTCGACAGTGAGGGTAATTGGAATTGGGATTTAATTAACCCTCTCTTACCTGATTACATTATATTGCATCTTGCAGGGTACATTCCTCCTAGAGAGGATAGTGGAAGGGACAGAATCACCTGGGGCTGTGAGCAAAATGGCTTATTCTCAGCAAAATTAGCCTACACCCTATTTGAAGGCGAGTACTCGGAACAAAGGCGATAGGCTTGGATAAAATTATGGCAATGGAGCGGCCCGCAATGCCTCAAATGTATGGTTTGGCTGGCAGGGCACGGGAAGCTAATGACTAATGCCATACGTAGACATAGGAATTTAGCGACTAATGCAACTTGTCCATATTGCGAGTCTGAAGATGAAACAGTTCTACATGCAATACGCGATTGCCCTAAGATTTCGAGTGCATAGAGATCTCTTATGAGGAAGGAGGGCCTTCGCATAGGGAACTTCTTCAATTCAGGGCTATCGGAATGGATGGATAACAATCTGCAAGCTCTTACTAAATGGCAGTCTATATTTATTGTTGCCGTGAATGAATTTTGGAGATGGAGGAATACATGTGTGTAGGGAGAGGGTGAAAAGCGGCCAACGAATCAAGTGGGGACGATTTATGCCAGATTACAGGAGATTGACGTGGCCTGCTCGATTACTAACATGATGAGATTGGGCCTAGCTAGAAAAGAATGTCTGATTGCTTGGGATAAACCACCAAAGATTGGATTATGCTTAACACTGACGAAGCGATGAGGAGGTCTCTGAATAGAGCTGCGGCAGGAGGGGTTCTCCGGGATCATGAAGGTACTTGGGTAGGGGGATTCACCTGTAACCTTGGTACTTATTCGAGCGTGGATGCTGAGTTGTGGGGTGTGTTATTGGGACTACAGTATGCGCGGAGACTAGGAGTGAAACAGCTCATTCTTGCAACAGATTCAAGAATAGTGGAAGGCTTTATCAATGGTACGCAGACGGATATGGAGTCTGCAAATCCCATACTATCAAGGATAATTAGTGAACTCTAAGGGGATTGGGTAGTTAGGGTGATACATGTTTATCGGGAAGCAAATAGATGTGCAGACTATTTAGCCAACTTAGGATTCGCCAAGCCTCTAGGCTTCCATACTCTCCAAGATTCACCGAGTCTAGCTAGGACCATCATGTTAGAGGATATAAGGGATGTTGCGTTTCCACGATCTGTTGTGGTAGATGATGGTGCAAGGTTATGTTTTGCGATACACCAAACGTCAAGGGCGGGATTCCTCGCCCCGGGTACTCTTCTCCTTCCACAGAGTTTTTCCCACGTGGTTTCCTGTGGTAGGGGTTTAACGAGGCCGACGATCGCAACCCTACAAGAGGCCGAAAGGGAGACCTTGCACTAAGTAGGTTGTATTTGGCCATTAATTAATATATAGGGATTCGCCCCTCCATTCGCACCAAAAAAAATAAAGAACAGTAACTATTGCGTGGTTCCATGGAAGAATCTTCCTTTCCATTTCTGTCCCTTTTGATCTAAATCAGGATGGAGAATGAGTACGATATTTTATCTCTGAAATTGATACGAGTTATGTTGGAGCTGATTTTTATTGTTTTACATAAATATAACAAGCCAAAGTATTTTTGCTGCTCATTTACGAGCAAATCTTAAGTAGAAACTAAACCTATAAATTCCAGAAACACTGGTCGTCTAAGATGTAATTTTTATGTTAGACAAATTGGATGAATTGGTAAAACTATTTCCGATTTATATCATTTCCAATAAGATGGTTCTTGATTACATCTTTAATACGATGACATATTATTGTGTGTTCCATTTTTCAGAAAAAAATATGTATTACAATTTATCTAAAAATGAACTTAGATAATAAAAATAAAGGGGAAAATGAATGAAATCAACTTTGACATCATCATCAAGCCTTATGTTTTTAAAAATTAAATATTTACATTTAGATTATACCCGCAAAAAATTAAACCTTAAATTTTGGTCAAATTATAACATCTTATACTGGTAGACCAAATGTCTTTTGATATCATCAATCATTATTACGGTTTCTTAAAAAATAAAATATATCATAAACGCTACAACAGGTATTTATAACCAATTCATTAAACTGCACACTAATCTACTAAATTCATCACGGAGAAATGAGAACAAATTAAAAACGAGGAGATGATCATGAAAAAACGTCACAATAATAAGACCCTCTGTAGAAATAGGCAAGGGATGGGTGGGGCCCATGTGGGAAGAAAAAAAAAGGAGGGGCATAACAAACCGATAGAGAAGGAGAGATGGATGACCAAACCAAGAATTAAAGGGGATGGGTGGGCCCCATTTAATATTTAAAGATATAATTTGTACTTGTCACAATATTATTGGCACCCAATATTTTTAAAGATAAGATTTGCAGTTTAAATTTTTTTAATTATCTTTTGAATTTTATAAAATAAATAAATAACAAATACTAATTTTTTTCAGTAGTTAATTTTTTATTAGCATCATTTGTATTTGTAATTTATCATATTTCGCATTTTGTATGTAATTTGAATTATTGTTAATTTAATGCTTTTCAACAAAAATTATTATTGTTCATTTTTTGAAATTAATAAATTAATGAGAGTACAAAATTTGTATTAACGGATATTAATATGTGAATTAAAAAAAATTAAAGTTAATTGGGATGATGATGTGGAAGACAGATATATTAATTGTTTATTAGTTGAGAAGAATTATGATAGAGATGTTGGTGTGGTAAAAAATTGAGTATAAGGATGGGTTGGGTGAAAAAATTAATAAAATATTATAAAGATGAGAGGAATGGATTGGGTTGAGGATGTTGCTCCGAATAGTCTAACTATTCATGAACTTGAAAATGCCATCTAAAATCGTAGTTATGAGAGTGATGTACATCCACTTCATTAATATCACAATTTTTTTTTTGGTGAAATGGTGGGTGGTACTCACCCTTTTTAATATCACAATTGATGTATAACAATCAACAACTTAATCGTAAACACAACTATTAACAAAACTGTAACGTGTTGGGCTAGTCTTTTAGATTGTATTGGGCCTGTAAGGAATAAGACCCATTAGATAGAATAAGACTTGGTATAAAAACAAGCATAGTGAGGACTAGGAGGATCATTCTGATATTTTGTTGAATCAGGCTCATTATTTTTTCTTCCTTTTTTCTTGATTATACCTCTTGCAAACCCTAGGGGTTGTTACAAAAACTTCGTGTTAAAAGTTGAACTAGGTCTAACCTCATCCTTAAATTGTCAAAATTCAACAAATCGACATCTGGAAAAAATCTCCACATCTTTTTAATGTAATATGTTTTGTCCGATCTCTGATGCCAAATTAGTTTCAATTCTCTGTGAAGCGGCCCACCAACTACCAGCCCGGCCCAGCATTTTCATGATCAAATCTTTTTACCCCAAACACTGGCTGTCCCATTCCTTAAGTACCACGTGGCGTGTAGTACACGCAATTAAATAGAAATCAAATTAGGAAGATTTCCAATTTCCCAATCAAACACCTAAACCCCTCTTCGATAAATCTCTAGGGCTTTTTTCCTTCAAGAAAGTGCAAGAAGAAGAAGAAGAACCAGTTGGACGAAGAGAAAGAGAGAGAGAGAGAGAGAGATGGGAGGACAGAGAAAAGGCGGAGCTAGGGTTTCAGATGAACCGGAGGAGCTGGCGCGCCGTCCTCTACAGGCCGTCCTCCTCGCCGATAGCTTCGCCACCAAGTTCCGCCCTATAACCCTCGAGCGCCCCAAGGTAACTACAACCGGTCACTCCGATTTCCCCTTCGAACTTTTTCTTTTTGGGAACTTTTTTTTGTGGAAGTTAAAAGGCAGTTTACTTTTTTTTTTTTAAAAAAAATGTGATAGGTTCTGTTGCCGTTAGTTAATGTGCGGATGATAGACTACACCCTGGCCTGGCTGGAGTCGGCCGGGGTGGAGGAGGTTTTCGTGTTCTGCTGCGCACATTCGAAGCAAGTGATCGATTACTTGAAGAGCTCTGAGTGGCACGCCGAGCCGAAATTCTCTGTCACGACTATTGAGTCTCACAACTCGATTAGCGCGGGCGACGCGCTGCGTTTGATATACGACCGCAATGTGATACACGGTGATTTCGTTCTTATTAGCGGGGACACAGTGAGCAACATGTCGCTCACCCAGGTGCTTCAGGAGCATAAGGAGAGGAGGAAGAAGGACAATAACGCGGTGATGACCATGGTTATTAAGCAGTCGAAACCTTCGCCCGTCACTCGGCAGTCGAGGCTGGGTACGGATGAGCTCTTTATGGCTATTGATCCTGGGACGAATCAGCTTCTGTACTATGAGGAGAGAGCTGATAACTGTAAAGGGATTTTATCCCTTGACAAGTCTTTGCTTGCTGATAATCCTTCTCTTACTCTGCACAATGACAAGCAGGTTTCAAGAATCCTTGACTTGTACTTGTGACCTTATGGTGCTTATAAATTGTGCACTAAAGTTTCCGAATTGTCTTCCTGCAGGATTGTTACATTGACATCTGTGCTCCTGAAGTTCTTAGTCTTTTCACCGACAACTTTGACTATCAACACCTTCGTCGTCACTTTGTGAAGGGACTTTTAGTTGATGATGTATGCTCTTTGTTTATTGATGTACTGCATTAGTGTTTCCAAGTCTTCTGTTGTCCCAGTCCAAGAAACTATTAAGCTGCTGTCGAAAATGTTAGATAGGGAGATAAGACCGTTGATAGCTAAAATTTTGTATTAGTTGTGTTTCATGTTCAGGTCCTTAATTGATCGTTGAGTAACTTCAGTGAAGTAAGGAGTTTTATGTTCTAATTAATAGAAACAGTCTGATTGGTTAATTAATCTAGCGGCCTTTTTTATGGTGTCTGATTTAATAAACTTGAGTTAATTTCTTTTCTTTTTCAGATCATGGGTTATAAAATATTTACTCATGAAATCCATTCAAGCTATGCGGCCCGCATTGACAATTATAGAAGTTATGATGCGATCAGTAAGGATATTATTCAGAGGTGGACGTATCCATTTGTACCAGATGTGAAATTTTTTGACAACGGTGCTGCCAAGCTTGAAAGAGAAGGGATGTATAGAGCGTCGGGTAAGGCTTGTCAGGTTCTTGAGTTGTTTTTAAGTGATTTCTTTCAGCGGCTGTTTTAGTTTTTTTATTCAATCCTCAAGGATTTATTTTAATATTGATTCTTATCCATTTTGTGGAAATTTGCTCTTTTGTTATGCCCCAAAATTTTTCCTCCCCTCATCTGTTTGTTGTAGCGGCTCCTGCACTATGGCTAATTACTTTTCCATTCATCCGATTCAGAAATAGAGCAAGCTCGTTCTGCTCAAATTGGACCGTTTACTGTTATTGGAGAAGGGACTAGGATAGGGAACAACTCGAACATTTCAAGCTCTGTCATTGGTAAAGAATGCAGAATTGGATCAAATGTGTCAATAGTAAATTCGTATATCTGGGATAATGTTACCATTGAAGATGGCTGTGAGCTGAAGCATGCAATAGTATGTGACGGAGTTGTTCTAAAATCAGGAGCAGTTTTGGAGCCTGGTGTAGTGCTGTCTTTCAAGGTATGGCATTAAGTAGCTCTTGTGCCCTTGTATTCCTTTGATTCACTTGGCTTCCCTTATCAGATATTCTCTAAATTCCTTGAGAAGCTTTTGTTTGATCACCTAGTACTACATCTTTTCTAGAGATATGCTCACCAGCTCTTGGGCTATCTCTGAAGCTTTTCTTTGCCTCTTGATGATACTGGAAAATATTTAATAGTCTTGCAGGTTGGCATATCTTCTGGAAACAGGGTTGCATTTTGTTTAGTGTCAAGTTTTTGGACTACGTTAACGTAATTGTGTGATGAAAATGTGCTATCATTTTATGTATTAACCCCACATGATCCATGAGTTGTGTTCTGATGTATTGTGCAATTTTTGCAATTGCGTCAGCTACTGTGTAGTCATATTTTTTTACTTTCCTGAAGTATCTTGACATCTTCTCTCCAGGTTGTAATTGGGCTGAAGTTTGTCGTTCCTGCCTACTCCAAAGTATCATTGTATCAGCAGCCAACTAAGGAAGATAGCGATGAAGAGTTGGAGTACGCTGACAATAGTAGTGGTACATTAGATTCTTGTAAGTTCTGGTGCTTTAAAAATTTCAGTTCTTTTTTCCCTCTGAATGTCGTACTAGCCATAGATTGTGACAGTAATAAAATAGTCAGGTTTCATACCTGAAAAATGCCATAAAGGAACTTTTGATTTTCATGGACATAGTCCCAGTTTACTGTTTTGGGACTTCTAGCGCTACATGATGACAGTAGTCTTTGGAGTTAAGCTACCTTGAATATTTTCCTTAATTCTGATGCAGAGAAAAATTGTTAAATATTATGGATTGGGCAATGGCTCAACAAATGGCTTCTCACAGTTGGCTTAGTATGTTGCCACCTAATCTGTTTTTATACAGCAATCACAGGTGCTGTGGACCAGTTGAACGGGGACATTGTATCTCCTTCATCTGAAACAGGTCTCCGGGCTGCATCAGAGGTTAGCCAATCATACCTTTATGTTTATGCTTTGATGGAGTTACTTGTTTTTACCTTCGTTGACTATGGGTGTATGTTACGCCTTTACTGTTCAACTCCAAAATATTCAATTGGAAAGAGCATGCTAACCAAGGAAATTAGTGAAAGCCGAAATGAATAGTGTTTGCTAAAACGTAGGAGATTGACAGTGGAATTGATTGCAGCATGCAAGGGAATGCCAGTATTCTGTTACTATTTATGGGTTTGATGATGTTAGTGAGAAAAACATGCATCTAATTTGTGGTCCAGCATATGCCTATTTTGCTTTCTTTCGTATAAAAAATATAGTTATTGCCTCTCTCCTGTCTTGACTCAATAGCTTGGGCCCGGCGGTGTTGGTTATATTTGGTCTATTTGCGAAGGAGGGCTTGAGGAGGAATGGAGGCATTCGGTTGCACCTATTCCTGCTGATAAACTAACTGAGGTTACACGGGCTCTTGATGATATGGAATTGCAACATATAGAAAGCAGTACTCTGTCTCCTTCGGGAGAGCCAAAAGACTCCAATGTTGATGATTCCGAAGATGATGATAGTGGAGACCCCAGGGATGATTATCTCTACTTTGAGAAAGAGGTGAAACATCTAATCCTTGAGATGATTATCTTCTCTAATGAGAATATTCATTGTTGCAAATATAGAAAGGAGTACACTTTATGTTGCCTTCCAGAATTTTCATTCAAGTCTTGTTCCAGGTTGAAGCTACCTTTTTGAGAGCTGTTCATGAAAATATCCAAGTGCCCCATCTAATCCTTGAGATGAACTCACTGCGGTTAGTTTTGATTTTGATTACCATGATCTGGTTTACTTTTTTGGGTTTTTGTTCTTTAGGTACGGGAATGGCGAGCATTTCCTCAAAATATTAATTATCAACTTCATATAATGCAGTTGTCCTTTCATTAACTTTTGAACTCTGATCTTTGAATCTTTGTATTTGTTTACTTTCAAATTGCATCCAAGTTCTTTCCAGACTTTCTCTGTACTGATTGAGTTATAAGAACAATTCTGCTGCCAGTACCTCGTAAATAAATTATTTTATTCCTTTGTCAGATTGTCATACAACATGGCTGCTGCTGACTGTGCTGGCGCTATTTTCTATGCTCTCATGAAACTGGCATTGGAAACTTCACGCACATCAGCTGGTAAATTAGTACTTTCTGCTGTGCATGTACCATATTCCCGAGATTTTCACACTTATTTCCAGTTACATGTTACTTCTCGGAAATCCAATAGACTTGGATATTCAGTATGCAGCGGTCTATTATTGCTTCACTCTGGTTAATTGGTAACCCTTTTTTACAATAACATAATGCTTTGCTAGTGGGTCTGCCTAGCGTGTATTCCTCTATTGCCGGTGTTGCTGTTTTATACTCGGACAATTTTTTTTCCAATTATTTATTTGTTCAATGTGTGATAAGTTTCTGTCTCCCTTATTATCCTATATTACCTCCCAGGTGAGTTGGTGAAAAATGTTGCCAGTCTCGTGGATTCATGGAACAAGCTCTTAAAATTCTATGCCAAAGATCGAGATGATCAGGTTTGAATATCTAGTTGATGTATTATTCCTTTCTCTGGTTGCCTTATTTTACTTTTTTGGCATTATTCTGCTGTATGTTTGCAGTCAGAAGCTTGCAAAATTGTTCATGTATGTGGAGTAGAGTTTGTTTACTTTGTATTTTCTAACTATGGATATTGACATGGTTTCACCTTGAATGTTCAGATTGAAGTGATTTTGAAATTTGAGGAGTTGTGTGAGTCGACTAAGGACATCTCTCAATATTTTTCAAAGGTAGCCTTTTCTTCTCGTTGCCCTTGTTTACCTGGAAATCTAATGTGGGTGTAGGTTCTAGTTGTTAAATTTCAAATTTTCACTATGAAGCAAGTCACGGCAATACATGTCTATGAATTTATCTTCATATCTCAGTGATTTGTCCTTGTGTTTATTAGTCTCTGAATTGTTAATTTTTTTTTTTTGATGAAATCTCTGAATTGTTAATTAGATGTTGGTCTGACCACACACTACCATTCTTGCAGATATTATCTATTTTATACGACAAAGATATCGTTGAAGAGGATGCAATACTGAGCTGGGCAGATGAGAAAACACACGCAGAAGAATCAGACAAAGTTTTTGTTAAGCAGTCAGAAACTTTCATTGAAGTAAGATTCAGTGCTTAATACATGATTCATGTGTGACTGCGCGATCTTTCTCTGTATCCAGTTTGATGTGCATTGGTGTTATTTGCTTGGCGTTTGATGTCTTGAATTTTGTTTTCCTCGGATGGTCTGGTGTGCACGTGGTAAACAGCCTCTGGAGCTTTTACATTCTCGTTTTAGTATGTCGTTGTTGGAGACAAATGGCACTTTCCTTATTTGCATCTCAATTATGCACCTAGCATGAACTGAGATTACATTGTTATGTGCTTTAACTTGGAATATGCCTATGATGTAGTGGTTGAAGAACGCTTCTGAAGAAGAAGAAGATTGAGACTCGGAAGAATGTAACCCAAATGTTGCTGCGGTGATCAATGCCCTGTGTGTATTCCTTGACACTTGGTCACCGGCAATTGTAGAGAAAAAATTCATAGCCCTCGTACATGTTCTTGAGAAATTTTGGATGATAGATTCCCATTATATCTGGGAAGAAATTTTGTTATCAGTGTTTACCAAGCTAACTGGTTCTGAGTTGTGAGATGCGAATATTTCGCAGCTAACCGTCAGCCCTTCTCATGGTATTTCTCCTTTCTCCTGCCCGAGTTTCTCTATCAAGGCAAACGTAGATGTCCATGCCATTTTCTTTTAAGCGAAAGTTTGTTTTTTATCGAGTACCAACTATCATGTAGGTCGTTCTTTCTTTTTCGGGATAGGGTATTTAATGTCAAGTATTCTTCACATGGTATTCTTTTTCGTCCTCTCTCTTTCTTGTACCTTAATTCTTTAACAAACATACTGCTACGACTTTTGCAAAATAGAGGCTTTGTGTTCTTGTTGCATTGTCTTTCCGCCCGGCGGGAATCTTCTCTGTTGTTTCCGGGAAACTATATTTGGCAAATAAGTGGACTAATATCTCAATGTTTTTTAAACCGACTCGGAGAGCGATATGCTATTCTCTTCGGATGCAGTCCGCCCAACTCTTTTCCCCAGATTGGTGATCGGCTAGGTATAACTACTTGGTGTATTTGAGGAAGTAAATTGTATTTGTATTGCGGGTATATTCCTGGGATAGTACGAATCCTATGCAAAATCAGAAAGTTGATGGCTAAGTATACTATTAAGATTTGCTATCTAACTTACAAAATTTTTATCAACTAATTTTTCAAGTATTTTGATTTTTTTAGAGAATTATATTTGATATTTTATGATTATTTTAGCCATATTTAGTGTTTCTTTTTTATTTTGGGTGACATAATGTAAATTGTCATGTAATTTTATTCATAATCATAATTTTTATTATAAATACAAAGTCGAATTAAATGCTATGTAAAATTAATAAATTTAAGGTGATATTTGAGAAAATTATATTTTAGATGCGTTAATGATATTGTCTTAGTTACTTTTATAATCTTGTCTATTGATAAAATCTTATAATCCATGTTTTGATATTTTATTCTAGAATTTTATTATACTCAAACGATTTTTAGTGAGATCTGAATTTTGATAATCTTATTTACATTGCTGGATGATGGACATAAGATTATTGTCAGTGAGAACCTACTCTTGAAAAAGCTCAATCCATCAAAAGAAAAACAAAGTTGACGTTCTGATTTTCGTATACTTGGAAAATGAATGTGCTTTTTTGAGATCGAAGATGGCTCTAACCACATTGCTAGCTGCGCCTATGCTAATGCTTGGGAAAGGGAAGTTTTTTTTTTTTTACGGTAGAGAATTATAGCATTCTGAGGTTGGAGAAGGGAGAAGAGAAGCTTCTGCTTCTTCTACTTTAAGCATTGTTGGATTTAATCAATACGTTGAGGGGGCGATGAAGGCACTTGTGAGTCTGCAGCAAGAAGAGGTCCGTCATGCCAACTAGGAATTGTAGGGATTTTGCAATTTCTCAATTTGGGGTTGCAATTTTGATATATAGGCTATTTGGTTCGTTTGTATAGCAAATACGATTATTGGTTAAACTGTCAAATCATGGATAACATAAAAGTGTTGCAACATGATTCGATGATTGCAACTAGTTTATGCATCATGATTAATTTGACAGGGAATTGCTTGCCTCTCAGAGGTGATCTTGCTGATCCAATGTATAAAAAAATGGACCTGGGGCATCCAAGTTGCTTAATATATGTAGGCACGTTATGATCTGATCTTTATTTGAAACTTTTTGACTCAATTGAAGTGTTTTAACCCGTAAGGTACTGATGTGTGTTGGCTTTGGGCCAAAAGCCAAAAGTCCACCTCTTAAAAAAGGAAGAGGTGGATTGTGCATGGTGGGCCTCTTTGCATGAGGCCCACCTCCTATTTCAATTGAGTCGGTCTAAAAAGTATAAAAGGAGGAACCCGTGGGACCGAAATGACTTTTGCCATTCCTGAACACACTCAGAAACAGAAATTACAGTTTAGTCACTGTAACTTTCGATAGATATACGGATAGGTCCAATCGTGAATTCCAAGCTCCGATTCGATGCGTTCGTGATCGAACTTTGACCAACAACTCACCAACAACGTTGCGGGACTTCGCGTGCACACGCTTCAACAAGTAAGCGGGTTAATTTAGCTTAATTCGCATTTTAATTAAGCTTGATTAATTGTGTAATTATTTGTTAATTATGCATGCGATACCGACAATTGGTATCAGAGCATGGTTTGTAACATGTTCTTGTACGTTGTTGATATTTTAATTCAAAGGATTTGAGTTAAAATCATGTTAATCTTGATTAATTTAGTGATCAGATTGCATTTTGGGCTTTTTTGCAAACTGATTTTGTCAATTGAGCACCAAATCAAAATTTGTTTTCGGTTTGGCTGATTTGAAAATCAAGCGGAAGTTTAGTGACCATTTTGTAATTCGCCACCCCAAAATTCGAAAACCTAACCCCGAATTCCCCAATTTTCCCCGATTCAATCTCACGCATATTCCAACCAAATTTGACGTTTTGAACATCGAAGGATACCACCAATCGACTCGTTGATGTGTTCCGAGCATGTTGATGTCGATTTCACCCCTCCACGTTGTCGGAATCGAGACCCTTGGAGTTCGGAACTCCGGCGAGAGGGAGAAGGGACCGGCGAAGGCGAACGGAGGCACACCTGACGATGAAACCACTACGACCGTGACCGGTGGGTCGTGGCGAGTCAAACCCGACTTGTGTTTTCGATCAACTCGCAGCCGAAAGCCCGCGGTGGTGGAAGGTGGTGCACGGAAATTTTTTGGTCGGGGGAGAGAGAGAAATGGGGAAGAAAAGAGAAAGGGAAGGAAATTTTCGTGTGTTTTCAGAAATGGTTTAAATATCCGTGTGGAATTTTTCAAATCAGTCACTGTGGTTTTAAATTGAATTTCAAATTGATCCTTTCGGAGACGTTTTTAATTCAATTTGGTCCCAAATTTGATTTAAATTTGATTTAAGTCCTTATTTGGAACTGTTTTTGTAAATGGAATTTAAAATTGGTCCTTTTAGGACAATTTTTTAATTCAATTAAGTCCCAAATTTTAATTCAAATTCATTTTGAATACAAATTTGGTACTATTTTTTGTAAATTGAATTTCAAATTAATCCTTCGGGATATTTTTTAATTCAATTGAGTCTTTGATTCAAATTTGTTTTAAATCTTAATTTAGTACTGATTTGATTTAATTAAATTTTAAATTAGTCCTTTTTGGACATGTTTTATTTCGATTAAATCCCAAATTTTGATTTAAATTCGTTTTAAGTCATAATTTGGTAGTATTTTGTTTTTAATTGAATAAATTTATTTTATTCGATTAAAATTCGAAATTATTTGAAGATTTTTTAAAAATGTGGTTGTTTTAAAAGATCTAAATATTTTTGGATTATGTTCCAAAAATTACTAGACATAGCATAAATCACACGATGGATCATCGGATCTTATTTTTGGGAAATATGTGATTGGACCCAAAAATTATTTGGCATTAGTTGCTAGATAACGATGTCTACCTGGAGTTATCCAAACATTGACACTAAGTTCTTAGGACAACGTGTAATGAATAAGCGTTTACCGCCTTGGATACCCAAGGATAACATATACATACTAGTTGAACACATCAATGCAGTGCATAAAGATATGCAAGATGCCATTTGTTTTTGGTAATTACATTTTTGGGGAGGATTGATCAGCAATATTTTGTAACTTGCCGATGACCCTTAAATTCCAACAAGACATGAGTAGTCTTTGGAATCTCCTAGTGTACAATCATAATATTGCTCTTATCATGCTTTTGAAGCATTTAGGGCACAAAGGCCTCTTAAAGGAGATGCATCCTCCTACTGTGTTGAAAATGAGAAACGATTTTGAGATAACTCATTACTCGACTAAAGAATACACTTATGTATTTCCTTCCGTATTGTTTAAATAGATTTTGGACTCAAGTCTATTCACCGTAGTGAACTTTGGAAGTCCAACCATTGTATGTTATTATGTTATGTTGTTAAAGTCTAATGGAAATGATCCAAGTGTGGATCTAGATTCTTAGACTTGAACTCCAGGATACCCTTTTGGGGTTTGATATGTGATTAGGTTTGCATTGTCTATTGTATTTCCCTTGTACATACTCTGTTTAAGGGGAACACTTTTATACAATAGGTTATGTGCCTTTTTCTGAGTTAGTTTATACTTTTGTTTGTACAACCTCAGATATGTATGAAAGTTGGTAACAAATTTTGTACTTGTTACTTGTGTAATAAGTTTTGTACTTATTGTATACTTGTGTTTTTGTATGCGTGTTTATATACAATTGCACTATATGAATAAATAAATTGTGTTTATTTTATTCATGTACCACTTGAGTTTACTATATGTGAACTTGTTATGACCTTAGTTGGAGATTAAATCTTGGATGGTAATGGGAAGCACGCTAGCGACTTACTTCGATTTCGGGACTAATCAAAGACTATGTGTCATTAAAGTTATGAGATTATAGTAAACTAGTTCATATTGCCTAAATTAAACTTCTGATGTGTTCTTGTATTTTAAATTCCCTATAGAGATGTCAGTTTATTCTAGAGCATGAAAATCTAGTACATGTTTGAAGAACAAGAGGTTCTCGAGCTAGTACAAATGATTTTGTTAGAGCCTAATAAAGGCAAAACTGCACAACATAAGCATGATTATCATGCCTATGCATTTTGGAATAAAAAGAACTATGTTGCATGTTTGATATTGCTGAGTTTTATGATGGATAAAATCACAAGGTAATTTTGCATTTGTGAAAATGCGAAAGAGCTTTGTGATGCCCTCAAAGTAAATTTGATAAGCTTTATATGTCAAGAGTTTATGTTTTGACAATAAGGTTTGACACCTTTAAGAAATGTCCCAAAATTACTATAAGGCGATGTCCAACATAATTAGTGATCTGACTGAGGCTGATCACGTACTTAGCAGTGAGCAACAGATTCATTCTATCATCCATTCCAAGCCTCCAAGCTAAGAACAGATATAGATGAACCTTACTCATTCCGATAACCTAGTAATATCTACGGATATTGCTAGGTACCTTGAATTAGAAGAAGATCGTCTTCTTGCTATGATATCTTATCCTGAAGCTCATTTGATTAGTTTGAATAGCTCTGAGAATAAGAAAAGGAAAGAATAAGGATTCTTAAAATCCAAAGGCTGAAAACTTAAGACCTAAAATAGATAGCTTAAGATCTAAGAAATAGAGACGGTTTAATATTTCTGAGGTGAAATATTATAACTGTCATAAGAAGGGATATTTTGTAAGAGATTGCAATATACTTAAGTAAGTACATTAAAACTCTGATGAGCTTAATGTATCTTCTTGCACCCTCCTTGATGAATCACA
This sequence comes from Hypericum perforatum, assembly GCA_012979155.1. Lineage (NCBI taxonomy): Eukaryota > Viridiplantae > Streptophyta > Magnoliopsida > Malpighiales > Hypericaceae > Hypericum > Hypericum perforatum. The sequence goes on from SOPF01028227.1 coordinate 140,560, forward strand.
TTCTATGTGAATGATAAATTCAAAAGTAATAGACCATATAGCTAGAGATCATAGTTCATTTGTTGAATATCGACAATTGTCGACTGGAACAAAAACCATTTTGTTGGTAACAACTTGTCTGTGAATGTGAAGGATTTGGACACTTGTAAATTGCACCCTCGTGGTTAGTGTACTCTCTTTTTACATGACATGTTGTTTATTCCAGATATTTAAACGAACTTGATTTCTGTATTTATTTTGATGTCTTTAGTTTTTAATTGTCGTATGAGAACGACATTGTTAAGTTGTTTTTGGATAATGCCTATCATAGCCTTTGATATAGATCGAAAAGTTTTTTCATGATGGATTTTGATCCTAGTGAATGTAACTCCTTAGTTATTAGCTTAAATTCGTCGAAAGATGAAATTAAGCTGTGGCATTCTGGACTAGGCTATGTGGGCCAAGATCGCTTAAACTATCTAGCTAAGGCTGGATTGTTAGGTAATATAGAAAAGTCTATCTTACCTAGAAGCGTTTCTTGTCTAGAAGGAAAGAGTACATGAAAACTTTTTGGTACTAGGACTAGAACTGAATTTCTATTTCAATTAGTCTACTCTAACATATATGGTCAAATGAATGTGAGGGCAGCACATAGTGCATGTTACTTCATCACCTTAATTGAGGACTATTTATGATATGGCTAATATACCTGATTTCTCTCATGTCAAAGGCATTAAGTTGCTTCATGACATACATGAGTTTTGTTGAGAATCGGAAGGATAGAAAGATAAAGGTTTTGTGAACTGATCGCAGCCGCGAATATCTTTCTGATGAATTGTAGGACATTTTATGTTATGAAAGGAATTGAACATTAGTTGTCCATTCCTTATACATCCTAATAGATTGGGTTGCTCAAAGAAGGAATAGAATCCTTCTTGACATGGTTAGATCTATGATGGCAGAGGCAAATTTGCCAATATAGAGATGTGCTCCTAACTGCCACATATGTTCTTAACCATGTACCCTATAAGTCTGTTACTATCATCCCTGATAAAATATGGATAGATCGGTAATCCAATTTATCCTATTTTAAGCTATAGGGGTATGTGTCCTATGTCTATTCTACCTCAAGTGCTTTCGGTATATTAGGACCAACAAGTAGAACAAGTATCCTTATAAGGTATTTTGAAATATCTAAAGGATACAAGTTCATATGTGAACTGGACAACGGACAAGTAACAGAATTTGAATCATATAATGTCATTTTTAGAGAATGAATTTCTTAGATTGAGAGAGGTTAGTGAAAACCTTGATCTCTATGAAATAGTTGAGCCAGAACCGTTTAGACCCCTTTTTCCGAGTGGGAGAACTGAGACAGAAAATTGTGACTTTCCATCTCAACGTGGTCCGAAAGAAAGTTCTTCTTTGTCCTAAAAGGCTCATAGTTCCCTATTCCAGTGGGAGTATGGAATTTTTTGCCTAGTATTAGTACGGTTCCTGGATATGATAAATATATGAGAGATATTTATCAGAATTAAGAATTTCGTAGGTCTAATAGAACTAGCATACCACGCTGACAATTTGATATCAAAGGTGAGGATAATGCGTAGTTGGTGATCCAAGTGAAGTTCTTCTAACCATTATTCAGGATGAAGATAAACCTAGAAATGTGTCTGGTGCTCTGCATCTCCATGAAAGGTTGAGTAGATTAATACGATAGAGGAAGAAATGTCTTCCATGACCAAAAACCAAGTTTAGAATCTGGTTGATCTACCTAAAGGACGTAAGACTATTAGGAATAAGTAGATTCTCAAGGTCAAGAGCAATGCAGATGATAGTGTTGAAAGATACAAAGTTTGTCTGGTTGCATATGGATTCAAGCAACATGCAGGAATAGTCTATGAGGAGATTTTTGCTGCTGTTGTTAGATTCACGTCTATTAGGGTCATTTTGGCTATGATTGCTAACATGAATCTAGAATTACATCATATGGATGTTAAGACTACTTTTCTCTGTGGAGAATTGGATGAAGTAATCTATAGGATTCAGCCTGAGGGCTACATCTAAAAAGGCTGCAAACAAAAGGTTTGCAAATTAAATAGATCAATTTATAGCCTTAAGCAATAATCTAGATGGTTGTATATTCGTTTTCATAATACTATCATGGAAAATAATTTTATTGTGATTCACGAAGATCACTGTGTGTATGTTAAGCGATCAGGTAAGAATTTATCATCATCACTTTGTATGTTGATGACATACTCTTGACCGTAAATGACATAGGACTACTTGTCGAAATCAAAGTTTGGTTTTCTCCCAACTTTGATGTGATAGACATGGTTAAAACTGATTACATACTCGAAGTTGTGATTTCGAGAAATCGTTCGAAGAGGACAATGTCTCCTTTACAAGAGATGTCTGTTCGTAAAGTAGTAGAATGTTTCAATTGTGATTATAGTAATCCAAAGTATATCCTATTAGTGAAAAGTCATAATTTGTGCAAGGTTTTGTGTCCAATTACGACTAAACAAATAGGGAATATGGAAATGATTCCCTGTGCCAATGCAGTTAGTTGTCTGGTGTACGCAATATTGTGTACGCAACCTGATATTTACTGTGCTATGTGCATTGTAAGTAGATATCAATAGAATTCAGGCAATGCTCACTAGAAAGCTGTCAAGGAAATTTTAAAGTATTTGAATGCTACTATAGAATGCTCATTGTGAGTATTCTGTGACAATCAAGCCGCTGTAGCTTATGCAAGGGATCTGTGTTTCTATTGCAGGGTTAAGCGTAGAGTTACTAAATTTCATTAGAAATTTAGAAAACTCTAAAAGATTGTGTATGAAACATAGATCTATGCGTGATATGGTTGTAGACCTTATGACTAAAGCATTATCTCAAAAAGTGTTTGAGAAATGTGTAAAGTCATTAGTTTACTACAGTTTCATTTATAAATAAGAATTTTTATTTTTTTGGCAATATGAACACCTTGCGTATCATGTCAGACAGAAAAGTAGCCCACTCACACGGGTGTTTACCTCAGTGGGAGTCAAATACGTTGATTCTTGATTGAGTTGAGACAGCTGTTGGATATTTTAGATGTGCAATATCCTACGGCGATAATGTCGTCTTGCTATAAGAGCAAGATTTGTATAGGAATATAGTAATGAGTTACTGTATTTGGATTTTTTATAATCCATATGATAAGAATAAGTGGATCTTATCATACCGTCTGTCTTAAAGCCTAGAGTTAAACTGTGGCTATGACTCTAGTATGGTGTTGATTGACATGTATTCCTATTAGTTGGAATTCACACCATAACACAAGAATGAGTATCTTGTGTGCTATTCGACTACCGGATGGGATGAAAATGTTCATTGATTTCACAATCCCTGGTGTGAGACTGCATTTCGAGAACTGTGGTTCCCGATCTTTGCCCTTAAGATCTTAAACGTATTCTGGAAGTATGATTTAGTGCTGCTAGCTTAGTTAGTCCATGAAAAGGTTATGACATATTGATTCGACCTGGCAGGGCTAATTAGAAAAGCAGGCTAAATCATTATGGAAAGAATATAGTTAAGGGAGAAGGAACTTTGTTCATCACATTTTGAGATTCGTTGTTCAGGTATACCAGTTGTATTGAAAAGTACAATAGTGAACACGAATAAAATTATTTGAAATCATTGTGTGAACAATGGAATGTGACATGAGTCTTGGGGTAAAAGTACACTTTAGTATATGTGAGATGTCGAGATGCTACTATTCAGTTAGCTCATGTGTCGGTGTTTCTGAATTTTGGCTCAACGGACTCGACGTGTGCTGGTCACACGATCGCCTATATGAAAAACGTTATCTGTACATTATTGACTGTGGTCAATAGTGAATGAGTGTAAAGTTCATGGAATTGGGCCCAAATGCATCCATTGTTGATTGTGATCGATAATGGATGAGTGGGAGATTGTTGGCTTTGGGCCAAAAGCCAAAAGTTCACCTCTTAAAAAAGGAAGAGGTGGATTGTGCATGGTGGGCCTCTTTGCATGAGGCCCACCTCCTACTTCAATTGGGTCGGTCTAAAGGGTATAAAAGGAGGAACCCGCGGGACTGAAATGACTTTTGCCACTCCTGAACACACCCAGAAATGGAAATTACAGTTTAGTCACTGTAACTTTCGGTAGATATACAGATAGGTCCAATCGTGAATTCCAAGCTCCGATTCGATACGTTCGTGATCGGACTTCGACCAACAACTCACCAACAACGGGACTTCGCGTGCACACGCTTCAACAAGTAAGCAGGTTAATTTAGCTTAATTCGCGTTTTAATTAAGCTTGATTAATTGTGTAATTATTTGTTAATTATGCATGCGATACCGACAATGTGCAAAATAAAATATTACAGAGTACTAAACTGAAAGTTTCCATACTATAAGAAGTACCGTTTTTGGCCCATGTCTCAAACTGGTATATTTTGCTTTTACGATTTTAGTTTCAAGAACTTTTTTCCCCAAAGGGGTTAGTTTCAAGATTCTTGGGTGGGTCCATGAAGAACACAGAAAGTGTTATTACGAGCTTCATTTTCTTTGTCGTTCCTCGTCACCTCATGATATGTAGAAAACTTATCTACTACTTCATTGGATTTACCTTTTTAGGGGTAAAAATAAGGATACCTTAGAAGTTGTTTCATCTTTCAACATTCGGAAATGCATATTCTTTTTAATAAAACCAATCTACCGACGGGAAAAAACATTATGAACAAACACATAATTTATTCGAATATAATATATTAACTACGATATTTAAACAATAGTCCACTTATATAAGTAGAATCTTAGAAGTGTATACACATAACAAGTGTTACACCGACGATAGTACACTTGTTCACATGTTGGATTTCCATTTTGAATGAATAAAAGTTGAAAGAAACAAATCGTTGAAAGTAAAACTTCAGTATTTTAACACTGAACACAATTGATCAAAGTGCGACAGAAAAAATTATTAAGTTTGATTATTATAATGTATAATTAATTCCAAGAATTACATCGCAGTCTTAGATTTACATCAGCAACAACTTGGCAGAATCCTCCAAAACCCAATCCACCTCCCATTCCTCCAAAACCCATAACAACAAAGCAATTTGAACCATCAAAGGTGAACCTTGGACCAACAATATCATCGAGGTAGATACAGTCATCCAAAAAACTGCAGCAAGTGCTGTTGTTCCAAGAATTATCACCACCACATCTGCAGAATTGACTCGGATGGGCTTACCGAAATACGCGTCAGTACGATTAGGATTATGAACCATAAACAGATAATTATTGTTGCATTCTTGGACCAGATTACCCATATCATTATTCCCAATGACCAAGTCAGGACACCATAATATCTTCAAACCCAAGAAAAATGTCGTCCTCAAAACTGTGCCATTCTCCATCGCAAGTAAGGCATTGTTGGGATCTTCTTGGGTGGGAGAACCTAAAGTTTCAACCTTTACGAGCTCGCTACCAAAACTATCGATCTTTCATCATCCAAACCCAAACCAGTAGTATCCCTAACATCCCAATCTTCTCCTCTATCCGCTTCAACTAGATGTCCAGCCTCTCCCCGGACAACAGGTCGGCAAACTCCGAGAAACAGGCGGCCACCTTCCTTACCAAGCTCTTCTTGGTCCACTCCAACAATGCATCGACGTTGGACTCCACATCTGCTGTTGTCGTCCGCATCCGCCATGTCCTTGGGCCACGTCTCCACGTTACTGTCAGCGTGGAAACAGACGAGACAGAGGGTCTTCAACTGGTAAGACTTGGTCATTACCATTGGCATCCGATTCTTGAAGCTGCTCGTCTTTGTTGCATTGTCATCACTTTGAATCTCTTTCATGTATTTCGTCTTCCTCGGCTCCCCTGATCCCTTCCTTTTCTTGGCATTGGTCGGTGAAGACATGGCCCATAGTTTAATGTTCTGGGAGCTTAAAATTGAGAGATGGATTAATTACGGACGATTATTTCAAACAGCACTGACGTTATTAAATATTTACATTCCAAATATGTTAATATTTAATATCCGCTTCCCCAAGGACCAGAAAGAACAGCTGAGAAAATTTCCTTTTCAGGTTGTCTTTTCCATATTTGTGTTATATTTTAGGAAATTTAAAAGACACTAGTATGAAAATCATGTAGGAAACTTTATGGAATATGTGTAACGCATTGTAAAGAGGAGGGAATACATCCAAGAAAAGCCACCCAAGAATCCAGACCAAGGAAAGTTGACCAACTTGTCCTAACTCGAGAGGAAAACGAAAAATTGAAATATACAAACTGAATTGGGCAATTCTCACCTTCAACAAATTACATCATTTCCTTCTCCAACACCAAATGAGGGAACTAAAAATGGGGAGGCAAATAGTACGTCGAACATTGACTTCATCCCCCACTTCACATTTGAAGTACTCGTGTATATAACGTATCGCTTTGTGTAAATTTTCAGAAAATGGAACTCTATTAGCAACTTCAGCAGCATTAATTTGGGTTCTTAAGGTACGAGACGACGTCTACGCTATGCTTTTCTTCCCTTTAAACCCCGAATCTCCATTTCGGTCTCTGTGGCTTCTCGTCCGTCCTTCATTCTTCTTCCGCCGAGGAGCGGTCGTGCTATCGACTAACGGGCCTGACCACATCTGGACTGGCTCCTTCGAGTAGGTAAATGATGAGGAGGAATATGGAATATCTGCTGGAACAAATGCGGGGTCGATATGATTGGATGCACCTAGAGGATAGCCAAGTGCTCCATCCTGGTGCGGAGGAGGAAACTTCTCGCTCTTGCTCTTTGCGTTAGCATGCGTGATTAGGCGCCTTCTCTGTCTCGGAAAGAAACCAGCACCACAAACAAGATAAGAAGCTGCTAATCTAAATTTGACCAATGTGGATGACATAAGAGCTAGATTGGAAAGAGGTATCAAACTTACATCAATATTGGATTGAATCTCTGCATTGGCTTCTGGCATAGGCATTCCCCTGGGAGGACGTTCCCGGGTTCGTGGTTTCTTCGGTGCATCAACCTGTGCTCTAGCTACGGCTCTCAGTCTGCGAAGTCTCAGCAAAGAAATTCATAAGTTGACGTGAAGAAAAACAGAATGAATTCCATGTAAAACGTTAGTGAACATGGACTGGATTCATCACCTTCGAGCTTCGTCATCTCGCCTCTTAGCATCTATCTCCTTAGTTGGGGGATACTTTGGTAGGCTAGAAGGTTCACATGCATAAGGTTCCGTGTTGAAGAACTGCAATAACACGAATCACAGAAAAAAACGAACTTATTCACCAGCTTCATGCTGGAGATCTACCAGAGTTTGAAAAGATCAGCCATAAAATTGACCAAACTAAATAAATTCATCGACAAATATCAACATCTGATAAGTCCCATGCATAATTGATGCAATTAGCAGGAGCAACCAGAGCTTCACGCAACCGAAAGAAGAAAAACTATACTGAGATAGAGGGTGCAACTGAAATTATGTACGATACAAAACCCACAAACGAGATTATACCTCACTTTCCAGGGCGTCCGTTGCAGTTTGACGTTGTGCTGGATCAATTGCAAGCAGAGTTTCAATGAGGGGAAGTGAGGATCGCGGAAAATCTTTAAATGTTTCTCTGATTGATCTTTTGTAGGGTTCTCGCGGTTTGAACAATGTTGCATTTGGCAACTTATATTTTTTCCAGTACTCATCGGAAGGTGAGCCACATAGCTTGTAGATTTTATGTAGTTGCTCGACCTCAGTACGCCCGAGCATAACGGGCTTTCCGGCTAATAACTCAGCTAATATACAACCAGCACTCCAAAGGTCCACACCCACACTATATTCAGTAGCTCCAAGTAGAAGCTCAGGAGGTCGGTACCACAGCGTGACCACTCGACTGGTCAACGGATGCTTGCGATTGGGATCATAAAAAGTTGCCAATCCAAAATCAGCAATCCGGAGAACCCCTTCACTATCAATAAGAAGATTTGACCCTTTAATATCACGATGGAGAACACCTCGATTATGACAGTGTTCAAGTCCAGCTAACAGTTGACGCACGTAACATTTGACCTGACAAGCAACCGAATTGACACATGTTAGATGACAACTGATCTAATGCAAATAATCTAATTGCGCTGAGTCAGGCTAACCTGCGGTTCAGTGAACTTGATCTCTGGGCTTGCGGCAAGTCCAGCCAGATCATGGTCCATATATTCAAATACAAGATACAAACTGCAGGACATCCTTGATGTGACTAACCCTTCTAGCTTCACGACATTCTGATGATCCAATCTCCGCAAGATAAGAATCTCTCTAGCCATGAATTTCACGCTCTCGGGTTCCAAATTATCAAAACGGACCTTTTTTAGAGCCACGACTTTCCCTGTTATCATATCTTTTGCTTTATACACATTGCTATACGTTCCAGATCCGATCTGCCACACAAAAAATTATAGACCAGCTGAGAAAAAGTCGAACTAGACAAGTACAGAATGAAATCGCAAATCCTCATTACATTAGCCTCAAAAACCTCCTTACTAGGCACTCGGGTTAGATTAAAAAAAGATTGTCCACTGAAATAGCTGTACCAACCTTGTCAATCTTCTCCAATGTGTCAGCCCGCCGAGGGACCCATCCATTGAGAGCTTCACCACAGACAGCAGATAGCCAGGGCGGCCACCCAGCGGCCACCTGCTCGCCATGAAGATGCTTGGGCGGGTTACTCAGCCTAGGATTCGGCGGCCTTGACCTCCTCTTGTCTGCCCTAGGTTTCTTGTCACCATCCACCCGCCCATCCTTCTGCACATCCTCGTCTTGAAACTCAGATACGCTGCTAGTTTCGGTCTTTGCCACCGAAACTGAATCGAATCTCTTGCTGGATCCAACCTGAACATTCTTGCCTTCTTTGGACCCAGAAACTATACCAGAGGACAGCTCTCTACCAAGAACACACCCCATTTCCTCCACCTAATAATCCTCATTTCTCAACATTTCCCATGTGGGCTTCTCTCCATGTGATCAGCAACCAATCACTGCAAATTAACAAGTTTGTCTAAGCAAGCTACCAACTTTACAAAATTGTTCCAAAGTAAGAACAGCAGAAGTGCATCTACACACGGCTAAATTAACAAGGATTTTCAAAACCCTTGTAAAACAAGATTCAGAGCTCTCAAGGTTGGCCAAAACTCAGAAATAAAACAAGTCAAAGAGATCAAAAAAAGATGACTTTACAATTCAAAGAAGCTCTAACCAATAACAACTTCCACCAACCAACACAAAGGGTTAACCATCCCAACCAGATCAGTGATACTTACCAACAAATGCAAAGTCAAAAGTTACCCAACCAAGTCCACATGAAGAATAAAGATTGCAAATTTGTGGGGAATAAGCAACTGGGTCTATGGAAGAGAGAAAAGGAAGATTGATCCAACAAAAAAGATGGAAACTTTAATAAGAGGAAGGGATGGATGGAGGGTAGTTTAGTGTTCCTGTGAGAGTACTAAGAATCTCAATATATTTGCAAGCGTGTCAAGTTTTGAACTTTCTTTTGGTCTTCTTGTTTTCTTACTTTGGTATGTTTCTAAATTCTGTTCTCCTATTTAGGTACTACTCCCCTTCTCAGACAAGATCAAGAAGAAGGTAGAGAGAGAGAGAGAGAGAGAGAGAGAGAGAGAGATCAGTTTGGCTTTGATTTTCTATTTTGTTCCAACTTCCAAGTCAAACCCCTCCCTCCCTCCCCCTCACAACAAGCTTTCTTTTTCCTTTTCCTTTTTTTCTTTTCTTTTTCTTTTCAATCTCTCCTTTTTCTATTTCAGTCAGATTGGGCTTGCTTTTTATCAACAAATAACTAAATTAATTTGGTGAATATTTTGTTTTACTTCAACTAAAAAAAAAGTATATTTATATTTTTTGGAACACTTAAAATTTTTGTAAAACTTGAGAGTTAAATGTCGTATGATAGTGATTATTGCTATTAAATATTTTTTTTTTTGAGTTTGATCTGATTAGTTGATAGAGTAATATTTACATAACTGATTTAGAAAATTTGGCTTTCTTTTTCTTCTATTTTTTTTTGGGGGGTTGATGACGTTGGTTAGGTTAGGTTTGGTTTGGAGAAATTAGGAAACTTTGGAATTGACTCCAAAGAACCATCGATCGAAGCTCTTATTGATTGATATGTACTGAAACCAAGAACAATCATTGATTTTCGTTAAATATTAATCATGATTCACCCTTTTATAAAATGTTGCGTGTTATTTCCTCTCATTGAAACATTTGATATAATTGCGATTTTAGCATATTCTTAGGATTCCCTTTTAGATATGAGACTAAACAGTAGCTACTGCCTACTTGATGAAATTATCGATTCATTTAGGGGATAATTACATATAAGAAAGATCTCATAGTTTCTCTACTAATATTTTAACACCCATAGTTTGGTTATTATTATATTTTGAGATCCTTGAAATCGGAATCAGAAAATTGTCCAGTGAATTGCACACCTGAAATCACGAAAATGTCCCTACTTAAAACCCAAAATTCCTCGACCCCCTCTCTTCTCCTACCCCTCGAGAACACGAACAACATCAAACTTAAAACCCAACGAGGACACACACCTTTGGTTTCGTCCTAAGCTTGAATTAAAAAAAAAAAAAATATATATATATATATATCCGAAGGCATCAAATTGATGTTGAATTGCTCTTCCGACGAAGTGGATTCCCCTCTATTTAGGCCAGACTCCACCAATTTGGGTTAACCCCATAAAAGTGAGAATGATTCAATCTTTAAATTGAAACCGGAGACCACATTTTCCTTCAATTGAAACCAGAGACGACAGCCCAGAGGAGAAGGGTTCAAATTCCACCAGCTTCCTTCATTTGAAACACGACATCTTGAGAAATGGGGAAAAGCTAGAAGGCCGGAGACCCTTCTCCAAGCCATCTCCGACCACGACCCACCGAGCGAGAAGACCGGAGACCATTCTTCGTCGTAAGCTTAGTTCAGACTGGGGAGGGGGAAGCTGGAGATGAAGCAGATCGAGGTGAAGAGCATCCGGCAGGTGATGTTCTCGTTTCCTCTTCCTCATGGCCTACTGCGGTGGCAGTGACGGTGTCGGTGGAACTATGGTAAATCCGATCGGTGGCGGTGGTCAGAAGTTATGGTCGCTGGAGAGATCAAAAGGTTTTTTTTTTTTAAGTGGGGGCATTTTGAATATTTTATGTCGACAATTTGCTGGAAAAATCTCCAATTTCGGTTTTAAGGAACTGAAAATACAATAATAATAAAATTATAGCCTATAGGTGTTCAATAATTAGTAAAAAAAAATTATAGGGTCTCAGTTTTTTTTTTACTCTACCTAGGAGATCTATTATCTATATGTAATTATTTCTTTCATTTATTCTGGTGGTGAAACTGAAATATCGTTTCATTTAGAGCTAGCTATCTACAACTAATTTATTTTGAAGTTCGATATTTAACAATGATTCATTTTCGTACACTTGAATTTAGATGGTGATTATCTTTTGATGTGTTTCATCTTGTATTTTAATGGTGTACTTGTGATGTAATATTTGAAATTTTCTCCAAAACATAATATAATTTTATTCATAGAAAAAAAACACATTATTATATCAAAAGCATTTTTTAGAATCATGTAAAAGATATTTGACAGCTGCTGGAATTTAGTCTTTTCTGTGTAAATAAGCGTTAGTTTAATTTTTAAGCGTTTCTCAGAGTTGAGAAAATAACAATTTTGTTCTTCCTTTTTGTGTTGGAATTAAAGACAATTATTGCAATATTTATGGACCCGTAGAAGGCATATCTTAAAGTAAATTATTTTTAGGTCTTATGTTTTTACTTGTGGCAGAGTTATTGATTTATCAAGATTTTTTTTAAGATTTTTATTCTTTAAGATACTATTGGTCTAATATCCCCAATGTTGGAGTTGGGTACTTGGGTTAGTCGTAAACGTATGGAAATAATATTTATGAAAAATTAGGCTAAAGTCCCTCTAGTTTGGTCATTCAACCTTTTTAATCCTTGCTATTCTAAAACTACCTTTTTCGTCCCTACTGTACAAAATAACATAGACTTTTAGTCCCTAAAAACCAACATAAATTTTGTCTATGACCATTATAACCTTTTTGAAAAATACTGAATCAAACCAAACTCAATCCAAACAAATCAAATCAATTCAAACCAAACTCCAACCAACCTCCGTCGGTGAATAGTAACCCATCTTGCATCGCGGCTCATTCCGGTGTAGCCTCCACAAACAGCAGCAAAACCAGATGGTGTCGTACACTCCCAACCGCCTCACTTGATGAGATCCGTGATGAAGAACTCGGTCGTTAAAATCGGCAGAGTGGAAGGAGAGTGGGTCAAGAGAGCGTTGACCGCGTTGATCCGACCTTGCGCTCACCAACAGCGCCGCCGCACCAATTACCAGACTCGGCCAAGCGCTGTTATGTCCCGCGCCGCCAACTCTTGAATGGCCGGGGTCGGCCAACTCCGTCTCCAGCTTCGGCCTCGGGAAGTCGCTCTCCGGTCCGGCGGCGGGGAAGGAGAAAAGGGTCATGGCGGTTAGATACTGGTTAGATTGGGTTTGGTTCGATCCAGGTATTTTTCAAAAAGGGTATAATGGTTATAGAAAAAATTTATATTAATTTTTAGGGACTAAACGTCTATGTTATTTTTTACAGTAGGGACAAAAATGTAATTTTGAAACAGCAAGGATTAAAAAGGTTGAAGGACCAAAATAGATGGACTTTAGCCTAATTTTCCCTAATATTTATTTTTGGTATTAGGTACTTGGGGAATATTTTGCTAAAGAACAGGATTCTATACCGAATTTTGGTAAGTCAAGATTCTTATCATAAATAAGAGCATAAGTCTTAGATCTAAGAGTTATTTATCCAATATTTTAAATTATAAAGGAAAACACAATTAAACGGCTGTAGATTTTTTTATTTTTTTAAAGTAAACGGCTGTAGATCTATTAACTGACTATAGCTCCACCCTTTTTTTTTTAAGTTCCTATTCTAGCTCCACTCTTTTTGGAGGGGCATCCATCTATGCTTTAGCCGAAAAAATCCTGGCTCTTCACATATGCGAGCAGACTATCGCTTCGAATTAAATAATTAGTATGAAGAAATTAATCAAATCAACTCCTCATCTTAAAGTAGTCGATTTGAAAAATATTCCAACCTTATCAAATTTTTGACTCCAAGGAAGTCCATTAGATTTCTTTCTCATTTTAATGTTACATCAAAAATTAATATATGTTTTTAACAGTGCAATATGAACCCCTACATAATTGGGTTGAATTGATGGTAAATGATTTTTATTGAATGGCAAATGATTTGGCGAATCGTAAAGTTGATATTTTCTTGCAAAAATTCAAAAATTACAGAATGAAAAGGAAAAAAATTTATACGAACCATTATCACACAAAAAAATGTCATTCTCAAAAGAATAAAAAAAATGCAAGAAATAAGCATGTCACTATCGTATAAAAAATGTCGGTATCGCATAAATAAAATGACAGCGCAATCTAACATAAATTCCAATCGTACGAACCGATTTATATAGTATGTATCCAATTTGTTCCTTCCACAATGATATTCTCTAAAGTGATAATCTATATAAATTGATATAGATTTTTAATTTTCAGCCGAGATCAATGTTAAACTTTGATAACTTTAATGATTAATATTTTTTCCAAAAAACTTGGTATTAAATATAGCATCAATTTTTTCATAAAGTATTATCTTTTAATAAAAATATATAATTATATACTTTACGAATATGAAAAATATTTGAAAGTAATAATTTGCACTAAGATTGCTCTTTTGATAATTTTACATAATTTTTATTGCATTCAAATGATAATTGTTATGTTTTTTATAATGTGTAAACCGATTTTTAACATTTGAATATTTTTATATTCCAAAAAATGTGATGATTTGAATATAGAGAGAAATAATTACAATTAATCTATAATTTCTGATTTATGGGTATTAGTGACGAAAAGTCATCTTTAACAGGTTGAACGCAGTGTTCTACTGTATTAATGAGCATAGCATATACTATTTAGGGCCTAACTTGCCCCGACTAAGAGTAGCAATTAATGGAATATTAGTAGGCTGGCATCCACAAAACAATAAATTAAAGTTTGACCAGAGCACGACCAACTTCACAAATCACAGCTGTCAAAACGTATCTTTCCATATTATTTTTTCTAGGCATGGCCGTTAAATCATTGCGCCAGCCTAATCTGTCCATTATAGGTTTAGGTTTCTCCTGACCGTTCAAGTGACCTTTTTTGTTTAACTTCATAAACATTTTATTGTAAAAGGTCACTTGAACGGTTAGGAGAAACCTAAACCTATAATGACAAAAAAAAATCTGTGTCACCACTCACGAAAAGTTGTATTATTTTGCTAATATAAAAAACAGAGGACAAATTTTAGGAAGCATTTTGGCAAAAATGGGAAACTATGGGTCGTTAAATTAAAGTTCCATCTTCAGATTCAGAACTCCTGGGTTGTGCCCCATGGAGTCGCAATAAAATGAGCTATTGGAAACTGGTTAATGAATTGGATCATATTAAACATATGGAATCGGGACAAACTACACAAATATCATCGTTTTGGCAGCAGAGTAAGAAGTGAAAATAGATTAAAATCTCCAAGTTCAGCCTCACTACCCAACAATTTCTTCAATCCACATTGCAAGTTACAAATAATTCGATACCAAATTGAAGTTTCTCTAATGTGGTGGCAACTAAACTTTAGTACTGGGATCAGACAGATACGCTTGTTATTAAGTTCAGACAGCAAGATTTAGAAGAGGAAAAGAAGAGACGAACAGAAACTGAGCATCCTCAAGGAACCAAGGGGGCATTACAAGTTCCCATCAATCCTCGCTCTTCTTCTTTTTCTTCTTTTTATCTTTCTTCCCGGATGTGTCTGGTTCTTCCGTGTGCTTCCGCTTCTTCTTTTCTCCAGTCTCGACATTTCCATCCACCTTGTGCAACTCATCCTCTTCAGCCTGCTTCTTCTTCTTCTTCTTTTTCTCTTTTTTTGATGATTTGTCATCAGCCTCTGGCTTGGTGGAGCCATTGTTGTCATTCGGTGTTTCTTCTTCTGTAGATTTCTTCTTTTTCTTCTTATCTTTCTCTTGGGTGGAAAGGTCTATGTCCATGGCAATCGGCGTCAACCCCAGTACAGCATCCGAAGCAGAATTGTACGTCTGCAAAGACATTTTGTTAATAACACCACTCTTTTCACCAGGTAAAGAGCCAAAGCACATTCAAGAGCAGTACCTTTGCAGGCGTTATCAGTCCTCCAGCACCCTTCTTTTTGTCTTTGTCGTAAGATTCAATCTGTGGTTTGCCTTTGGCTGAAGAAGCAGAACGACCAAGTGCTCTATTCTCGAGATTCCTCAAACGTGCCTCGAGCTGCAAAACATTATTGATTAGAGACCATGCCCTGCTGTTGTAACAACTTCCATGGTGAAACAGAAATGTGACGAGACAATTTGTACCTTGGCTCGGACCTCCAATCCCATAGAGTTGTCTTGGCCTTCTCCTAGAGCATCACATCGGATTCCCAGTGCGACTTTGGCAGCAAGTGACCTAGACATCTTGCCCTTAATTTGTGTGGCTGCCTGACCAACCAATGAAGCATGGAATATAAGCCCATACTTGGGAGTTGCATGCTTCGTCTTCAAAGCTCTGAACAAAGCTTTCTCAGCACCGAGGATCTGAATTGTACTCCCTGGCTGCTTTGCAAGATTCATCAGGCTGCCACCATGTGCAATAAGGCGGGCTCCAACAAGCTCTCCAACAAGTGCGGTCAAATTTGGTGCAACTGTGTTCATCCTACTCTTCAGATAATCATACAATTGGGCTCTGTACTCAGCAAGGGATATAACTTGATCACAGAGTTCCTTCATATTCGTCAAGTCTTCATCACTTATTTCAACGCCCATTGATATGACTGAAGCTTCCTTTACTTTTGCCTCGATGTCTTCGGGTAAAATCTGCAACATGTGCAAGCAAATAAATAAGCAAAATGTTGGACAACAGAAAAAGCAATGATGAGATTGTAGAAACCAGGGGAAGAAATACTAACATCGGAGAAATCAAGTGTTGTTGAATTCTCACGCCTGCCCATCCGTTTGACAGCCTTGGCATAGGGGACAAAATCTTGATTAATCTTGGCCTCTTGTAAGATCTTGGCAAATTCAGGAAAATGCCAGCCATACCATTCCTTAATCCTCATTCCATAAATGTTTAGCTCTTTGTCAAGATCATCAAGCAACCCAATTGCTTGAACAATCATTGTATCAACCTAAACAAAGCACAAAAACAAGTCAGGAGACTCGAACTCCACGGCAGTATAAAAATATTTAAACAAAACCAGTAGAGCCTTTTCTATGAGAAAAATATTCGTTATATCACCCCGTATTACAAAAGATTAAATACAACGGTAATAAATGTAAAATATGGACGAATATGGAAGAATTTTTTTAAACAGTAACTTGGTAAGAGGATCAAACTTCTAACAAAACCAGGGGTACAAAAATTATTGACCTGAATATTGGAAACATCGAAATACCAGAACACTGGTGAGATACAAAAGAGAACGTACCTTATCCGGACTGAACTTCAGCTTGTACCTAGACAGACTATGAGATAAACCCAAGCTCATTGGGGCCAAGTCCTCAGAACCAAGACCTGAAATCAGCTCTGTCAACTGACTCCTAACTCCCCGCATCAATTCCATAACTCCGTTGTTATGGACACAGTCTATTTTCTGCAGGCATAAAATAAAATTTTAAACGAAAGAAGGACCATGAAGCAAAGAACACGCTTATAAACAAGCCCCCACCAGTTTCTCTTTGATGGAGTTCCCAAGCTTTGAATCAGCCACACCTAATGTTTCTCCCTCACAATGCGCACTTAAGAACTTCCTAAGACTCTTCGTAGTCGAACCATCATTGATTTTAGTTGCAGCTTCCAATGCTTTTGCAATATTATCAAACTTAGAAAAGGCTTTCAACTTTACAATCTGAAAATTCCCACAAAACAGAAATCAATACACAAGCGAACAACTTAATTTAACAAAGGGCCGTCAGTTAGAAAGGGAAGGGCACACACCTTTCTTGCAGAGTCGGGACTCGAAAACTCCTTGGCCAAATCCTACAGTACAAAAACCCGCAAATCGTCAAACCAAGCCCAAAAGCAATCCATAACACATAAAAACACGAACTTGTTACCTCAACTTGTGATAGCTTCCCTTCATTTAGCACTTTAAAAAGTGCGAAGCCCGCTGGCGTCTCGAACAAAACTAACATCCTTAATACGCCTCCACCGTCCTTCTCAACGCCTTAAAGTTGCTGCCTTTTAACCTGTATCGTCGAAGTTCCGAACCGAAAAAACGGTTAGAAGGAGATGACTTTCAAGTGAAAAAATATACCAACCTAAACCCTAGAAGCAAATTGTAAATAATAATAAAACCCTAGAAGCAAGTGTACCTTCTTTATTTAGTTCTAGAGAAGCAAGTGTACCTTAGTTTTGGCGGAGAGGAGGGAGGGAAAATGCTTGTTAGGGTTTTACGGAGGCTAGGGATTTAAAGACTTGTAGTTAGCGGCGAACCGGGGTTTTCTGATCCTATAGTGCACCCGACGAGAATTATGGACACGTGTTCATGTCAGGGGTAATATAGGAATTATGATTTATTGGGATGGGATGTTTCACTGACGTGGCGAAGATACGGGGAGTTTGCGGGTTTATGTTGGAGTGGTTCTGGGCGCAGGGTAGTGTAACTCTTATCAGGGTTTTAGCTGATGGGCTTAGTATACCAACTTCCGAAACAATGGATTTTGGGCCCAAAGTTTGATTAAAGGCAGGCTTTAAATCACTTGCTTTCCTGGAGTTGCAATGGATTTGAGCGTTTACTTATTCATAATATTTTGTGAAGAAGAAGAAAAAAAAAAACCATAAATAAAACGAAGCAGGGTGCCGAAAAATGCAAGCAATACCGTTGAGATGATTGTGTATCAAACTGAAAGAAAACAATATTACAAAGGAAAACTAAAAGGGCATTCTTTTATGGACAAGAAAGAAACTAAACGAAAAGAGAGAGAATATTGGTACAAGCACAAAACTAAAGGCATTTAGTAAGTAATAAGCATGAATGAGTAGTGGAGGGGAGACAGTGACAAGAGACAATTTTAATGGTACAAGGAAGGATGCGGGTTATTTCGAAAACCATAGGTATAACATACATATATCACACACTTCCGAGTAGCAGTAGTAGTAGTAGTTGATATAGGAGGAAGCGATCGCTGGTATTTCTTCTGGACCTTTCTTTTCAAATTGTCGCGCCATGATATTTCCTTGCGGCCTCTCGGCTATCGATTGTTGTTGCGTATTTATCTTCTGCTCCATATGTTCTTGGGACAACATTGATCTGTCCGTACCTCTTTGCAGCTTCCTTGCTGTCGATGATATCGTTATAGGTTGCATCAGCATACCGAGGAGTCCGGCCAGCAGCTGCCGTAGGTCTTGCAGCTTCCTGCAGGAGAGCCATTGCAGTGCCAATATCACTTGTAGGCCTGGAGACGGAAGCATTGGTTGTTGCGGCCCACGGTGAGTGACTAGGCCTTGTCCAATCCCCGCTTCCGATCATGGTTGGATCCGTTGTCCTACCATATTTCTCATTTCTATAGCCGTTTCCGTTAGGATTTTGCCGTCCAATATTGCCCATGTCTCTGTACTCTGCATAACCACCCCTGCTGTTTTGATTGTCTGTGTATGCAGGAGTCGGACGCCAAGATGACGGGTGTAGGGGCTCAAACCGAGGCCTGCTAGCTTCTGTTTGCACTTTATTGAGGAACTCGTCGACTGGTTTAGGGCGATCCGTCTGGTTCCACCGTGCTTCCTTCCTCACCATTTGTTCATCATCTCGGGCTGCATATTCCTCGACAGGAACAGATGCTATTTGAGTACCATATCTGTACTCGGAAGGCAACGGCGAGCCAAGATGCTGCTCAACTATTCTCGTGGACTCCAAGTTCTGATAAGGAGTGGAAGAAATGGCAGGCCGTCTCCTTCCCTCTGCATCAAAGATGGCTGGCCTGGTCCTGCTCAAATCCTCACTTTGTGGTGCACTATAGGTAGAGTATCCCCTATAGGAGTAACCATAACCAGCCATCTTTGTGAACTTGTTTCCTGACTTCCACCAGACGTGAAGTACTTGTCATTTATACAGCAAAAAGCCTTCTATCTCAAGATGTGATGATGTAAGATTCCACAATAAAAAGCATTGAAGGATCATATGCTTGCCTTTTGCTCTGGACTTTCGGGCTCCGTGGAAGTTGCTTTCGGTTCATACACTTGCTGAAGAATCACATTCTAAGACTTTATAAGATGGAGGATATTGCCTTTCTAGTTTCCCTGGATGGGAAGAGCCTCATAATAAAGTACAGCAAAGAAAGTGGAATCACTTTTAGCTGCCTCAGCCTGGAATCACATTCTCATGGTGTGCTAGATATTCTTGGCTATGACATGGTCAAAGTTCAGAATTACAGACTTGCTTGGCCAAAGTTCAATCCCGGAAGACATTCACCTCGTCCTGCTAGCACGTCCAACAGGAGATGAAGAGAGAACACAAATTTCACTTTACATCCTATTTTAATGATCTAAACATTAGATTTTACTCTTGGCTTTAAAGCAGAGGGGTAACTTGTCCTTGGATGATGCAGCACAAATTCTGCTGAGCGAGCCTTGATAGCGTAGAAAGGATATAACGGTATTATATAACATTCTGTGATCATAATGCTACTAATGTTCTCCATTAAACGTTGAGATTGATCCAAGTATATGAAAACTGTGTAATACTAGAAATACTTTCAGGGAATGATTGCGTGGAACAAATTCCCTACTTCATGGATCAAATGCTGGCACTTCATCCTGGGAAGTCGACATTGAACGATACAACGTTCTATCCAATAGGCCTCTATAAGGATCTTCCTCTCGCTTCGTCAACAAGTAGGCTAAAATTCGCTCGACATCGGATTTTATCTGCAAGTACATCTGATTTGCATTTTCTCTGTCATTCAGCATCTCTTCCATCCCGTCCGTTCTTATTGGCTTCCCGAACAAATAGTAGAAGCGGCCTGGATATTTCGGCAATGCCACTGGGACAAACAAATCCGGGTTGCCTACCTCTCCTTGAGATTTATCTCTGAACATAATATTCGTAATCAGAGTCGAGAAGTAGCAACAATCATCATATGATATGTACTGAAATTAACATAATTTTGCATGTATCAGAGCATTTACCTCAATCTTATCAAGTTTTGTTGAGATTCTCGGATGTAGTCGTTAACAAAGGGAACTTTAATGAGGTCATTGTGGTCAAGAACATACTGTGACACCAAGGCAACAGTTACATGGTTAGAACATGAGGCGGGAATATATGAGTTTCCATATCCTACCCAAAACTTTAAGGTATTAAGTAAGTGGATCATCCACACTTATAAATAGTGCCAACCTACTTGCAACTTCCGATATATGGTATACTTTTCAACAGGAAAGGCAGTAAATAACTATTTGCATTGAACCATAAGCAAAGAAGAAACAGAACCAACGAGTATTAGGAGACAACATGGAGGTTAGTAACATAATTCTGCAGACCAAAGGACTGCTAAAGTAAAATTGCTCGAAAAGTTTAATAGATATGCTAAGGCTCACTTCTGCAACATCATCTTCTCCTACCGCCCCAAATGGTACAATAGTGGCCCCGAATTTTGCCGCCATTCTAACAAATTCTGGTTGATCAGGCCAAAACAACTTGTACTCTTCGCCCTGAAACAATTAACATCACCATGATCAAAGGGAACCAACATACTTAAAAAAAAATTGAGTAAGAAATGGTGGAATTGGAGATAGACAACAGACCTTATAATGGAGAGCCTCCCTGGCACCTCCAGGGTAGAGAAGCACATGTGATTTGCTTGCAAGCAACTTGAAAAGATTGCTACCAGAGACTGGTAAACCACCCATCACTTTGATCCAGTCAATCATACTAAAATCGCCTAGCGGTTGCTCCAAGTCGCCGGAAAATAGTATTGGATGTGCCATTCCTCGAAGCGAGATCTTTTTCTCTTTTATGAACTGTTCATAAAGTGGATACAACTCCATCCCCATCATCATGTGGTAACCAACAAATATGACGGGACCTTCGTCTGGGACCCCCGCGAGGCCTCTCACTATCTTCTCGTTATCTAGAGTTGAGAAAATTGCACTTCCAGTGGCCCACTGAAACATCCTGACATTTATTAATGCAAGATTTTGAGAAAAACAAAACAGACATGGAATGTAGTCATCATCAGAAAAGGGTGGTTAATGATTGATTTACCCGGTTACTTCTTCGAATGCAATTCGGCATTCTGACATGCTTGGTGGGATGAAGTCTAAGATATGATCATACCTCCTCAAGCGACGATATTTCTCGGTACCTTTTATGATTGTGAGCAGACTAATGCCATCTTCCTGTACCATCAAAGGATAAAATTAATATAATTCGATGAATTAAGAGAAACGACACATGCATCTGTATAAAATGGACTGGTTTAAATGACTGCAAGCTTAGGTAACAAGAAGAAGACATGAAACTTCATCGACACGAGTAAAGAGCACTAAGGCATGACACGAGGCGTGTCTAACTTGCTTCTAAGCTTAAAAAATATGATCATCAAGAACAAGGATGCCCATTGAAAACTGGAATCACACAAACAACATTATACATGCTTCTACTATTATCTAAGTATGTCACGCTGTGATCATCTGAAGCCTACCATTAGAAGTGTGTGGCCGTTATCCTTGAAGTAACGAACAGTGCAGTTCTTCAGCGAACTTTTTAGACGTTCAGCTTCGACTCCACTAGGTAGCATATTATCATTACCACTGGAAGCAAGCAAACCACTTGTGTTATCAAGTGAAAATAGCAGATAATAGAAACTTGTAACTGCTACAGGAAATTGTATAAGATTGAAGGCTTGAAGCTTTTGCAGTTAACATAGCAAAAGGAAGTTAAGTAGAGGAAGATCAAACAATTCAGATGAAATCTGTAAATTTCAATCATATCGGTTAGGGTCCAGACCTTGCAAGCACTAGCACTTCTGCTTTTACAGCATGAAGACGGGAATTAGCATACGCAGATCCTGAATTGATAAGTTGCAGCTTCCAAAGAAGCGTTTCCTTTGGAATTATATCAGCCAAAACCTGGTATTCACACCTAAACTTCTGTTATGCTTCAGAAAATTATAAAAGAAAAAAAGCAGAACATTCAGAAAGATGGACAACAGTTTGAGAGCAGAAGATTAATGTACAGGAATGGCCTCTCTTAAAAAAAACATCGTGCTTGAGTTATATGCAACCATTTAGCAGAACAACCATTTAACTTAAGCTTATGATCAGGACAAGTCTGTCTTCCAGCTATTTACTTTTCATGTTTGCAGATGGCAAAATACCAACTTTGTTCCATATAAGGCAATTTGTCAATGATCTTCCAATGTGAGTTAAGAAGTTGGAAAAAATCATCTTCCAGATGTTAAAATGCTAAACATTGTCTAAAGCGGAATCTAATTTAACAAAATATCATCACGAACAAGAATTGAAAGATGTGATACTTGAAACATGATCATAATTGCATGCTATGTTTCTTGGAGTCTTACAGAAAGGAGAGGAAGCAATGTCGTGAGATTGCCAGACATTTGCTCTAACTTTGAACTGAGAGGAAGCTTATAATCTACGTCAGCCATCGCCATTTTCAAAGGATTACCTGCCGTCAGGAATGTGATAACACAACCAACCACAAGTTTCTTTTTTCAACGAGCACTACCACGATAAAGGCAGAGAATGAAGACTGAAAAGTAGCACAGAAGGTACAACTTCAAACCCAATCTAACAGATAATGGAAACATTGGTTTTACCCATTACAAAGCTGAGAAGATAAGGAATAGTCATGTGCAGTTCATCGGGCAATGATTCCAGTGCGGGAAGAATGGGCTGCAGCTGTGAACGACCAAATGACGTTGCTGATATAGAAAAAGAACTTGGAATGTCAGAAAACGGACATATTTTCAGTCGATTCAACTTGAATATCCTCGGGAACAGAAACTAACCGGGATTGGCTAATACCAGTACAAGGTCAATCTTAGGATTTCGAGCAGCAATAGCAAGCGCCAGACAACATCCGAAGGAATCTCCCACCAGATATATTGGCCTATTCGGGTTGATAGAATGCTCAAGCTTCACAGTTTCTTCAGCAAGCTTCACCAATCCTTCAGTCACCAAACTTCCTCTCATTAATACACCAGATACAAACTTGAAGCACAACATATATAAACTTGCAGATTGAAGCACAAAGTCTATCTATCCCCCTTGGATTCTAACAGTTGCATCACAATGGAAGTATGGCTTTGCAATTTGCATAAAACAGAACACGTTTTCACCGTAATGCATGCATAAGGATGATTTTCAATCCGAAGAACAAAGCTCCGTGAGATATAGAGAAAGATATGGGTGTGACTAATTAAAGGTGGTACCTAGAAATGGTGTTCGATCATACACTGGAATATGCAAGCACCGTACTTCAAATACCCTGCAGCATATGCCGAAGAGTGTGTTACTATTTCATCTCTTTCTATCAAAACCGGAATCTTAGAACAGCGACTAAATAGTGAAACCTTAGCATCGCTTACTTCCCAAGAGCTATGTGGTGTAGAACAAGTCCCAAGCCAACACCATCAAAGCCTGCTACCAGCAAAAGTTCACATGAAAAATTCTCCAAGTGGACAAAATTCATTCAAGTTCTTGCAACCAAGACTTGATATGCGGTATGAATATATCGCAATCAGTCAGCAATTACCCGGTAAGAATAGAAGAACTGGAGAACCCTTCAAAGATTCACCACATTCAAGGGGGCAAAACCACCTAGGAGGCCCACCATCGGGCTTAATCATCTCCACAGCTCCATCGAGATACTCCTTTATTGTCTTGGTTCTATATCCATCATCCCACATAAGTGGCAAGTCCTTTGAAATCACATCTTTCATCCATTTTTTCTCAGCTCCAAGCTTCATCCTCCCATTTTCTCCACTCATTACAGTTCCGTTCGCCTCAAACAACTCCCCATTCTTCCCTCTCTCTTTGGTTAAAGAGATTTCTTTTACAACGAGCGAATCACCACTACTAGACGAGCTCTGAGTTCTCACCTGCAACCGAGTCTTCACTTCCACACTCTTAGCAAAACAAGGTGATGGACAGAACGAAGAGGCCGACAACGCCATAGCTTCAAGTAAGCAATGCCAATATCCAGAGTTCTCTAGTACTGAGCAGGCACCACCAAGAAACTTAACACCCTTTCCAAATGCTTAACACTCTTTTCAAGTATCATCAAGATAACCAAACAGGTCCTTTTTTTCTTCCTAGGATTGACCAAGTGGGGTTGTCTAAATAACCAAAGAGACAAATTTTATTACAAGGAGGAAGAGGAGGAAGAACAGCAACTAAGGATTGGAGTGTTCCCTGGTTTACTCCAACTGAACCAATCACACCCTTTGTGCCTGTCCGTTGCAAATGGAGAACAATTATCTCTTGAAGTTTTAGACCCATATGGTCCACGTCCAATGCCAGCCATAAAAGATCTTGTGGTAGCCGAAGAAACTCACCTACAAAAGGAAGGTAACACCAAAATAGGATAGCAGATACTACAAATATATCACAGTTACAGTAATAGATAACAATATTAATGCAAAGTTTTGGACTTTATCAATTGGGTTCCTGGCATTGGTGGACTTGTCTGAGCATGGACTGAGTTGGCTCCACCCTAAAAAGAACCTTTTTCCGAAAAAAGAAAAATAAAGGAATTTTTGTTTCACATGATTTGTCTAAGCTTATGGATATGGGAACGGATTCAGCGCCGACAATTTTAGTAGCATTATCTGGACAACATTAGTACAATTGTATGAACTAAACCAGATTTGATTATGGACACATTATTTTCAGGAATGTCTTGAAACAATGAATCATTTTACTATAATTTTTTGAACTATTTCATCATACATAAATAGACTATTTTATTATAAGTGATCAAATCATCCAAGTGTAATTATTCAATCATACATAAGCAGATAATTTCATCATTCGTCATTGTCAAAGGCGAACCATCTTATCATAGTTAAGCAAATCATTCGAATAAAGTCATTCCATCATATATAAGTAGATCATTTCATCATAAATAAACAAACTATTATATTGTACTAAGCAAAACGATTTAATTATTTAAGACGATCCTACATTACTTGCAATGTCTAGTACTAAATCCAGTCTTGTACAAATATGTCGTTACACTTGAGTGATACAATCGACACATTTATGTTGTTGTAATTATATATTATGTTGTTTAACTACAAAGACATAATTGTGTTATATAAATGTGTTGTTCTAGTTCATATTATTATATTTTTGAAAAATTATTCTAAGATCCTTAATTTTTGGTCACCATCTTAATAAGGTCTCTCACTCTTCTATAAAGATTATCTGATTCCAGATTTTTTTTAATAATAGACTCTCGGTTCCCTTGGTCTAGAATATGCATTTTTTGTACGAAACCCCACTTAAAAGGACCAAAATAGTCTCACTTAAAAAATTCTTTCTTTCTTCCCCTTTTCTTCTTTGTCTTCCATCCGCCCATCATCTTCTTCATCTCCCCTTTTCTTATTTCCCAAATCAACTCAGAGACTAAAAAATTAAGGACAAAATCAACCTAAAGAACAATAAAAGATAGTGTTTATTTAGGGAACCAAAAAGATGGCATCAAAATTAAAACTCGTGGGGGTGAAAATCTTCAACCTGATTTCAAAAAATTGACATTAAGATTTCTCTTACACTTAAACTTAAAATATAATTGTTCTTGATCCAATAGCTCAGTGGCATCATAGGTGGTCAATATTCTCGTCGTCTTTATCATTTCAAAGGAGAAACAAACAAATCATAAGTAGAATAACTGAAATCAAGATATTCTCATAGATTTTGTTGATCCTAAACTCGTTGCATGGAAGCTGTAATTAAAACAGGAGAAACCTTCTCAAAAGCAAGGCGAGTTTATAGTTTGAAAGAATTGAATATTGAAGGCATATCAAGAGAGAAATCAGGAGCCCTAGCTGAATTGAGAATTATGGTTCATAGGAATTGAGAATCAAGTGATTTGAGAATTCATGTTCTGATAGTCTCCGTCCTTGTACCAACAGATATCTAACATGCATAACAAGAGTGGTTGGAGACATAACGAACTACTAACGTGGAAAAAAGAATGTGCAGGCTCTAGAAATACTAATGGGGTGGGCTGAACTTGTGACTTATTTATTATTAAATTAAAGAGATCGAGAGTGAATTGTTATTTATCTCCTGATAGAACTAGTTATGGGTTATTGCATTTTAATGATCAAGTTTCTTATATTTATATATCCAAGGACAGAATCTCATTGATGTTAGTAGTCTCTGGTTTGTTTTGTTATCAAAGGGCACAATCATTTTATTGATTAGCTATATTCCTAGGTGGCTATACTTTATATATATATATACATACGCACACACACACACACACACACACACACACACACATAAAGTGAAAAAAGAGAAAGACATGAATTTCGCCACCCAAAAAGTGATTTTTTTGTGAAAAGGAGAATAAGAACTTATTACCAAGTTCTTCCTCGAACAAGCGAATCTTACTGAATAAAATACTTTGAGTTATTTTTGGGATATTATCCTTACAACAATTAGTATTAGAGAAGTTGAATCTTAGCTAACTTAATTTTTTTGTGAGTAAGAATGAGAAACGGTAAAGTTGAGACGCTTATTACTACCACGAGAGAGAAAATTTCTCAGACCTTTGATGAGAAAATTAGAAAGTTGAGTGAGGATCTACAAGATCTAAAGACTCATAGGGTAGGACTATACATTGAGAACCACAGTTTAGTCCAGAGAGATGTTGCTGGTGTAGATGACGCTGTGAAGGAGATGGGATCTAGATCATCTGTACTTAGATCTGGGTTGTAGATAGTAGGATAGTCAGATCTGAAAGAATAGAATTTCTTACCAATCCAAGAGTGAAGGTACTGTTACTGGTAAATCTGACTCTAAATCTCTTTTCCATAATTTGATTCTGAAGATCATAGTGGTTAAGAGATAAAATGTGATATTTTTTTTGCTATGGAGGTGATGAGTAAGAAGAAGAAGCTAAGGTTAGTAGTTAGTCCTCTAAATAGTTTGCCTTGCTATTATGTAGAGGGTTTGTGATTGGAAGAAATATTGTAGAAGATTTATTAGGAAGAGTTGAAGAGGGAGATGAGAACTAGATTTTGTGAATCTGCTTATGAAGATCAACTAGGAGACTTCCTTAGACTAAATCATACTCTTTTATTAAAGACTATTGAGTAGAGATTGAGATCTTACATAGTAGAGTTATCATCACCGAGCCTATACAATATTTATTTTTCTTGAAGGGTTTAAACCTGAGATTGCAAACATAGTAAAGATGTTCTTTCATAAATCTTGAAGCATACCTTTTTCTTAGCTTGATTACATGAAACTACACTTAATTTGACATTCTAACAATCCTAACCTTAGATCTATCTTCCTCTGTAATAGGTTCACCTTAACCTATAAATCATATCAAGCTCTATCATAAACTAGAAACTAGAATAACCTCATCATATATATCAAAATTAACCCAAATATACCAAAACCAAAATAGAGTCAAATCCCATGGGAGATTTATGTATAATGCTGAAATAAAGAAAATTAGGGTCAAGAAGTTATATTTCTATTATGAGGAGAAGTGAAACCAAGAATACAAGTATTTTAGGAGAGGGATGTTGTATATGATAGATGTTCCAGAAGAAGAGAAGGAGTATGATGTAATAGTAGATAAATGAGAGATATTGTTATGTACTCATGCCATAATGAGATATGGCTCTCGGACCTATTGAACTATGAAAGTGATTGGACATGTAGAGAGAAAATTCATTTTTATTCTAATTGACTCTGAAGATACTCATAATTTTATAGATCAAAAGTTGGTGCAGAGTTTGCAATATGATTTGGAAACTTATCCAACTATGAAAATAAAGATTGTATATAGTTATGAAGTTGCCTACAATTAAGTGTCAAGAACTTTAGTAGACTTTCTAGGAAAAAGAGTTTGTTGCTCATATTTTAATCCTTCTATTAGGTGGATGTGGTGTTAGCAATCTAATGGCTAAAAATACTTGGGAAGATTAAATAGGACTTCAAAGAGTTAATAATAAATTTTTTAGTATAGTTAGCTAGAGTGATGTTGAGGGGATATAGGAGGAGCTGGTTGAAAGAAATCATTACTAAAAGAATATACAAACTGATTTATGTAGAGGAAGAAAAATTATAAGTGAAATTTTGTAGCTTGGCCATGATTAGATCTACTAAATTTGAAGAAGTACAACATGAAGAGAAGATGAAGGTCTTTGTAAATTTGCAGAAGCTACTTGATGATTATGATGATGTATTTCAGGAGTCCAAGGGATTGTGACCATGTAAAAATCATTTCATAGCATCTCATTAAAGGTGAGAACTCAGCTAGTTAATCTCAGACTTTTATCATTTCATGGAGCAGAAAGATGCAGCAGAGAAGTTGATAAAATAGGTGTTTGTTGCTAAGATAATCGAAAAAAGTCAGTTATTTTGTATCACCAATTATGTTGTAAAAGAAGGAAGATGGTAGCCAGAGATTTTGTCTGGATTACAGAGCTCTTAATAACATTACTACTAAAGATAAATATCTCATTCCTTCTGAAGGGAATTATGATATTTCCTTTTTTTTAAGTAATTAGAATATTTCCTTGGTCATGTCTTTTTAAGCTATGAATCGACTCATTCTTCCAATGTTAATTTTTGGTATTTTTGTAAAATTTTAATAAAAAATAACTTTAATCAAATCTTTTTTTTAATATTTAGATCGGATTTATATTCGTCATGTTTGTTAGTTTTCTCTCCCACTTCTGTTTACTTATTGACAAAATTATGGATATTTTCCTGCTGGCTGCTGGAATATCAGTCATGTTGTGAACATGGACTAATCTCTATGTTTTAGACGCGTCATTTTGTGTGAAATTACATCGGAATATCAATTTATAGATTATTGTAATATTTTGTTCAAAAAAATATTGTATCTAAAAGTTGAATTCAAACTCGGCGTGGTTTTTGGCTACTCTTTTAGTTGCTAATTTACTATCATTGCCTAGAATCAACTACTCCCATAATTCATCTGTTCAACGGATAAATACTTTTATGAAGATCATTGTTAATGAATTATTATCACAATCCATAACCAATCTCTCGTGAAATGTTGGGGTTTTCTGGAACTATCAATAATATTTCAGATATAAGAAAATCGACTATAAATCCACCCCACCGATACAAACGACAAACGTGAGGATGTTATAACCTTCGAAACTTTAGTCATCGGTGGAAAATCTGATTTAACACCCGAAATTTTTTATTGTGAAGCATAAAAGTTCAACGTTTACGAAGAAATTCGAAGAATAGTTGTCCGTGCTGCAATATATTTAGAGATTCAGACTATAATTGTAAAAAACCTGCGGAGATTAATGTTATGAGCAAACTTAAATAGCCTTTTTCTGGTAACTTCTACCATTTCAAACAATCGAATACGATTTTACATTTCCTGCTATCACCATGTTATGTCCTGTTGTTCAGTAAATATACTAGAGGCTTAATCGTACAAATAAGTGAACTTCATTTGAATTATCAGGTACATATTTCCGACTTACTTTGTCGTCCTTGGGCCACTTGAAGGAAATATTGGCCACAAGATTTTTGTCGAATTTAGTGGGTGTTTGATTTGACTGTTAAGAATTAGTAGTTGGCTGATAGATAAATATCAACTTATGATTTTTTGGTGTTTGATAAATTAAAAAAAAATAGTGGTTGACATCAAATGCCCTACTTTTTTAACAGCTAAAATTTATAGGTGATCAGTTCGGCTATTAATTTTTTATATTACCAAATTACCATAATACCCTATTTTATAATTCACAATTCTATTTGAAAATCTTAGTTTAAATTGATTTTCCTATTTTTTTGAATTTAGAGGTTTTTTATTTCTGTTTTTTTCTACTTGAAAAATCTAGAAAATTGAATTAGGATAAAGATTAGGTAAAATTAATTTGTTAATTTAAATATTGTTTTAACAATTTCGAGATTGAAGAGAGTTGTTGAGGACCAAGCAAAATTAATTTGTTGAGTCAAATATTTTTTAAATAAAAGAAAATTATTTTTTTAATATTTTTGGTTAATATTTTGTTGAGTAAAATTAAAATTTATAAATAGTGAATTAAAACTTATTCTTATAATATATTCAAAGACGGAAATTTACTAGTCTAATACCTTTTATAAGTGATTTCACAATTCAACAGCAACAACCAATTGTAATTTATCAAATGTTAAAAAAAATAGAATATCAGCTATCAATTGAATAATATTTGCTGACAACCAGCTATCAGTTGACAGTTAATAGCTGAATTTGATTAGTTATACCAAATAGACCCTTATTCTGAAGAAATAAAGCTATCAGCTGAATTTGATCAGTTATACCAAACAGACCCTGAATAAACCACAAACCTACTTCCATTATTGTACATTATTGGTTGTGGAATCTGAGTAATTTAAAGGGCTTTCTCAAGCCTCCTCGGCTAACCGCCCACAAGTCTGGTTATTCTCGAGATAGTTTTGCCATTAATTTCTTGCCCAACTCATTTATATATCCCAATATTTAGGAGGTCGATTCACCTGGACCTCGACTAAAACAGTATATCCGTCTGGTTTGAAATCGTTGTAATCATCTACATGTCCGAAGTCTCATATTTCCCATCTATATGGAGAATATAGACTTTGTAAGTTTAGGTTGGCCACTCAAGTCTTCACAACTCCCAAACAAACCTCATTAGCTCCTAGACAACGACATGCGCCAGTATCTACCTATAGAAAGAAAAGACAGTAGAACGCAACTGTTTGGTCATACATAGAATTCCAAAAGCATCCGCTTAAAATATTATGAGTTGCTTCTATAATTAAGTTGAGAAAAAATGTCAAAGAAAACTGGATCATACACGTCAAAAGCCAGGGAAACGCTAAACATCTAAAATGAAAAGGAATTGCAAGATGTTGGTCATTCCAAAATTCACCGTGGAATTAGATCAGATCAACTCTCAAGAAGTTGACCAACATTGCCAAGAAAAATTGAATAAGTTATAGGTACTTGATGTGTTGTAAGCACATGTCACATTAGCATTACTCGGATGTGTATTAGTCGTGTGTTTAGGTAAGTTTGAGTTGAGTTTTACATGTCTTTTATATTGTTTTGTCGTGTTGAGTCGAGAAGCAGAATATCTACTGGTTTCGTGTGTTTTGTAGGTGTTTGGGAGAGCACGGCGAGTTAGACGAGAATCTGTAAGATTGCGAGAAGAATCGACGAAGAACAAATGGGGTTTGCGACAGAGCCAGTAGCTGCTAGCTACCCAGCGGACGCTGGGGGAGGAACAAAAGTTTTGAACGAAAGACCTAGCGTTTGCTGGCTCATCAATGGGCGCTGACCTGGCTATTTTTAGCTTGTTTTACCTGTTTAGTTTAATCTAAAATTCTTTAGGAGTTTGAGCTCACCTATATAAGGTTTTGAGACCTAAGTTTTAAGACTCTTGATTGCTTTCGCGCAAGACTCATAACCCTATCTTTAGTTTTTGTTATTTTGGTGCGGAGGATTGTAATCAACAACTCAAGATTATCATGTGACAAAGTATTTTGGGAAAATTAGGCTAAAGTTCCTATAGTTTGGGGATTCAACCATTTCAGTCCCTACTATTTCAAAACTACTCTTTTAGTCCTTACTATACAAAATAACATAGACGTTTAGTCCCTAGCGGGTCAACTACTGATGTCAACAGTCAACATAAATTTTTTTAAGACCATTATACCCTTCTTTCAAACCTAACCCAACCTGACTCAACCCAATCGACCCAATCCAATTTGACCCGACCCAACCATCCTCCTTCTTCTTCTTTTGGGGTTTCCACTTTTGGCCCACCCACCAAAACCCCCCACAAACCTAAAACCTCTTCAAAGACATCGATCACCACCAACACTCATTACCGGCCACGATGTTGAGGTTCATCACCACCGGAGCCACCCCGAAGAGGCCCCTCCGTCCTTCTCATCCCTCCAAAGCTTCTTCTACTCTTCAAATATGTTGGCGGGCTCCAAGGGCAAGAAACCTGACCCCAAATCCAATAAGAAGCCCAACAAGTACAGGGCCCCACCTCTAGAGTTCGTCTCTCTCTCCCAACCTGGCAATCAGGAGCTTAACGACGCCAAATCTCGCGCCCGCCTCCTCGTACAGGACAAGTCCGTCCCTTCCCTTAACGTGGGCCCTAATGGCCGCCCCCTCGTGTTTAGGTTTTTGGCCTTACAATGTATTGTTGTGAAATTCTTGGATAGGAATCTGATCTTTGATTTAGGGTTTGACTTGGTTTAGGTCTTTGCGATGTGTCTTTAAACGAAATTGATTTCATGCGATCTGAATAAGGGTTTTGAGCTTGATTGTTGGTGTTAGGTGGGGTCATAATGATATCGAGTAAATTTGAGTAAATTTGTGATTTTTTTATCCGATTGTTGTTAAGGCAGGGTTTCCTATTTGATACTGGGTGATTGTTCATTTTGGTTGGTTATTAAGTGCTTTTTGGTTGACGTTGGTTTGTTTTGGTGAGCAGATGCAGATCTTTTTGGAAACCCTAACTGGAAAGACCATCACCCTCGAGGTGGAAAGCTCAAACACGATTGACAATTTGAAGGAGAAGGGTGGTTGGGTCGATTGGGTTGGGTTGAGTCGGGTTGAGTCAATTAGGCCGAGTTAGGTTGGGTCAATTGAGTCGAGTCAAGTTGGGTTAGGATTGAAAGAAGGGTATAATGGTCTTAAAAAAAATTATGTTAACTGCTGACATCAGCGGTTGACCCACTAGGACATCTATGTTATTTTGTATAGTAGGGACTGAAAGAGTAGTTTTAAAACAGTAGGGACTGAAACGGTTGAATCCCCAAATTACAGGAACTTTAGCCTAATTTTCCCAAGTATTTTTATGCCTTGCAATTAAACGTTGTCTTTTCATTCATCGTCAATTGTTTATTACTTTGATTCTCTTCAGTTGTGTGTACTTGGGATTGAGATTGACAACCTTTGGCCTTAGTACGTGATTGCATCCATTTTATTCGTTTCGTGATTTCGTTTCGTTTCGTGAGATTTGAATTAGTCGTTACTCGAATTTAGGATTGACAACCTTAAGTTCGTGTAGTGATCTATAATATCGAATTAATCAACCAATCATCCTATTTGAATTGCTTAGATTAAGCTCAAAAATCCATAATCCAGTACTTAGAGAATAATTATAATTATTCTATTCTTGTAGAGACGATCATATTTACTCTTATTACTTGTGCGATCGTGTTCTCTTGCACGTATTTTTCAATCCGATATTTATCGCATCAGTACTCAGCCCCATTCATTTACCAAAGCAGAAGAGATGACTTCAGAGAAAAAAGGCAACTAATGCAGATCAAATCGCAATGCTACTTTCGGTTTGCAGATGCAACACAACGGTAACCTACAATCTCTTCGAGCGGTCATACATGAACCATAACATTGCCATAAACTTGTCAGGGATACTTCAGAGAAGTACCAAGTGTGAATCGGATGAAAAACTATATGCGCATCTTCAGAATGACCGAGGCAAAACCAAATGGGTTTGTAATATTTGGGGGAAACGAGCAAACCTCCTCCATACTGTTCCTATAGCTAGGTATTCTACAGGAACAATACAAATCTACGACGTTTTCGACATCATAACTCTGGGTTTGGGCACCAAGTTACTTGAAATAGGTCTTACGAAACTCCTCATAAGCCTGATGGCTTCCAGAACTACTGGAATGTGCCATCTCTCTGCCAGTGGTTTACAAATGTGCAAGCCTTTCTTAAGCCAGCTCACTAGTGTAACCACACCATTAATATTTCGAGTCTCTGCATCTGGATAGAAAATCAAGTGAGGAACACCCAAATCAATATTCCTGGCACAAGAACTCAAGTAACTGACAGAGGTAAAAGATTTTGTTCAATTAAGCAGGCTATGCACAAGACATGAAAAAAAAAGAAACCTCTAATAAAGAGGTCCATGAGAAAATACGAAACTTGTCTATACTACTCACCCAGTTGCCAAAGGGACACGAAGTCATCTTCCCTGAGCAAGTCTATAATTGAGGACAAGATCCTCAGGTTTCTTCCATATGTAGGCCCTCACAGTGGCTAAGCTCATTTCTGGGGATAGAACCTAGAGAAAAGAAAGTTAAAAAAAAAAAAGTTAGCTAGAGAAACAGAAATTGAAGAGCCATGGTTATACCACTTGATCACGAGTGTTCCAGCTTGCAATAACCAGATGACATTTCATTCTAAAGAAAGAAGACAACCAGACGTGAAAATAATAGCAAGTTAATGATAAGTTACAGTCTACCTACAGCATAAAACTTCCTAGTTGCAGCAGCTCGGTGAATGTGCCCACCCATGAGCGACTTTAAAAATGCTAGAAAAATTCCCACTTCATCAGTTACAACCACTTACTTGATTATTGCATAATATCTCTATAGAAGGCCTAATCTTCTGCCAAGGTTTTAGTCCAGATCTGAAAGTTCCATCTCCAAGACCGGAGTTTTGTAATTGCCCACTAAGTCCAGGGGCAAATGTCCCATCAGTATTGGCAGTATCTAGTGGTTTGTCTAGGACCATCTTTTCCAGGACATAAGTAACAACCTACAGGAGGAACAGGACAGTAACAAGCAGACATTAAGTATCAATATCAATGGTAGTGCACGACTAGAGGAAGATGAGATAGGTAGTTAATTCTACTTATATCAATAATTAATCAATAATTAATCATCCCCTGTGACAATTGATGATAAAAATGTAATAAATCACTCTCAAACATCAGAGGCAAAATTTAAAAGGAAAAATGTGAGGTCTTGACAATATTTTTTTGTAAATAATATCACATCTGGTATAACAAGAAATTCAAACTAATATCCATAATAGTTGTACAAACTTCTTGGTCTTTAATTATGTCAGCAAATACTTACTTTGTGTATTCGCAGTATCCGAGGGGCACTCAACTTCCCTTGCGTGTGAATTTGAAAAGATGAACCCTCATAAGGCTGGAGAAAGAAGCTGCACCTGCAAAACCAAACCATCAATTTAATAAATGGCGAAGAAAAACTTGATTTGCAAATGCTGGTGCAAGAGGTTAGTAGATGGCTATAAAGATGACAAGAAAGAGATCAGTACAGGAATGTTGTAAAAATAAAAGATAAAAAGAAAACTAGAAGTGCGTTGATAAAGTACTTCGTATTTTCTCTTGGAGGTAAGCGATTGTTTAGAACACAATCCAAACACCACAAAGGGAAGTCCTTCTCATCTTCAGTTCCATCCAACTCAGTTATCTTTTTTCTCCAAGGACCCCCTTGAGAACCTTCGGTGATTACTGACGGAGGGGACCTTGTTGAGAATTCAAATGGTGGATAGACCACAGAATCGTTCTCAACACTACTGTCGACATCCATTCTGGAATGGCCAAGGCTTCTAGAAGTGGTATCCTTCCCAGATAAAACATCACCATTAGTTGCCGTTTGGGCACCACTTCTCTGCCTTCTTTTAGCCAACCAATGAGCCAATAGACCTTTCAGGGTCTCCCGCGCTAAATTAATCTGCAAAATCATGATCCAAATATCATGCTGATGTTCGACGCAAAATATTAACAGACCTCAACCACACTAATAAGCCGTCGATAGTTTGCTCTAGCTAAACCAAGCAATAGCAGATATCAAATGAGCATGAAGTGAGATTCAGACAAAATAGATACTGATGTATGACTGAGTTATGGAAACAAGCAGCCATAAGCAAAGGAGTTGGGATGCATGAACAAGAAGACACCTGACACAAGACCGTGGGAGCCACCCTTAGTTTAAACCCTTAAATGGAAACAAGCTTAGTGCTTCAAGAGGGGAAAAAAGAATTGGATTTGAAAACAAATACTCAAAACGACTATAATCTTCAACTTTACCAAGCTTACCTTGTCATCCTCTGGCTTTCCAGCTATGTTAAGGTCAACAGAGTACATCTCGGCTGAGAAGCATTGTGGAGTTTCCAAATGAACTGACAAGCTTCCAAGTCTGGTGTCAACAGTGAACCAAGCAGGAATGCTCACCTAGGAGGTCAGATAATTGAGGGTCAAATTTAGTAAAAGAAACATGAAAAAAGCTCCAGTGTGTCCAAAAGAGAAATACGTACCATTTCAAATAGTTGCTCCTTTTTCTCTTCAAATGACACCTATGCAAATAGGGAGGGGTCAATGACCATAATATAATAGAAGGAAAGCTGTTATTAATGCTTTGAATAGAATGACCAATCAGAGCGAAATAACAAAAGACTGAAGCTTAGATATGGATGAAACCTTTCCAAAGTCCTGAACTACAATGCCCCTCGTGATCTCCCACAGCTTCACTGAACCAGAAGTATCCTGCCACACAGTTGATGATTAAGCATTTTCATAAATGTATTTCCAAGCACATCATTTCTAATTGTAAAAAAAAGACGCAATTACCTTTGTCAACACATGCCGTCTATTGTTTAAAATCTCATGCTGCACTATTGCCGGAGTTCCAGGGATAGTTAAGCTAGGAGCTTTATATACAGGAGCCTAAACAATGCCAAAAAACTTCCATCAAGTAGAGAGAAAAATAGAGAATAACAAGCAAAACTAGCATGAAAGTGCACCATTACTGAAGTTGCCTCATTACAACAAATTTCTAATTGATGACAACCAAATCTAGATAAGAAATCAATCCAAATAGAAAAGGAAATGGACCCAAAAAGATAATAAGTAAGGTAAAGCTTTTCAATGAAAATTGCGAGGTGATCATCTGGATACTCACTGGAGTAGACCCTTCCAATGAAACCCTTGCCCTGGAGAAAGACAGATTTCCAGCCAAAAATGTTCCTCCTCTTTCAAAGAACTTCTGAGAGCTATGTCCTTCAGCAGGCCATTGATGAACTGTCGAATCTGTTGTTGCAGCCCATATGCTATTTTCATGTAATGCCAATTGCACAATAGGATATTCTTCTGAGCACAGCAAAATACTCTCTCTAGTTGACAAATCTGTTAAATATAACTGGAGTAGAGAATGATAGAAATATATCAAGGTCTATATCAGCCACAGAAGATGAAGATAACAGAACTTGCGAGAAAGAAGAAATCCACTTACAGAAAGGTCCCTCCCACCGCTATAAACGTGACTAAACGTTGGAGTGCTGGCAAGTGCCCAGACAGAATCTGTGTGGACAGCATAGGAATGTATACATCGCTGTTGTCCAAGGTCCCATAGCCTGCAGAAAGGCCCATAAAAAGAAAGAATGTGTTCAAAAAGTATGCCATGGAAGACAGGGTAGTGAAAGTAAGAAGAAACAGGTGAAATACAACTTTTACCTGATCATCGAATCAGAGGATCCTGATAAGCAGTACCTGAAATTTGTATTAGATATGCAGTCAGGCAAGGTAGCTAAAAAATAATCTTTTTTATTATAGGAAGCTATAAGAGAATCTCACACATTAGATAAGCTACAAAAACAATTCGACCAAAATGTTAAGGATCAATCAGGATCTTGACATTTCATCTCAAATGAACGAAGAGAACCAAGAACAACTTCGCACTAACCTGCCTGTAGGATCCAGAAGCAGAGCTCTAATATTATCAGTGTGTCCTCTAAGTTTCATGGTCTTCGTCCCCGTTCTTGGATCCCAAACACGCACAACCTACATGAAGCACGACTGAAGGTTGAGAAACATCTTAGAGAACAAATTGGAAAGGGCACCCAACCTTCCACATTAAAAGTTTACAAGGAATTCTTTGGCATACTTTTTCCCTGTTGCATCTTATCTTGCACAATTTGGATGAAGAGTTAATAAATCAGGATATATTGTACCTTCTCCGTACCACCAGAGACGAGATATGTTCCGCTATCATTCATTGCCAAGGCATAAACTGACTCTTTATGGCCTTTCGCAGCAAGTGGGACATAACCATGAGACTGTGTTGTGTGAGCAGAAATACTGTTGCTTGAACTGATGGTCCGCAATGAACCACCAGTAGCATCAGCATTATCTGAATCATCTTCCACAGCATCACTTGATTTTGTGACCGGACTGAGCCCAGCCTCAATATCCCATACATATACCTCCCCACCAAGGCCACCAGAGGCAACAATATTGCTCTAAAAAGGCACGACACTAGAAGAGGATGAGAAGTTGATCTTGCCAACAAGCTAAGATAATAACACTACTTAGAAACAGTAAATCAAAATGGTAAAATAGTTGGCACAAAAGTTTACATTTTTTCCAGCTGCAGCAAGGCATGTGACGTAATCAGAATGCTGATTAAGTGAACGCATACAAGTTCCATCTGACAAGCAATCCCATGTCTGGCTTCAGAGGAAATATAACCATATCAGTGAAAACATGTAAGGAGATAGTCATCACGCTGTCAATGAACTTTTCATTCAATAAGAAAAAGATATTGACCTTCAGGGTAGTGTCCGAAGAACATGAAACTAGGGTAGTACCACCAACAACTATAGCATCATTCACCTACAAAGTAAACCGTTCAGTTGGCCAGTAAAAACTTACATGTTTACGCATGCATACATGAAAATGCAGATTACAAAGACCTTATGGGAGGAAGAACCAATTAAATACCCCTTCAAATTCGATTCGTATAATCTAGAGTGACTAAGGACGAGTTCGGAACTGGTGTAACCTTTAATCTATTGAAGCTGAGACATAGCCAGATGCAGGACAACGAGAACATACCACCACTAAAAGCTGAACAATTTGTGACATTTTTCAATAATGAAACGGGTCAAAACTCTCTAGATACTTAAAAGGATGTCCAAGAAAGACGGGTAAGAAAGTTACCCAATCAACATGCGACTCAAATGTCGCCGAACAAGTCGCAGAATCTTCTGTCACAGACCATCTCTTCAGCGTGCCATCACGACTTCCAGTGAAGAGGTTATCACGGCCATCATGCACCGATGACTTAAGGATAGCCAGACAATTTATGCCGGCAGAATGCTGTAGAATAGCATCTAGTTAAAAATTTAACCAGGATAACATTCAAGTGACTACTCCATTCCTTTGCCAACAGAGACCATAAGGAACTAAGAGAGCTGAAGCTAATACATCGAGGTTGCAAGGAGTTTGTGAACTCGGCTGCAAGAGAGATTGGCTTTGAAAATGTTCAATGAGATGCCAACTCAAACGAATAACATTCAGAACTCAGAAGCAGAAGAAAAAAAAAAGGAAACTTCTCCAAAACCATTCAATGATTGACTACTGCTGAATGCGGACATCTGATATAATCATCCTCAAGTATAATTATGATATAGTGTAGTCCCAAAACAATAAGCCTATTTCAGGTTTCCTTTACAAGGCAAGGTCAGTCCCAGATATCAATTTTTTATCCACACAGCAAAGACTTAGCAGCTGAGCAAAAGTAAACAAGATACTGTAAATTGGTAAACTTGTTTACTTTTACCTTCGCATCGTCGGCATTGCTCAGCACGTATGTAAACTTCTTCTCTTTACGTTGGCGCACAGAATTGGACGTATTGCCTGCACTCCCCACACGGTGCATTGCAAACTTCCTTGAGGTAATAGCAAGTACTATATAAGCAAAAAAACAAAATCAATTACATCGACTCATTTAACAGCAAGCAGTTATATCGCAAAGTCAACCCGAGCAAGTTATTAATGGGCAACCACGACGGTCAAGTACAATAACCGATCACAAAAAAAAGTCGCAGCATCGAGACCAAACAATGGGACGATCCAAAAACCCTAGCGTACCGAATAAACAGGCGACGGGCGTCCAGAGGCCGAAAAGTCAAACACGCTTCTGAAGACGATCGGTAAAGGTAATCGGAAACGAAGCGGAGAAAAAGAAAAGAAAAAGAAATAAACAGAGAGGAGAGAAGAAACCCGTACTTCGGATTCGTATACTGATTCGGAAGCTCCAGGAGAGCGGGGGACGGATAACAACCGAAACGGATGAATAGATAGAGCGAGAGACAGAGAGAGAGAGAGAGAGAGAGAGAGAGATAGTCGGTGGAGATGCGAACCCTAGAAAAACAGTTATAAAGCGGAGGGGAGAAACGCGGCGTTTTAAAGACTGGAGGTATTTCAAGTAACGGTTTCTGGAGGGGTTGTTGAGGTTGGGACGGAGGAGAGGGGATTTGGGAACACGATGAATCCCAAATTAATAATTAATTAATTATAAAAAAAAAGAAAACGACGGAACGGATGTAGAGGGAAGAAGAGAGGGTAGAGAAGTGGAAGTCAAAAGGTAAAATGATCCTCCGGGGATACACACGGCGTCAACATCTTATCTGTCGTTTCCACCAAAAAAAAAAAACATCTTATCTGTCGTTGTGTTTGTACGATGCCGTTTTCGTAGTTGCATCCGACTTGGTTGGTTAGTCGGTTTCGATCTTTTTGGTACATGAATCTAATCCGAACTTTTGTAGAAAAGAAAAAAAAAAAACTAATCGGAACCAAGCACATGCAAATTACAATGTTTTGATTTGGCAGTACAAAATAATAATGAAAAAAAATTGCATTATACTTTTTAAATTTTAGTCCACTTCGTTAATTACTAGGTTCTGATATCAATTCGAATCTATGAAAAAATGAAGTTTCTGGAGGTGGTATGGGGTATTTCAGGGTTTTATTTATTATTTTTTTTAAAAAGGGTTTTAATTATTATTTAGTAATTGTAGATCGATTTGCCTCAAAAAAGTAATAGTCTAGTAACTAAATTAGCAGGATTCACTTAATTGTTAAGTCACGTAAAGCATATATTACCTTATTATCGAATTTAAAAACTATAAAATAGTGCCATAGTGGTGTGTAAAAGTGTAAAATTAGTGATGTTTACTTTAATATATATAAATTCTATGTTTATTGGAATGCATCATCCGTAATTTCATCACCTTAATGACATTTAGGATCCCTCAAAATGGAACTTGATTCGTCATATCTCTATGTTTAGCAATCATGTGAAGAAATCAACTTCTTTTTTGAGAGAGAACAGATGTTGCTTGCTCTAAGTTACCCTCGTAGATTATTCATACCGATTAGAATGGAGTGTCTTTGCAGGGTGAGTCGGAAGCCACCCTTTTAACAAAGATTACATTTTCAATATGCGTACCGCGACATTTTGAATAAGCCACCCTTTGTATTGGGTAGGGTGAAGGCGACCGCGGTCACATACCCAATTATTTGATAATTGTATGTTTCTAATGTGATATTGGCATGTTACGTTATTGTTGCGCAAAAAATAAATAGATATGTTATAACGTCGAAAACGATCTAAAGACGGATCCGGAGTGGTCGTCCAAAGATGTGATTCGAACGAATAAGGCAAAGATGGAAGAAATATGGGGAAAAGGAATAGAAGATATGTAGATCGGACTTGGTAGATAAGAAAAGAATTGGTGGAAGAGCAAGAACTTTATTGAAAATATAGGGGAGGATGACAAGAGGAAAACATAAACGATAAAAACGCGATGAACTACGTATGCGAAAGTTATGATTTTTCTACCAAAACGTGATGAACTAAGCCTATCAATCGCAACTCTCCCGAAACTCACCCAAAAACGTTCTCCCTTGCGCTGAGGCAACCCACGCGTTCCATGTTTCCCACGCGCTCTCCATCGCCCTATCCCACATTCTCACCCTCCACTTCCTCCTCGCCTACTCGTCACCCAGCTTGTTCACGTGCTATCTGCCTTCGATGGCAACCGCATCGAGCAACTGGCCTAAATTCACCGATTTCCCCTGTTACGCCCCTCGTTAATTTCGTTATGGTCGTGACCACTAGGTCTGACCGTTGGTTGTGTTTGTGTCGATTAGTTTTAAAACCGTTTGGTTAAATTCGTCGTCCTTTGGGGGAATAGGAGTAACTTTTTTGTGTGGACCCTAATTTGGATGATTCCAAATTGTGTTTGTTTGCGACACGATTGCGTATGACTTTGTTGTTATGTGTTTTGTGGTTTGAGTTAGCGTTTCTGGATTTTTGGGTGAGTTTCGGGAGAGTTGCGATTGATAGGCTTAGTTCGTCGCATTTTGGTAGAAAAATCATAACTTTCGCATACGTACTCCAAATCATGCAATTCCAAAATGAAAGGATCGTGAGACCTAGATCTACAATTTTGCTGTTGAGCATTTGGTGAAATTCGGAAGTAGTAGACCCCAAACTTAATACTATTTTGATACAATAAATATAATTGAAAAAGAATTTGGGATTTGGGACTAAAATGTAAAACAAATGGGATGAAAAAGTAATTTTCCATAGATTCGGGACGAATTTATGTTCAGAGGACTAAAAGTGATACTCCGAAGTTAATGTCAGGACTTTTTTAGTCGTTTTTGATGTACATGATCATATGTCAAAAAGCGCAAAACCACAGGACTTATTTTGTA
The DNA here is from genome assembly GCA_012979155.1 of Hypericum perforatum. Lineage (NCBI taxonomy): Eukaryota > Viridiplantae > Streptophyta > Magnoliopsida > Malpighiales > Hypericaceae > Hypericum > Hypericum perforatum. The sequence continues at coordinate 183,326 of SOPF01028227.1, forward strand.
CTTTTCCCTTATGGTTTCACTCCTTATCATACAGAATAAATATAGGTTTGGATTCAGTTCAACCCTATTTTAAAGGCATATTTGGAAATAACATTAGCTTCCTTAGAATAAATTTATGCATCTCTTGGACCTTAAATGTGGCTCAGCCCAATCTCATCCTTACCTAGCATCGGTCTCTTGCTATAGATAAGAACATATATTTTCTCTCTTTCTATGTTATCACATCAAGAGGTGAACAAACAAATCAAAAATCATAAATTGAGGTAGGATTCGATTCTGGATGTTAAAACGAGTACTGGACCGTGTTGAACATTAAAAAATAGGGGCGCGTGCATAATAAAGGAAGGGGCGGGCTGCAATGAAGAGGGGTGCATAGATTAGAAGGAATATTAAATGAAATGACAATAAATGATAATATTTTTCTCTTATTGATCAATAAATGACGAATTTAATTCTTCTATTGATCACATTTAATTACATAAACAAAAAAGTTTGAGTGGTTCTGCCTAGGGATGGCAGAAATGCTCATACCCTACGGGTCGGACCCTACCCTTACCCTATGGGTCGAGGGTCTGTTGACTTTGACTGGGTCTAGGGTAGGTGATGAGTGTCAAAAACACTCATTATTCGTGTCCTTTTAGTAGATCGTTCTTAGTATTTTAGGTTGATTTAGTTAGGATTTAGTTGTCTTAGTGTTAGTTTTTGTTCATTGTGTGTTTATGTTGAGTTTATCATTTTTCATTGTGCTTGCTTGTTTTTAGGAGCAATTTGAGGTGAAATGGAGGACGATTGAGCTAGACGCGCAGATGCATGGACGAGAGGAAAGTTGCGAAGGCAAAAAGTGCGAAGCACGGATGGATGGCACACGCCAGGCGATATGGAGCACGCAAAGTAGCCGTTACTCAGACGACCATTCACTTAGATGACTAAATGCACTCGAAGATAGAAATTGCAAAGACCTGGCGGACGCCAGGTGGAGCTGACGTACGCCAGACTAGTCAGGCAGAACAAAAATAAAGCTGGATGTTGGACAAACAAACGGAGAAAAACTCAAAATCGGCTTAAGTCTTTTATGAAGGAATGGAATGGATATGTATGACTTATTAGATATTTTTAGGTAGATATTTTAGCTTAGGATATTTTAGTTAGATATTTTGTTTACTATTTGAGTATTTGCCTTAGTATATGTATAAGCCTTTTGTCTTGAGTAGGGAGTGTGGATAAAAAACCACCAAACTATGTAGATATTTTCCTGTGAAGAATGTGAAGGAGGGAGGCTTCTTCTCCTTTGATAAGCTTCCTTTCTCTCTTGCTCTTTACTTTGCTTATGCTTATGTTATTTATATTAAGTGTGTTTGAGTAGTTAAATGTGAGTTTGGTGCCTTATTACCTTGCATTTAGCCACGGTTTTTGAGGAGTGTGTATGTTGAGTATGTGTTCTTATTAACATGCATAATACATTGCTTAGACTTGCTTGACCACCAAGCCTTCGTAGCTAGTCAAAACTTGAGACCGAAATGAGATAGGATTAATGGAAAAGTTAGTTTGATGATGAGTACTCTTGCTAAGAGAGAAATCTTCTTGGTGACCTACTGATTGTCCTTTGAGTGGAGCATATAGTTGGTTCTTAGCTTAGTTTAGTTGGTTGGTGGGGTCGAAAGAACATATCTAGCCTTCTAAGCTTAGTTAAGTATCAATTTAGACTCATCGTACATGAAAGTATGGTTGAGGTTGCCTTAGATTCACTCGGACTATATCACATACACTTAAAACCCCCTGATTCTATTAGTTATGTTGCTGGTTTAGGTACCTTGCTCATTTTAGTATCCTAAGTTGTTATTTGTAGTTAGTTAGTAAACTAGCAAACCTTTTGCTTTAGTAAAAGTTGTGATTTAGGTTTATTATCTAGACTTAGATCACTTGTGTAATCAACCAAACATCATAATCTGATCTTAGACAAGTTTGTAAACCATAGAGTAGCCTAGAACCTCAGTCTCTGTGGGACGATATTTTCTGACTTACTCTGTATTGCTTCTGCTGATAACCTGGCGCACGCCACCCTTAGTTGGCGTACGCCAGTGCCACTGAAACGAGAAAATTGGCGTATGCCACTCTTAGTTGGCGCACACCAGACAGACCCAAAACGCAGCACAAATACATCGAATCGGCAGTGATCAGTAGGGTATAGGTATGAGTCCATATTTAAGGGTAGGGTCTAGGGTAGGGTATGAATCCTATGAATTTTTACCCTACCCTTACTCATTTACCCTAATTTAGACCCTACCCTAATTAGACCTTAACTAGACCCTGATGAGACTCTAATTATACTTATTATTTTGTTTAATTATAAATTATAATATATTTATTACATATTCTGAAATATGCTACGTAAAATTAACTTTTTAATTTTTTTATTGATATACTAAATATTTTATGATAAATCTTCATATATTTATTATGATTCAGTTAAATTTTATATATATAATTAAAATTTTGTGTTAAAAAATATCTTACATTTAATTCGATAATTTAATGATCGGTAATTATAAATATATTTATAATTATAATATATTATAATATATTTATTACATATTCTGAAATATGCTACATAAAATTAACTTTTTAATTTTTTTATTGATATACTAAATATTTTATGATAAATCTTCATATATTTATTATGATCCAGTTAAATTTTATATATATAATTAAAATTTTGTGTTAAAAAATATCTTGCATTTAATTCGATAATTTAATGGTCGATAATTATGGTCGATAATTCACTCCTCTTTCTCTCCCTTTCTTTCATTACCCGCGTACGTCCCCATCTGTTCAGCTCTAATTTCACATCAGATTTTTTTTATTCACACACCATGATCCCTACCCAAGTATGTACCTTTTTTACTTCGGGTTATGAACCGCTTGCTTGCGTTGACCATGTTTGATGAGCCTTTATTTTTTTATTATTTAGGCCTTAATTGAATAGAATTTTGGTTTATTCAAGATAATTAAATTTTTTCAAAGGTTTTAAGAAAATCTTTTAATGTTGTGGTTTTAATGAATTAATATGATAACTTTTTAAAAACCATAATATTTTTTAATATGTTCAGAAAAAAAATTTTCCATAATTTTAAAGTTTTGACACTAAAAATTATGGAAAACAACAATACTTTAAAATCCCGTAGTAAAGCTCAAAATATGAATATTCTTTATGCATTCGTCATTGTTATAATCAAAAATTGTAGTTTTTTATTTTATTGAGACTATTTTAGTATTAATTTTATCGCTTGTATTATGATAGAGGTTCACGATGACTTTTCAAGCTCTGCTAGTGCTTAATATGCTAGATATTTTGAGAAAGTGGCCGGAGTATGCAACAAAGTATTGAAGGCGTAGTATCCAATGGGATGCACATAAAAATGAAGTTAAGGTGCGTACATAGCAAATCATATATGTTCGAAAGAAAATACATTAATATATTTGGACTAATGATTCTCGCGCATAGATCAAAGAATGGCAATGTTCATAAATTTGCTCATTACTATAAAGATATTGGAAAAAGTCCACCTAGGTACCCTGTGATTTGGCCAGTTCCTAGATAGATCCCTGTGGTTCAAAAATGTTATTTGGGGTGCGACTTTGTCCAAGTTTCTCATCTAAGCCCCCTCAATCCGGTTCAATTTTTTTCGACAAAATGCCTGTCGATCAACAATGATGTGGCTAGCTTATTACCACTTTGATACCTAGATTTTTTATATTATTTCAAAAACTCCTAAATATTTAAACCTAAACCCAATATTTTAATCTAATCTCTCTTCTCACCCTCTTTTCCCCCTTCTTCCTTCCCGGCGAAACCTAAACAAACCCAATACCTAGATGAACACCCTGACTTCCTAGGCCAAGCTTCCTAACTCTTAAGTATGTATAAAAAAGCCTCTCCAACTTAACAACTTGCGAGGTTGCTCCTTGTTGCTCCTATTCGTGGCTAGGGTTCCAGAAGTTGAACAATGAGTAGCAGCTCATTCAAGTTGTGCGACCTCCAGAAATTAAGTGATCGGAGAAGTGGATGTGGTGTTCGATCTATTGCAAGAATAGCTCAGACTAACCACAGCCCGAGGACCTATCTTTAGTGCATATCTTCACAGTACTTCCTCTATATGTAGTCAAAATGGCATTGTCATAATCACGCAGTCTTCCATATTGTGTTTCAATGTCTGCATTGATAATTTTCAGTGCTCTGGTCTTTGCTCTATAGCACTGCTTCATATTTACTTTGATGCCTAGCTTTTTCTGAATTATCTGCTGAAATAAAGTAACATGCCAGATCAGATTATCTCTTATGTTCTCTAGAAAGTGCTCACAAATGTAGCTATAACAGTAAACACGAATAGATTAGCTTTCACAGACCAAATTTTATAAATTAGCTTCCACAAACAGACAACTTACTTTGATTTAACCAGACAATTCTATCACTCTAATGCACATTGGTATTGTAGAGACCATGTCTTAATCTAAAATATGCCATCGTCATTGATCAATGAGGCATGCACCCTAAAACCACAATCCTTTGTGCATATTACTATCACCCTTTTCTTTTCATTCTTCATGAATCTATAATCTGTACTATAAGAGATGTTCCAATCTTTCAATGCCCTCCTAGATTCAGCAACTGATTTAAACTTCATACCCTTATCCAATACCAACTTCCCATCTACCAAATAATCTGGGCTAAATAATGGGTATTCAATACCATTATCATTATCATCAGAGTCCTTGACATCTTTCAACTCTGTCTCACCCAATATCACTTCATCTTCATTATCATCTTCTGCCAAATAGTCATGAACTTCCTTCTTAACATGATCTTCCTCCTCAATATGAGGTTCCTTCTCAACATAAGGTTCCTCCTTAACCTCATCTTCTGCCAAGTCATGAACTTCCTTCTCAACCTTAGCCTCCTTCTCAACATGAGGTTCCTCCTCAACCTTATCTTTTGCCAAGTAGTCATGAACTTCCTCCTCAACCTCAGCTTCCTCCTCAATATGAGCTTCCTTCTCAACATGAAGCCCAATTACCTCATCAACATGAACCATAGATCCTAGAGCAATAGTAGCTACATTTTGGCTCTCTCGTTCCTCCTTACCTGAGTCACTATCTTCCCCAATGTTATTATCTTGACTATCTTCACTCCAGTTTTCCACCACAACTTTGCATCGTGTCCACTATGATGATACATACTCTGATACCTTTTTTAGTCTCACATCCAACCTCCTCCTTAACTCAGCACAACTTTGAATATTATCACCTAGTTTTACCCCATAAATATCAGTGAATTTGAAGTTCCTTTGCACCTTGGTCGTTCGCACAACTTCAACATTAGATAATATCTCTATAATCTGACTGTCATGACTACTGGTTACGTCCATCTTAAACCACATACGATATGCATTCATCCCTAACTCATCACTATAGAATCCCTTAATATTCTAGTAACCAAAAAGGTCAATGTCGTACCTCGCTCGGTCAAATGAATCCCCTTCTACACAATTACTATTATCATCCCTTGTTCCACCAAAGTTGAATCGGATGTGAATAAGGTCTTTCATCACGCCGTGACCTACAAAAAGTTGGGAATTAGAGGGGATGAGAAGACTTAGAGAAAAAAGTAATCAAAAAACAGAAAAAAGTTGAAATGAAACTACCTACTTAGAGAAGTGTCGATGGGAGGGAAGGGTCGAAGGGGAGAGAATGAGTAGCAAAGCTCCGTGAGGAAGACGAATAGTTAAGAGGGTTTTTTCTTGGAGGAAGAGATGTCGGGAAGGAAAAGAGGGGGAAGAGAGAGAGGGAACTGTCCAATTTTAGGTTTAAATATTTAGGGGTTTTTGAAATAATATAAAAAATCTAGGTATCAAAGTTGTAATAAGTCAGCCACATCACCGTTGTTTACGTGGATAATTTTTATGCGTGGCCAACCAACTAAGTAGATCAAAATGGGGCATTTTGTCGTAAAAAATGAACCGGATTCAGGGGACTCCGATGAGAAAATTGGACAAAGTTAGACCCTAAATGACCTTTTTGAACTACAAGGACCTATCTGGGAACGGGCCAAACTATAGGGTACTTAGGTGAACTTTTTCTAAATAAATTTGAGATATTGTGCATCTTGTATGTAGCTTAACACATAAGAATTTTTTGGAGTGTATGTAGGCAAAAATTAGATGTCAAACGATATTTGAAAAATAATGCATGGATTTTATTCTTTTAAGTCTGCTTGGAAGTTTCTAAAACTGTGTGTTTTAAAACTTTAAATTTTCTATTTTTGTAGTTCATATTTACAATTAATTATACACATTTCTATTTTTATTTTAGAACTATGTGTTTTAGAACCAACAATGATGCCTTTGCCAATAAATTGTATTTATTCTGATCCCCTTCCTTTTCATATTTGTTTTTAACCTTTTTTCAAATATAAAATAATAATTTGATCTCGTCTCCTGGGTTGGTCGTGTGTTAGAAAAGGATACATAAAGGATGACTACATCCATATGTTTGTCAAGCGGCCCGTGAGGCAGTCCCAATCATCAATTGAGATACTGATTGCTTTCCCTTTTTTCTGCGAGAAAATATATACTACAAGAATAATGGAACATAAGGAAAGGAAAAAAATGCCGCTAAAAGCTTAAAATCTCCTCAAATATGATTTTTAGGGGAAAAGGTTCTTCGCAGGAATTCGCCTCTATATCTCCGCCGTCCAAACTCTATTGCGGCACAGGGGTTGCTACTATATGCTACTATAGGTACTTGTGGTGATAAAAGTCACCGCAATAAGGTAGCATATTAGTGGCAAAAGTAGCGCCGCAAAAAATATATAGATGTTGTCATTACTCCCCCGCTAAAATCAATTAAGGCAGAATTAATGGCACCGTTAAAATATTTTTGCAATAATTAAGGAAGGCATCACAAAAAACCAATTGAGGTGAAATTAATAGCACTGCTAAAATATTTTTGCAATAACTATTGAATCCTTGCATAAACAGATATGAGGCGTGAAAAATCATCGCAAAAAATGTGTAGCAACAAAATTTATTTAGATTCAATATCTTCGCAAAATCATTTTTGAGGCTATATACAATGGCCACTATTCTCATTTTACGGGACCATTCTAATTATTTTTTTAAATTAGATATTTAATTTAATTTAATTTATTTCCCGCTCTATTTATTTATCTTCTGGATCATTTCTTTATTTGAAACATTAAATATCAACTGTTCATATATAATATTATAAACATTATAAGGTACATTAAGAGAAAATCATCATGCATTATATATAGGGGAAATTATGCTAAGGTCCTTGTACTTTGGGAATTCAACTGGTTCAGTCTCTACTCTTTAAAAACTACTCTTTGGATCCTACTGTACAAAATAAATGAACTTTTTAGTCCCTAAAAGTCAACGTAAATTTGTTTATGACTATTATACCCTTGGTTTGAAAAATTAACCCAAACTCAAACCCAAAATCAAAGAAACCAAACCAAATCAATTATAATCAAACCTAATCAATTAAAATCAAACCAAATTAATCCAACCCAATCTAACCAAATCCAACCAATCCAAACATTAACCATGACCAAACCAGTACCCTTCTTCTTCTTCCTTCTTCTCTGGCATCATTGACTATGGTCGAGATATTATACTCCTGACCTCCGGCATCGAACAAGTTGGAGGACGTATTTACTCTGAAACTTGACCTTCCGTGTCCCCTCGAATAGTAACCTCGCTTCTACTCTACTAGCAACTCATCTCACTGGAAGAACCCAACCTGACCGGCGGCTCTCCAGACCTGGTTCACTACCTTATCTCGCTAGGACTCTAGGTCCCCGATGTCTAATGGGGATACTGAACTGGGTCCCGAAATAAAGACAACCGCGTACCCGATGAGGACATTGACGATGGTGAAGAAGGGGCTGAGGAGAGGGCTAAAGAGGAAGGAGGCCACCGTTGACTAGTCCATCGTGAAGGCTCCGAGGCTGAGGCCTTGCATCCCAGAGCTGAGCTCCGGCCCTTCTAATAAGATTTACTAACGACCAATAATGACATGACCACTCCAAATTCAACCTTATAGTCAATGCTCCCATCCCCAAAATGACAATGTCTTCGCACACCAACATTAGAACCGGTAATGTGTCATATCTCCGATGATGCCGTTTCTCCTAACCATGCTCATGAAATAATATGAGAGAGAGTTACATGGGAAAGGAAGGGGCATTTACTATTCTTACTCTTTGGTCACGATAGATTGGGAAATAAAAAATGGTGAGATTGAATCTGTTGTTTCGATCTAAAAGTGGATTTTTATTATTAAGCTTTTTCTAATCTCTCTCCCTCTCACTCAACCACACCAGAGAAGAAGGAAGAAGAAGAAGAGTATTGGTCTGGTCAAATTAGTGTTTGGATCGGTTGGATTTGGTTGGATTGGTTTTGGATTAACTTGGTTTGATTTTAATCGATTAGGTTTGATTATAATTGATTTGGTTTGGTTTTTTTGATTTTGGATTCAAGTTTGGGTTAATTATTCAAACCAAGGGTATAATGGTCATAAAAAAATTTATGTTGACTTTTAGGGACTAAAAAGTTCATTTATTTTGTACAGTAGGATCCAAAGAATAGTTTTAAACAGTAGGGACTGAACTAGTTGAATTTCCAAAGTACAGGGACCTTAGCCTAATTTCCCCTTATATATATTAATATCCAGCTAATACCAAAAATACAAAATGTCAACATGGATAATATAGATTAAAAATCCAAACATAAAAATTAAAAATAACACATCAAATATTAGTCCTAAAGAACTTTAAAAGAAGACTAATCCTGAGGACCATCATACATTAGGATTACCATTCCTAGATCCACTACACCTATCCTGAGGTGAATGTTGTTGTTGAGAACAAGCACCATAGGTAAGATGATAGTTGGGTCTAAAAGTTGGGCCATGAAGCGGTAGATCACCTTTCCTAGATCCACCACTAGACCTATCCTGAGATGACTGATGTTGTGAAGGATAAACGTTATAGTTAGGCGGATAATCAAGTGTATAAACTGGGCCTCGTGGTACTAGCGGACCATTATAACTATGTCAATGTTGAGGACATGCAAAAACACATCAATGTCCTTCCTAGGTGACTTAGGCCCTGGAATAAGCAACGACAAAAATATGTATGATTCCTCATACATTTCCATGGTGGAAACATTGTACGCAAATAACATCATAGGCCAACAACTGTATGAAACACTGAGCTGGCCAAATAGGTTAAAACCATCAGCACCCAGACCTAACCGGACATTGTGTGCTTCTATACCAAAAGTAGGATATTGTCGATCAACATCTTTCTAAGCTTTTGAATCAGAAGGATGGCTAAGCCCATTAGCTAATTTTTATGCTTGTTTTTATGCCACTTTATGTTGGCAGCTGTTTCCTTACATCTAGACAAGCGTTGCAAGTGAGGCTTCAAGGGGAAGCACCACAATACCTTTGCCAAATTTTCCTTCCTTTTTCCCACTTCCATCAAGATTCACTACATTGAGGGCACTTATCTAATCCTCCAAACTCCTTTTGGAATAGCACATAATTGTTAACACATGCATGTATCAGAATAGCATCCATTCCTAACGCTTTCAATATTCTACGAGTCTTATAATAAGTGGATGGCAACCTCTCACCTTTCGGTAGCATCCTCTTCAAAAAATTCAACCATGCATTAAAGCAGCTCTCTGTTCAACGATTAGTTACTTTAATATGCATCAATTTAATTACGGCTAGAAGTAGAGAAAATTTTTTGTAGCCTGGGTAAACTTCCTTCTCTGTATCAGCAAACAACGAGCCCCATTTATCTGCATCTACATCTCCTCCTTCAATTCCCTCATCTTCTTCATCATAAAAAAGATAATCTAGTATATTCATCGCGATATCCTCGTCAAATTGCCCACCTTCATCAAGGGGTAGCATTATCCCCTAATCCAATTGACTCTACTGGTTCATCATCATTTTTAATTTGTGGAACTTCAACACTATGACCAAAATGTGCTTGATTCCTCCACATTCCCCCTTAGAACTTTTTACCATGATATACACATGTAGTATAACTAAATGGCATCCCCCTTTTTAATAGATGTGTAGCTACTACATGTATCTCATGCCACTTAAGATTTAGACAATCTTGACATGGACATAACACATATCCATCTAATGCATGACGGTGTCACAAGGCAACAGTAATAAAATCAAAAATTCCATTCATATATTTGTCATAGTTTTGATCTTACATCTTATGCCAAGTCCTCTCACTCATCCTAATTATGTCAGACATAAAAAAATAAGAAACTTTTCATACCACATATATATCATTCAAATCACATGTACAACACATCCCAAGGATAAGAGAAAGGTTAGAAGAATGCAATACCTTCTTAGATAGAAGATGGATGCAATCAGACAACATACATATCAACCTATGTGAGCTCGATCTCATTCACCCAAAAAGCCCACCCATTGATTACACCAACTAAACAGAAAATAAAGAAAGAGGAACCTGACTAATCAAATAAGATATATAAATAAATAAATAGAGTTTGGTAAATATATATAAAGAAATAAGATATAAAAATTTAGTAAATAAAAATATCAAAATTATAGAAATACCAAAATAACCAATTGTTAATAACCAACAGCGAGATATAAAATGCTGTGATTTCAACATCATCGTACCAGCTAAAATGCATCTTACATATTTTATACAATGAAACAAAATGATCGATATACCACTACCCCCTAAGTTGACAAGTCCCAAAGTTCATCTGTCCATGAATCTGCATTAACCGTATAATCCAATAGTTCTTCCCCATGTACCAATGTAGCTAATTCTCTACTAAGAAAACATACCAAGAGAAATGCATCTAATTGATATGAATCTGATGGGCCAAATCTTCCAAGCTGAATTTAATGCAAGAGTTTGGGCACAATCCAATGTGTGCAAGACCAAGGACGTCCAAGAAGCCCATGTCAAAGCCCATGCACGTCATTGAAGCTAATTTAGAAGCTTAGGATATACGCATTCTTCTTGAAGCATGCACAATATGAAGATCTTCTATTTTGGAAGGGCATAAGCTTATTTTGGACATGCATCAACCTTTTGGGACGTACATCAACCTATTTTGAAAGCATGAATTCATTTAGATTCTACTTAACCTATTTAGTAAAGCCAATTGTTTTGATTAGGAAATTATATTTCAGCAATCTTTGGCTTGTTTAGGATGTGCATCTACTTATATTTACTAGATATTATATGTTTAGTTTGATTCTTATTTAGTTAGGCCAGAATCTCCTTGTTTAGGAATTTAGATTTTGGTCAGATTGTTTTGTTCCTTTTTAGGAGCTATTTTGATTATGAATCTCTTTGTACTTTGAAGCCTATTTAAAGAGGCATTATTAATGAGAAGAGGAGAAGAACTTTGATAGAAAATTTATGGCTTTGCCCTCTTAGTTCTTTGGAACTGTTCGAACATGGCGGAGTGATTCCGTTCATTCAACCTTCACTTATTAAATGGTTCATCCATCCCTATTTATGACATGATTTGACCTTGGGCTAAGGTTCTCGTATTTCCATTACTTCCGGTTGAGGTAATTGATACCAAGGTTCTTAGCAAGGTACAATTCGTGGGTTGAAGTCTTCCTCACCTTTTGACTTAATAAGCAGATTTCCATCACCGTTTGTGGTGTCTCTATTCAAGATCAAGATTCTCATTTTTACCATTGCTACAAGTCGAGGTTAACCAATACCAAGGTTCGGTGCAAAGGAGCAAGATATGGGTTTCGATAAAGTCCACCCTAAAGTAGACAGTCCAAGATTGATTGAGTTTCCTCACGAGATTTATATCACTAACATACCTTACACAACAAAAAATGATCCATAAAATCTCCTAAACCAATAAATACAATAACTTCCTTTTATGTATGGACAAAGACCATAACTTTGACACTCGAACATTAATTATTCTGATGGTCATGACATGCCATTGCAATATATAAGCCGCACAAAAAGACACAACCTCACACCTCCCCTCTCCTTTTCTTTCCTAAACCTATCGACACATCCCTCCTCTTCTATACTGGATTTTTTTCTTCTCTAATTCACACATTCAAATTCAAATACCCAATCAAATCCGACAAGGGGATCATCACTATCTCCCAATGCAACAACCATCCTCATTATTTGCTCTCCATCTCCATCTAATTTATGATTTCTTTTTTGAATTTAGGATTTCAAATTTAGGGGTTTTGAAATTAGATTGTGAATAGTCATCCTCAGGTTAAGTTTATTGTGTGTATCGATGAATAAAATGGGTTTCTCTCTTCCTTTCTGTTGTCATTGATTGGCTCTCGGTCAATTGATGTGGTTTTTCGAATGAAAGAACTATGCGAAATGAGGATTAAAGATCGAGGTTGGGTTGCATTTTAATTACTTGGGTGAGACAAGATTCTTCCATAGGAAATGAGTTTAATCCAAGTTTAATCTGCCCAAATCAGCTATTTCTTGAGATACAAGAGGATATAATACATATTTATTGATCTAATGGAGTTAGCATAAATGGAGTTAGCAAGCGGTTAACAAAGTGAAGGGAAGTAGTCTAGGGCCTTATGGTTCTACAACGTGGCTTAGTGGAGGATTTTTTATATGGGTTGGGCTTTGATGTAATTTTTCTTTTATTTATTTATTTTCCTTTTCTTTTGTTCCATTAAAGCTACATTTATTAAAAAATGTTTCTTTATCATTTTATCATTTATCCAGAACTAAGAAACATATGTAGTTAAAAATGTGTACTTGTTTTTCCATTGTAGTAGCTATCGCATCGGCCTTGATTAATTTATCGCCTTGAGACATCTAGTTTTTTGTCAATATAGCAAACGTTAAATGTCCATGTATAGTTTTTGGATAATTAATCATCAAAAAGATTTCATGATATACATATTGGATTATTTGAAGATGTCCCTCATTTGTTAAATAATGTTTGAAGTCTAATAACATATATATATATATATATATATTATATGCTCAGTAGTGAATTCCCGCATATTAGGTGGTTTCGATACAAAAATAAGTTACGTACGATGAAAAAATTCATTACAAATATTATTTTGAAGTATTAATTAATATTCAAAAATAAATAACATATATTAATCTAGTATTATGTATGGTTCAAAACATGAGCATGAAAACATTTACTATATACTTGAAATGGAACCTATATCATAATAGTCCTAATTAAGGAGTTGAGTTAACTTTTATATTAATCTAATAACGTATATTGGAATAGAATCTAGGTAGTAGTCGTACTCTAGTACTTTATAGTAATGTCATTAATACTTGAATAGTGAACTTGTATAATAGTTTCACGATCAGTAATATATATATATATATATATATATATGTAATACGTACTATATATATTGGAATATTAATGACACTATAGTACTAGTGAACTACTATATTTCCATGATTAGTAGTAATATAGTAATCAATACTATTAGTGAGTGAACTTATAATAAGATCATAAATATTATAGTATTAATTATAAACTTTTAACATTATGACCATGATTAGTTAATACATAATATACATATATTATTATGGTCGAAAATAGTAATTAGCAATACTAAGTAACAAATATATTCTGCATATATGTATGAACCTCATTACATTTTTTGCTATTATACACATTTACACACACACACACACACATACACGTATATATATATATATATAAAATCTACATTGTTAAATTTATAATATATATATATATATAAGTATAGCATGTTGATTTAATTGAAACTACTATATAAAAATTAAAGAAAAATTCGGCCTTGTGGCGATTTGATCTCCACTAAATATGTATAGTAGCGAAAAATTGATTTGATCTCCACTAAATATGTATAGCGGCAAAAAATTGAAAGTCCAACTACAAAGTTCTAGCAACGATATTTTCACCGCTAGAAACATTTAGCCGCGATATCACACTTTTCCAAGCAATTCATTATTAGCTGAGAAAAAATATGTCGCCTCTAAAAACCTATAGTGATAATGAAATTTCTATCGTGGCAATAGAGTTTAAGAGGAGAAACAGTCTTCTCCGTAACATATTTTCGTACGCCATATCTTAATTTTTGCCACAATAGATCTCTGCGATCATTAATCCGGTGCTAAGTTATCCCCTCTACAACCTAAATTTCTAGTAGTGATATTTGTTTGTTGTTAAATTGTATTAACTGATGTTCAACAAAAAAACTGTATTAACTAACATTGAGGTTTTGCTTGCTTTTGAAGAAGTTATTTTTCACTTTGGGCTACCTTCCGAAATATGCTCTTTCAATTGCTAGATTGTGGAATGGGAGACGACCCCACCATTGTCCTTAAAAGAAGAAGATTTTATTGCTCGATGCTGGTTTCAGAAGTGGAGGGAAGATATTTTCTATTGGTTGATTTGGATATAAGAAAAAATTTAGAATTAAATGGGGGAGAAGAAGAGGAAGAAGATGGAGAAGGAGAGAGGGAGAGGGAGAGGAGGGGGGAAGAGGGAGAGGAGGAGAGAAAATTTTAATTTTTTTAATGATAAGGGTATAAATCTTTTTTCACATGTCAAAAAATATATAATTTGGTGCTGACAATAATTAAGGACCCCATACCAATATTTCTAGTAATTTACTCTTTATTATTTCATATGTGAGTGAATTAAATATATCTAGTACTATCCTTCTAATTAAAACTCAACTATTGGTGATGATTGATTCAAGAGCAACATACCATGTCACAAAAAAATGGAAAACCTTCATCGAATTCAAATGGCTTCCTATTGGAGCAAAATCTATCTATATAGGTAATAATGCATTAGTACAAGTCAAGGGCATAGGCACATACAGATTAAGCCTGTGTGGAGGACTTATCCTACTTTTATAGGATGTGTTATATGTATTTGAGTGTAATGTCTCTTTGTCTCTATTGGATATTTGAGAACAAATTTGTTCAATTATTTTTGGAACATATTTTTTTATGCATCTTGTTATCAATCAAACAATGTTGATATATATGATTTACCTCGAACAAGTTTTTCCATGGTCATTACGAGACAAACATCTAATGGTATTCTATATTAAACAATATTGAGAAAGATTGTTTGAATTGTCTAGTTAAGGCAGGACTATTAAGTAGCATGAAAAATACTATCTTACCTACTTGTGAACATTGTCCATAAATTATCAATAGTTACCTCATTATTGACGCACAAATTGTCGACAGTTTTTGTAGTTGTGGAATGCTATAGGTTATTGTGTGGTACCCATCCGAGTAACCATAATATTACATTGCAAGGTGAGAACCATGCTTAGTTTTTCGAACAAGATGTTGATTTGGTGTTCTAGATGGTCACAGATGTCCACCTCCTTTTGCACATCCCTTTTTTATGATACCAATTAATTCAACAAGAAGATGTGTTGAACAAGAATGATAGAATCTTGTTCCGTTAATTCTAAAGTGTAATCAAAAACCCAAAACATGAAAAGAAAAACCTAATTTTTATTCATCAAATCAACTAAAATCCTATAACTATGTAAGTCCTCTTTATAGAGGCACACATATATATATATATACGCTCAGTAGTGAATTCATGCATATTAGGTGGTTTCGATACAAAAATAAGTTACGTACGATGACAAAATTTTATTACAAATATTATTTTGAAATATTAATTAATATTCAGAAATAAATATCATATATTAATCTAGTACTATGTATGGTTCAAAACATGAGCATGGAAACATTTACTATATACTTGAAATGGAACCTATATCATAATAGTCCTAATTAAGGAATTGACTTAACTTTTATATTAATCTAATAACGCATATATTGGAATAGAATCTAGGCAATAGTCGTACTCTCGTACTTTATAGTAATGTCATTAATACTTAAATAGTGAACTTGTATAATAGTTTCACGATTAGTAATACATATATATAAATATATATAATACGTACTATATATATTGGAATATTAATGACACTATATTACTAGTGAACTACTATAATTCCATGATTAGTAGTATTACAGTAACCAATACTATTAGTTAGTGAACTTATAATAAGATCATAAATATTATAGTATTAATTATAAACTTATAACATTATGATCATGATTAGTTAATACATAATATACATATATTGTTATGGTCGAAAATAGTAATTAGCAATACTAAGTAACAAATATCTTCTGCATATATGTATGAATCTCATTATATTTTTCGCTATTATACACATTTACACACACACACACACGTATATATATAATCTACATTGTTAAATTTATAATATATATATATATAAGTATAGCATGTTGATTTAATTGAAACTACTATATAAAAATTAAAGAAAAATTTGGCCTTGTGGCGATTTGATCTCCACTAAATATGTATAGCACTAAAAAATTAATTTGATCTCCACTAAATATGTATAGCAATAAAAAATTGAAAGTCCAACTACAAAGTTCTAGCAACGATATTTTCACCGCTAGAAACCTTTAGCTGCGATATCACTTTTTTCCAAGCAATTCATTATTAGCCAAGAAAAAGGGTAAATTACATCTGGCCCCCTGTAGTTTGGCATATTTAAGGCTCGCCCCCCCATTTTTTGTAAACCGATTAAAAAACCCCTACTGTGCAAATTAATTGTACAATTTCCCCCTCATGCCGGAATTGGCATTTTTTCTGGCGAGAAGGCTTAGGAAAAGACTAAAATGCCCTTACACTAAAAAACAAAAATACCCTCCTCCCTTCTTCATCCTTCCTCCTTCCTCCTTCCTCTTCTTAACAAAATCATCCTCAATAACAATGATGAACACTAAAACACCATATTCAAAAATCAAACAGAATTCCATAACATTAAATAACATCGAACAAAAATAGTTTGATAGAACAAAATTTCCCAAAAAATAGAATAGATTGAATCTTAATTGAAGGAACCCTAATCCTCAATTAAAAATCCCCAAGCCTAAACACACTACGATTAAACCACAAAATCACAGAAATCGTCCCCCATCTTCTTCTTCTTGTTGTTCTTCCAAGGAGAGAGACAAACTCAAGCCCCAAGCTCCTCAGTAAGTATCCGAGTCGACACCAATGAAGGTCTCCAAGCCCTCCATCCGTCCCGACCGGAACTCCCCCTCGTAACTCGCCCTGGACGGCCACGAGAACTTTCCCTTCCTAGAGGCCTTCCCGCATCGCCACTCCCCTTCGTACATGCACCGGTCCTTCCACAGGTACTTCCTGGATCCGTGTGGCACTTGCCCGGAGAACTCCCCTATGTACAGATCCCCGTTCACTAACGGCTTCTCTACCATCGGTTCCCTCTCTGGAGTCACCCGCCGTGTCGCCGAGTGCTCTTTCTTCTTCTAGACCGATACAGCCTCCTTCAAGTAGGTAGTCCAGATGCTCACCGGCTCCTTCAAGCGTGGGATCCATTAGCTAGCTTAGGATCGACGCAGCCAAGTTTTTCTCCACCGCTTCAGCATAACCCAGATTTCTTTTGTCACTTTACACCTTGTTAATGGAAAAGCAATAGATTGGAAAAGCGTGGGAATTGCAACAGATTGGAAAAGCAATTAAGCGTGGGAATTGCAACAGATTGGGAATTGCAACAGATTGGAAAAGCAACTTTATGGATTGTCTTGTTTTTCTGGGTCGAAGTTAGAAACGGTTTTTGGTTGATTTCAGGGTTTTTTAATGGTGCTTTGGGATGACGATTAAGTAATGGTTCATTGTATATTTGGGATAGCGATTAAGTAATGGTTTTTTAATGGTTCATTTTTTAAAAGTGAAAGGGGGCATTTTGGTCTTTTCTCAAGTCTTCTCGCCGGAAAAAATGCCGATTCCAGCATGAGGGGAGAAATTGTACAATTAGTTTGCACAGTATGGGTTTTTTAATCGGTTTGCAAAAAATGGGGGGGCGAGCCTTAAATATGCCAAACTACAGGGGGCCAGATGTAATTTACCCCAAGAAAAAATATGTCGCCTCTAAAAACGTATAGTGATAATGAAATTTCTATCACGGCTATAGAGTTTAAGAGGAGAAACAGTCTTCTCCGTAACATATTTTCATAAGCCATTAATTTTTTCTACAATAGATCTCTACGACCATTAATCTGGCACTAAGTTATCCCCTCTACAGCCTAAAATTCTAGTAGTGGGATTTGTTTGTTGTTAAATTGTATTAACTGATGTTCAACAAAAAACTGTATTAACTACATTGAGGTTTTGCTTGCTTTTGGAGAGGTTACTTTTCACTTTGGGCTACCTTCCGAAATATGCTCTTTCAATTTCTAGATTGTGGAATGGGAGGCAACCCCACTATTGTCCTTAAAAGAAGCAAATTTTATTGCTTGATGCTGGTTTCAGAAGTGGAGGGAAGATATTTTCTATTGGTTGATTTGGATATAAAAAAAATTTAGAATTAAATGGGGGAGAAGAAGAGGAAGAAGATGGAGAAGGAGAGAGGGAGAGGAGGGGGAAGAGGGAGGGGAGGAGAGAAAATTTTTATTTTTTTAATGATAAAGGTACAAATCTTTTTTCACATGTCAAAAAATATATAATTTATTGCTGACAATAATTAAGGACCCCCATACCAATATTTCTAGTAATTTACTAGTTATTATTTCATATGTGAGTGAATTAAATATATCTAGAACTATCCTTCTAATTAAAACTCAACTATTGGTGATGATTGATTCAAGAGCAACATACCATGTGACAAAAAATCGTAAAACCTTCATCGAATTCAAATGGCTTCCTATTGGAGCAAAATCTATCTATATAGGTAATAATGCATTTTTACAAGTTAAGGGCATGGGCACATATAGATTAAGCCTACGTGGAGGACTTATCCTACTTTTATAGGACGTGTTATATGTATTTGAGTGTAATGTCTCTTTGTCTCTGTTGGATATTCGAGAACAAATTTGTTCAGTTATTTTTGGAACATATTTTTTTTATGCATCTTGTTATCAATCAAACAATGTTGATATATATGATTTACCTCGAACAAGATTTTCCATGGTCATTACGAGACAAACATCTAAAGATGATTATATTATGGTATTCTACATTAGACATTATTGAGCAAGATTGTTTGAATTGTCTAGTCAAGGCATGACTATTAAGTAGCATGAAAAATACTATCTTATCTACTTGTGAACATTTCCATAAATTATTGATAGTTGCCTCATTATTGATGCACAAATTGTCGACAATTTGTAGTTAGGAATGTTATAGGTTGTTGTGTGGTATCCATCCGAGTAACCACAATATTACATATCAAGGTGAGAACCATGCTTAGTTTTTCTAACAAGATGTTGATTTGGTGTTCTAGATGGTCACAGATGTTCACCTCCTTTTGTGCATCCCTTTTTTATGATACCAATTAATTCAACAAAAAGATGTGTTGAACAAAAATGATAGAATCTTGTTCCGTTAATTCTAAAGTGTAATCGAAAACCCAAAACATGAAAAGAAAACCCTAATTTTTATTCATCAAATTAACTAAAATCCTAGTATTAAGTTACTTCAAGATTGTCATGAATTATGGTGAGAATTAACTAGATCGAAAGATCAAGGCCTTACGAACTAATTATGGTCACAAATTTTTTTTTTTGATGAATTTAAAACTCTTTGTGATGGAAAAGGAATATTACACCAGTTGTTCATTCTTCGTATACCTCAACAAATGGAATAGCGGAAAAAAGGAATATGACCGTTTTAGACATTTTAGATCCATGATGGCAGAAGCTAATTTACCTATATCCTTTTATGGAAGTGCACTCTTTACTACCACATACATTCTAAACTGTGTGTCCTCCAAGTCTGTCATTACCACCCGTTAGGAATTGTGGACAAATCGAAAGTCTGGTCTAATCTACTTATGATCGTAGGGGGTGTATATCTTATGTTTATATTACCTCAAGCAAATATGTAAATTTGGATCGAAAAGTAAAACAAGTATCTTCATTAGATATTCCAAAATATCAAAGAAATACGTGTATGTAAATGAACATGAAAATGGACAAATGACATAATTTGAATCTGTAGATATCGTATTCTTAGAAAATGATTAGATCATTAAGTAGTTTCATTGCCAAGACACAAGCTGCTCATAGTATCATGCCCTAACTTCAAGACCATTATTGGTTGCCACAGAAGAATGTATACTTTAATATAATATGATCTGATCTTATATGAGGGCTAGAAAATGCTTCTTTGCATAAAGCGCTCTCTTTCAATGGTAAATGTCTCTAGTCTGGTGTGGTACTTCTTGGCTTGATCTGCAGGAGAATGTTTCCAGGACATTGCTGTGTGAACGAAGTAAATTAGATTTTAATTTGCTTCGGCTTGAAGGAGTTTGTTAATGGTTTTGTCAGCTACATGATCCCTCTCATTAGTTTTCTAAATCAGGCTTCTGGCTATAGTAATCACTTCTTCACGCGTGTTTTTATTATGGATTTTTAAGTAAAAAAATTGAGTATCTGATATCAATATTATTTTTCTTCATTGGGATCTAAATGCGATTTCTAAACGAGTCCTCCCTCCCTCTCTTCTTCTATCTTAGTAAAACATAAAGGACTTAGCGTAAAAAAAGGACTGTCCATATATAGGAATGCTAATGAACAAGATTCGGGTAAGATTTATAGTACCCAGATCCTTGCTTTCTTTTTTTTAAGGTGGACCAAAATTCTTATCTTTATCCTCTTTTAAAAAAAGGATTCGAACATGATATAGTTTCAAAAATATCGAGCAGGATCATGATCGATCTGCAGGTCCAAAGTAGATAAAAATTACTTAATTAAAAAAAATTAAACCTACAATCTCAAAGTTCATATAATTTCATACAATAATAATAAGACTTTTATCTTCATCAAATTATAATTCTTTCTATGAAAAAAAAAATTACATCAAGTCCAAAAAAAAATCTAACAACGATGTAATAACATAAAAAAAATTAGTAATAAATATCATCAGCAAGAGACAAGTAAACACAATAGTGGGTCACCATAGTGGCTTGTCTATAATCAATAGTTAAATTATATACATCCCAACCTTGCATCATAGTCTTAATGTTATCGATGACGGTAGCCACGTCACTATAATCAAGCTACAAGTCTTCATCTAGTAGATGATTATTTTTCATCAATATTCATCGGATCTATACCAGAAATTAGATGTGAATTTAAAGAGTTGAAGAATCAAAACACATGGTGACATGTAAATTTAAGAAAAAAGAAACGAACAATTCAATTACGCATACCATACCAGAAATATGGACCATATATCATTATTTCCAACCCACGATGTAGCACTTTTAAGATCATTGAACCAGTAGTCTATGGCTTCCAGAAGTTAAAGGAACAACTGGCCATCTACAAAAAGTTTCCCCAGAAGAATAGGACAGAAAACATATAATAGCTAATCTGCGTAGTCTATAATGAAAATGTAAGCACAGCATACGAGAAAGTCTAGCCATTGTTCAAATTGAGAAAACGTAAAACATAATAGAAGGATAACATGAAAAAGTTAACTTTCAGGTTCCTCGTATGAAATACACAAGGGTTTCACATAACAATTGAGCCAGAGAATTGAACATCCTCTAGAGCTTCGTTTCGGCCAACCATTACATGGAAGACAAAATACATATACTTGCACATTTATCGTCAATCTGAATCACTTGAAGGAAACAGTGTGGCTCTAGAACACGCAAAAAGAATGACTCCAGCCTTCCATCATTGATTTGATGACATACCCTTTTCAAAAGCAGCAGATCCCAAAACCTTCGCTCCTCATTAATTATGCTGAAGAAGTAAAATTCCATGGGAGCAATTTCGATGAATACAACAGCCCAAGAACTTTGTGTCCATGGGTGGGCTTACCAGAGCTTTCCTTGTACCAGAATCATCTAGAATCAATATCCTTAAAAGGATGACTTCCTCCAGTTCCTAAGCTGTAGACCGCCTAAACTCGAACCAAATCTCATAATGATTAAAAAGCAAACTGTCGTGCGTATGCTTACCAACATACTCTAGCCCCAGATTGTTTAACCTTTTATTGCATTCCTCACCTCCTAGTCTTGAACAAAACTTTACATTATGCGAAACAAAGATTCGGCCATCATATGGTCTCAACTTGCCAACCAACCTTTCCATTCCAACCCATACAAGCTTGTCTGGCATGTGTAAGAACACAGCGCTGGCATATATCAAATCATACACAACGTCTGAACCAAACTTGGTAAATTCCATGTCATCCCCGTGAACTATCAGGGGACGCTTATGAAGAAGACCCTGAGAAGGAAGCTCGTACCTAAACGCAGCCATCATAGAGAGCTCGTCTTTCTCAAGACAGTGGAAGTGTTCAGGGTCAAGGTACCGAATGAAATGCAAGCCCACACGGAGCGTGCCACACCCAATCTCAAGCACACGAGCAGTAGGTGCCAAATGTGTTGACTCTGCAAGAAACTCAAAAACATCCCTCCCACCAGCCCATGGCTCTCCATAGTTGCTATGGTGCTCTTCAACAAGGAGCTCGCCGGGGCAGGGCAGTGCAGTATGATTGCTTGGCTCTGGCCCTTCATAGTGAGATATTCCCTTGTAACTGATCACAAAGAGGGCAAACCAATCAACAAACCACCCCATGAACGCAACAACCGGCTCCCAAACTTGAGGAACAAGCATAGAACACGACCCTACATATCTATTTACACTATCCAGCTAAGAGCTACCACCAGTGCGCAGAGCAGCATTAGCCTTCTCATTACAAGAACTACTAAAAACTCCACGGAAAAAGATCATAACTTTATCCCCCAAAACACGATATAACCAATCAAAGATCGAAACTTAACCACACCAAGCAAGAACCCGACAAGCCAAAAACAGAAGATTACCCTATAGATCTGTTTGCACTATCGAGCTGAGTGCTACCAATAAGCAGAAGAGCAGTATCTACCTCATTAGAAGAACTACTACAAGCTCCAAGAAAAGTACAGAACATTTTACCCCAAATATGAAATAACCAATCGAAGATCGAAACTTTACAACACGAATGAACAACCCAACAAGCCAAAAACAGAGAGGAATCCTTGGAAGGCACCAACCCAAAACGGGCAAACCAATCAACAAACCACCCCCGAACGCAACAACTGGCTCCCAATTGTGAGGCACAAGCATAGAACACTACCCTACCACTACTCTATTTACACTATCAAGCTGAGTGCTACCAATGACCAGAGGTGCAATATCCACCTCATTACAAACAACATTACAAGCTCCAAGAAAAGATCGAAACTTTATCACCCAAACACGAAATAACCAATCAAAGATCGAAACTTTACAACACAAAGCAACAACCCAACAAGCCAAAGACAAAGAGGGAGCCTTTGGGGGTGGGGGCACCAACCTGAGGAGATCCTGGAGCTGCTGGGCGCGGGTGCGAGGGTTAATCCCTTTCCTCAAGACATTGTCCGCCATGTGCAAGCCATTGGCTTGGATCTGATTCCTGACCCACCCAATGTCCTCGGCAGTGGGGGCCACCTTCTCCTTGTAACCGGCCCCACTCACGAAGGTGGTACGAGGGCAGTCGCAGGAGGAGAGGGAGGACAGAAGGAAGAAGAGCATTACGACGGCCACCGACACCCACAGGACCAGCACTGGGAAGGTTATGACGATGCTCTTCTGGGTCCACGGTGGGTACCCTGCTGAGCCTGAGATTGGCATCTTGGATCTCTCTAAACTTCTTCTTCTAACTTGCTTCTTCTATCTACTATTTCGTGCACAGACAGCCTTCCAGAATTATAACTCAACTCAACTCAACTCTGTTCTTTCTCTTTTATTTTTGGGAAAATTAGGCTAAACTCCCTCTATTATGGTGATTCAACCATTTTGATTCTGATTGTTCTAAAACTATTCTTTGGATCTTTACTATGCATAATAACCGAATTTTTTAATCCCTAAAAATTAACATAATTTTTGTTATGACCATTATACCCTCTGATTGAAAAACTAAACCAAAATCAAACCCAAATAAACCGAACTAAATCAATTAAAACTTAAACCAATCCAAACCCAATAAAATACATAAAATACATATTTATTAAAGAAACCACAATCAAACCGTCTCCTTCCAGATTCCCATCGGCTACTGATCTTCTGTTATTCCCCAAGCTAACCCATGGACTTAAGTTCATCCTAAAAAAAGCCTCGTGTTTCCCTTTAAGCACTCGATTCTGGCCTTCCTCAACCCTGGTTAATCATCTCATGCCTCTTCCTCAGCCTCTCCGGTTTGTGCTAATGTAGTTCGTGGTAAAGTGTTTGACGGACAACATCAAAGCAAGGAGCTGTTATGTCTGGGATGAGATAAGAGTGAAGCTAGACATCCTTCTAGTGGTGGTCACGACCTTGTCGTTACAGGAGTAGATGGTTCCAACTCAAAACTCGGGGAGGCCGAGGTCTTTCGAGAGGGAAGTCTCTGTGTCCTTGTATGATCTCTCCTCGAGGACCACGCGATGCTCGTGAATTTGTGGGGGGAGAACACGGAGCCCAAGTAGATCTTGTCAGAAATTATTCGATGGGGGGCTGGTTAGTTTTGTATTTTGACGCCGGCGAGGAGTAGGGATAGGACGGCCTTATCGCGGATGATAGTCTCCTCGATAGTCTTCTCAAATTGGGAGCATGCTCGGGGCCACCGACGAGGGGGATCAGGATTGGACAAGTGGGAGTGACGCGGGAGAGGAATCAGACGAGCTCGTCAGCCATAACGAGGAGGACCTCATTGTCGTCATTTTTGTTGTCGGAGAGGAAGGGTTGGATAAGATTTTTGGTTGGATTAGATTTTGGGTTGGATTAAATTTTGAGTTTGGTTTAGTTTTTCAATCGGAGGGTATAATGGTCATAAAAAAATTATGTTGACTTTTAGAAACTAAAAAGTTTGATTATTATGCATAGTAACGATCCAAAGAGTAGTTTTAGAACAGCAAAGACTAAAATGGTTGAATCACCATAGTAGAGGAACTTTAGCCTAATTTTCCCTTTATTTTTTATTTTTATTAACGTCAGATTTTATGATTTTGAGGATAGAGATCATATCCAGGAAAGTTTTGTATGGGTACCCCAAAGTTAGGGGCTTTGGATCTGGTCCAGTACGCCTATTAGGCTACGGGACCGTGCTAGGGCCTTTTTCAGGCCTTTAGACCAGGAAGGGAAAACTTAATAAATGATTTAACAGTCTGGATCAGCTGAGGGGTATTGGGGGCATTCTGGTCATTACAATTAAAACCAAAAAAGGAAAAGACATGCGCGCGGTTACAGAGGAGAAGCGTTAAAAAAATAGAGGAATATAGAGAGAGATATAGAGAGAGATAGAGAGAACGTGGAGAACGGAGCAGACGATCGACAAGAACGGAGCACATTCTAAAGGTAAGTTTCATAGCTCCAACCTAGGTTTTATCTGCCGCTTAATTACTAAGTTAAGGGTTAGGGACGGGGACCTAGGTTGAGTAGAAGACTGGAGGTTCAGGGTCGGGGGATCTAGGTTAAGTAGAAGATGGGGACCTAGGGTGATGCATTATGTAGAGAAGATTGGGACCTAGGGTGATTGCATTGTGTGATTCAATAGTTTTGAAGTTTGCGCATTATGATGCTTTTTGTTTTCGATGGTTTGATGTCCATGTTTCGATGGTTTGTATGTATTGATTTGATTATTTGCATGTTCTGATTTGCGAAGATAAGAAATGTCTGTTTTCCTTTCCTAGTGGTGATTTGCATGCTGCAGTTCGATGGTTTGCTGTTGTGACTAAATAGTTTGTATGTTATCATTCAATGGTTCGTATGTTGTGATCTATAGTTTGCTATTGTTATTCGATGGTTTAATTTTGTGATTCGATGGTTTGCATATTATGATTCGATAGTTTTCATGTCATGATTCGATGGTTACAAGGGTCTTTTTGTTTCAATGGTTTCTGTTCTATAATTCGATGGTTTGTTTATGTGTAATTCAATGGTGTGCTATGCATAATTCAATGGTTTGATGTCCTGTTATGGAATGATTTGAATATAACGTGTTCTTTCATGTTTTTATGGTGTAGATGGCGGTGTACACATGTTCAACTAGGTCAAATTTGGTAAAGGAAATAAACAACCTCCTGTTTGGATCGAAGTGCATTGAAAGGAGTAGGGAATGTGTGAAGTTTATGAAGGATGCTGGTTTGGATATCTTTTAGATGTCATAGAGGATGACATGTGGCCTGCTGAGTTGGAGGAGTTTTTGCTAGATTGTCGGGGAGATGATGCATTGATGATGGTAACTCTAAACTTCGTAGAGCAAATATATATACTCCCTGCCAGAAGAGGTGAAATCGATTTAGAAATGGATACCTTCAACTAGAGAGGACAGAGCAAGGGTTATGAGAAATTGCTTGAGAGGTACAATATGAAGGTGTCGAAGTGGTCATTCATCAACTTAAAAGACGCGAAGGAGGTATTGCTCGGTCGGAAGGGACTAGTGTTAGACAAAGAATGGGCACAATTCTACATCCTTTATGGATTATGTGTATTCTTAGCCCTACAAGTGACCGATGTGGTTTCTGTTAGGTTCTACAACTTCATCAACCCGCTCAGTGATGCTATCAGATACAATTGGTGCAAGTATGTGGCTGAAAAGGCAAACGATAGGTTTTTCAATGCCGTAACTAGCTCTGCATCAATTATTAAGTATAGCAAGAATATAAACTTGATGGTTCAGTATCGCTTAAGTCACGGGAACGAGCAAGCTGAGAAATTTGAGCAAGTCTAGCGAGCTCAACGAGTCGAGCAAGTGGAGCAAACCTAGGGAGCCAGGAATGACATCCCGAAATAGAGAATTATCAACTAATGAGGTTATTAGTTATATATTTTTTTATTTAAACACTTTTATATGTTTATTAGCTATATTTGACCTTAATTCGTATGTTATTCACATCTACAATGACGTAGGATACAATATCGGATTGATATGCTGACATCTCACAAGTTGGCCATCATCAAGGTGCTTGCCGATAGGGAGAGCCTGGGGGAAAAAGTAGAAGTGGGAGTGGACGTGGAGCCTATTGATGACACAAGCAAGGTAATAACTGATTATTCAATAGTATTGAATAACAATATAAAAAACCTTTGAACCATAATATCACCCACCATCGCATATCAAAGTACAAACCATTAAGTCACAAACAACCCAAATTTAGATTATGATATTTTGTGTGGATGTCAACAGTCTGCCCCTGTGGGAGTAGAAGATCCCCACACACACTCAGTTGACTCTATGCCCAATGATACGTTAATAACTCGTTGGTTAAATTCAGCAAAACATAGTAAACCGTTGAATATCAACATTGAAAACCATCGAATAATAAGTTACCTGACCATTGAGTAATAAATTATAAACCATCAAATACTAAATAACTCAAACTTATGTTCTAATTTTTTTGTGAATTTTTAACATGCTGTCCCTATGGATGTGGAAGATGTCCACACAAAATCTATTGACCTGATAGGTGATGACATTATCAAGGTAATACTTGATCAATCCATTGTAAACTATTGAATAAGAATAGCCAAAAGACAAACCATTGAATCCTAAACTCAAACTTATGTTTTCTAACCAAAATTTGCTGGGATTTTTGGTGGATGTAAATAGGCTGCCCCAGAGGAGGATGCTAAAACATGATCAGAGGAGTCCATACCTGATGATGTCTTCATGGGTATTTCAAGTATCAGGGAAGACGTTGTCCGAATGGCAGGGTTAGCCCATGACATCGGGGAAGATATTGTACGGATAACAAAGTCAGACATGAGCAAGGTATGATTCGACCCCTAAACTTGAAGTTTAGTTTAGGAATACTAGCAGAATATAGTAAACCATTGAATAACCATAGCCCACATCACTGAATCATAACAGACCTACCATTGAATAACGAAAGACAAACTATTGAATCCTAAACAACTAAAACTTGTGTTGCTGACCAAAATTTTCTGTGTTTTGGTAGATGAAAACAGGCTACCCTTGTGGATGATGCCTAAACAGAATCAGATGACAACATATCTGATGAAATCTTGATGGCAGTTTTAAGCATCATGGAAGATCTGTATGAATATCGAGGCTAGAGATGTGTACGGAGGAGGATAAAGCCACTATAATAGGGCAAGCCTTCCATCTTTTTCCTTGGGAATATAGGGAGTTCCTGAGTTCTTAACGCAAGTAGACCATGGTCAGGAATCGATAGATGTAGTTGAGCATATAGTATTTGTGTCATCCAACAATTTTGATGACCTCAAATTTATTGATGAGTTGTTGAAATATTTAGATGAGATGGAAGGAGGACAAAACCCTGAGGTGGGGAAATAGGTATGTGAGGAGGTTATAGCACTACCGGTCCCCCTAAATTGGTGGCAGAACAACTAATCCCTTCTGAGGCAATTATAGCCGAATCACACTGGGCAAGCGTCAACCCTAGCTAAACCCAATGCTTGGTACTCCATATACTATAGAGGAGTAAATGTATAAGAGGAGAAAGGGTAAAGGAATCATAGCAGCGAATGATAAGTTAGTAACCATGTTATCTATGGTTGAACTTGAAGAATTGAATACGGAGCTAGTTGGAGTGAAAAAGTCCAGCCGATATAAAACCACACTTCAACATGAAATTAATCTGCCAACAACACTCTAAGATGCCAAGATAGCTTACGTGAAGATAATGGATTCCCAAGAGATTAAAAAAATAATTTGAGAGTACGTAACTCAGAGGCCTTCTGATGGGCAAGCATAAGTTTCAGTTTATTTAATCAACCTATCCAAACCATCATATAAATATGTTCAAACCATCATAGAAATCTGTCAAAAACTACCATATAATCTGCTGTGTTTTTGTCCAGATGAGAGATTTGGGGTTGGGATGAGGATACGCTACTTGTGCAGAATGATGTGGCATCCATTGGACCTAGAAAACGGTTGTCAGTGAAAGCTCTCGATTAGTTTTTCAGATATCTCCTCAAAGACATTGGTTTTAGGGGTTTGCGTGTGATTTTCCCCTATCATTTGCTGTGAGTAATTTTTATTATTTCAATGGTATGCTGTTATTAGTTTTAGTGGTATGTTGTTATTATTTTCGATGGTATGCTGTTTTGTTTTTTGATGGATTTCTCTTCTGTTTTCAATGGTTATTTTCTATTTTCGATAGTTTGCTGTTATTATTTTCGATGGTATGCTATTTTTTTATGGTTTTATCTTCTGTTTTTAATGGTTGGTGTTCTGTTTTCAATGGTTGGTGTTCTATTTTTCAATGGTTTGTAAGTTGTAATTGAATGGTTCATTAAGTGCGATTGAATGGTTTGATTCAATGACAGGATAAGTGGTTGAAATTCTCCTACCCTAGTATTGATGAAATGTCCGTTGACTAGAGAGACTCTATTTGTGAAGAAATCAAGAAATTTCTTGATGGAGTGCCTTTCATGAAATCGAAACTTGCTTT
Organism: Hypericum perforatum; assembly: GCA_012979155.1. Lineage (NCBI taxonomy): Eukaryota > Viridiplantae > Streptophyta > Magnoliopsida > Malpighiales > Hypericaceae > Hypericum > Hypericum perforatum. Next base: position 212,957 of record SOPF01028227.1, read on the forward strand.
GGAAAAAATAGGATATGTAATTTTTTTTATAAAAATCAGTTTATATAATATGTGAAATAATTTAATCATAACCTTAGAAACTATTGAATTACTAATCTTTTTGTTGTTTCATATGATTGTGTAGTAGTTCTTCCATTGGTTGTCAAACGAATACTACCGTGTGTTTATGGTGGATCATTTCCAGAAAGTATGTTATGTGTTGGATAGCCAAGACGTGAAAGAGGAGGAGGTTATGCTGGTCAACCATGCAGAAAAGTTGGTAGGGTTCCTTTTGTACTACCTGAACCACGTCTGAAATATAGATGTTGATATTAAAAGCTTCACATTCTAAGTATTATACAAAGTGCCGAAGTAGGGCTATATTACAAACTGTGGAGTTTTTGCCATAATATTTTATGAATACTACTGGAAAGGATGGCAAGATGGTGATATAGATCTAACATTTTTCATCAATTAGAGGCTGAAAACAGTTGTAATGGAGGTAAGGGTATCTATGTTTAAGATGATGGTGCTTCATCCAGACAATAAGTGCCTACCGATGCTGTTGGAAAGTGCTATAGCATGGAGGAAGTCGATAAACAACAAGAAGAAGTCAAAGAAGTGATCTATTTGGATGTATCAAGCTTCGTATCTCTCTGCAATTGATGTTCTGGTTCAAAATTCATAACTACTCTCTTCGTGTATGTAGAATCATTATGAATTTAAGACAATTAACAAGAACTCAACTAAAAAATGAGTTTACGAGGGGTTGTATTTTCAGTGGTTTGCTTTATGACAATCTCGAATGGCATTTTGATACTATTGATAACTCGAAGATATTGAATATCAAGTGATTGATGTTCCTGTTTTTCAAATGGTTTTCTGTTATTTGTTTCGATGGTGTGTTGTTCACATTTTTGATGGTGTACTGTTCCTTTTTTTTTTATGATTTGCTCTTTTGCTTTTCGATGATTTGCTATTTTATATTTTGATGGTTTGCTGTTTTGCTTTTCGATGGTTTGATGTGTTCTAATTGGGAGTTAGCAATTTTGATTAAAGGTTGGAGCTTAATGTGTTCTAATTATAGATTTAATAGTGCTGCTTAAAATTATTATATAAAATTATTGCATAAATTCGTTGTAATAATCAAATAATTATTGAATGACGGACACCATACCATTAAACTAGACAAACAAAACTACTGAATTAGAGATACCAAATTATTTTGATCAATCTGTATTATCTAAAAGGAGCAATGATATCAGCCCAGCAATTCAAACAATTACACCAAATAATTTCAAACATTCTCAGATTGGGCTGGATTATTTAAGTCTATTACCAAATGCTTGCACTTTGCTTTTTTATTCAATCATCCCACCTCACTTGCACTCTTCATCCTTCTTCTTGTTGTCCTCGAATTGTCCTTGATCTTTATAGTCATGGCGACTCAGTGAGAAGATGATCGTTGCACTTCATAATTTACCTCGTTTGATTGCATTTGACCTTGCCGCATTTTATTTCTTGCATTGACAATGAGATCCTCCAAGAGTACTATATTCTCCTGGTCCAACAATGTTTCATCTGCTAAGTCTAGAAGCTCACATTTTATTTTATTCACACGCTGCTTGGTGTCACTCACTGACCCTAGAGTGACAGTAAGCAATGATGTATTTATTACATCCCTTGCTAGTATTGTCCACCTTTTCAGAATGTAGTGCTGAGGTAGCTCTCCAAATTCTTCCTCCCCCAAGACTCTTAATGTGTCTATAACTTGAGTATGTGTTGACAAAACAATTGAGTAGTTTCTAATGATCGGCATGAGCACAAGAGTAGCATATTTGACTTATGGATCTGCACCATTCGCTCATCCAACTTAACTGAAGTGTCTTTATTTGTATATTTATAGACATTGTAGTGCCTGAAAACAAAATATCAAACTATTAAAAAACATAACAGCAAACTATTAAAACACAAAACAGCAAACCATTAAAACATAAAATAGCAAACCATTGAAAACAAAGAACAGCAAACTGACCTGTGGGATTGTTGTTATCCATTTGTAGATCTATTCTGTATTCAATTATAGCATTGTACTCTACTTGAAAATGGTCATATACGTAATGTGTGTAGATATTCACTGAATTAAGTAATGGGTTCAACCAATTTTTGTTGTTGCGCAACTTATCTTTTGACTGAAAATCTGCCTTCTTTGTTTCATGCCTCCGACCATCCAACAGATTGTTAAAATGCATGAAAAATTGCAAAAGGTTATGATCGAGTTGTAAATACCACTTTATAAGGTTGTTGAATGATTCTGCGACTTGTGTGGTAACCATTCCAACTGTGAATTGCTGTTTTACCCATGCCGATGACCGTTTGGTCCTTAACCTATAGATTCCCTTAAGCCGTTTATGTTCATTATTGTTGAAACAATCTTGTAACATCAGATTCCATTCTTGGCTAAATTCTTCATCATTGTCCACTTCTTTTATCAAATAATAGAACTAATCTGCCACCTTAGGTATGTATAAACGACTCAGATTCTTCTTGGCATTTTCTAATATATGTCAGGTGCAGAGGTAGTTATATGTGCTGTCAAACTCTTAATTGATGGCGTTAGCTATTGCTTGATCTTGGTCGGTGAAGATAGTTTTTGGTGCTTTGCCATCCATGCACCTTAAAAAAGTTTTGAACAACCATCAAAATGAATTCGTTGTCTCATCAAACAGGAGAACTGCACCAAAAATACAATTCATACTATGATTGTCATATCCAACGAACAGCCCTACAAACTATCGAAACAAGATCAGCAAATCATCAAAAATAGAAAAGCAAACTATCGAAAGAAATCATAGCAAACTATCGAATAAAGAACAATAAACCATCAAAAAACAAAAGAGGAAACCATTAAAAACAAAATAGCAAACTATCCAAACAGTAGATAGTTTTTTAGTAATTCAATGATTCAATCGTCAGAAATATCAGACGTAATAATTTGCATTGGAACAGAGTTTGAAATCAGTAAGAGGTTCATACTTAATGGACGATAATTTCTATTTGTTCGGAATGTTGTGTCAAAACAAATGGCATTTCCAAAATAGTTATAGTCACTCCTCATCCTTCTATCAGCCCAAAAAAATGTTTGCTATCTATTCTTTGTTGTCCACTTCTACCTCATGAAAAAAAAGCATTCATCGCACGCCCTCATTCTGAAGTATTCAAGCAATGCGGTAGCTTCACTATGCTTCATCGATCTCTGTCACTATTTTCCAAGATGATTCTTCAAATTAGAGTGGAGAAAACCCAGATATCCTCTGCCACCGGCATTCAATGCCATCAGTTTATAAGACAGTCTAAGTGATATACCAACATCACTGTTTATTTGGGCCATATGTTGGTGGAGAGAGTTGACTGACTGGTTGGATCTATGCATATGGGAACAATCAGCCTAGTGGAGCACATGATCATTATGTTTCACAGCCCATTTATCTATAAGGAATGCTCCTTGCTCAAGGGAATATTTGAAATAGATCATTGCCATGCAACCAACTCTGGTCTCTTTTTGTTTGTAAGGACAAGCCTTTTCAGTCTTCAGTTTCTTACTCGGCCGCCAAAATTCCTCCTTGTTGCATAGAAGTTTGACATAGAATATCATTTGCTTGCCATTTATTATCCTCATTGTTTTATACATACGACATTTTTGGTGTGCATAAGAAGTGTAGAACTCTTCTAGTTCTTCAAGTGTTTGAAACTGCATTTGTCTCCATATTTAATCTCTCTCAAGGTGATCCCAATTCTGAACTACAAACCATCGAATCATGACATGAAAACCATCGAATCACAACATACAAACCACCGAATCACGACATGCAAACCATCGAAACACAAAACAGCAAACCATAGAATCAGATCATCAAACCATCGGATAACAACAGCAAACTATAGATCTCAACGTACAAACCATTGAATGACAACAACAAACCATCGAATCACGACATGCAAAACTATAACTAGGAAATTTTAATATATTTTTGCAATAAATATCAAATAAACCTTGTACTTAAGGGGAGACCGCTAAACCGTACCGCAATAAACAAAAAACACCGTCGGTAAAACTGCATGGTTTCTGGTGATGCGATTTAGGTGCGATGTGGTGCATTATGCGATTTCAGACCCATTTCAGATAATGCTATAATGTTGGGCCGAGACAAAAATTTTCCAAGCAAGACAATATGTTTATTGCAAAAGGCCAAAAACAATTTGTCGACTTAAAATTTCTAACTATTTCCATTCCAATTCCCAACTAAATTCAACTTCAACATAAAAGTTAAACTTAAAATCCAGATTAATCATAAAAACTCAACAACTTACAAGTTTATTTCAACAACCTACATGTTTAGCAACCTAAACATTCAGTTTTCAAGTTCAAAATCTAGTTTTCAAAATTAAAACTCCAAAATATCGCAACTAATCAAAATCAAATTCCACCTTGAAAATTTAAATTCGAGCAGTAAACTCGAATTCTTGTCTTCAAACTTGAATTCCATCCATCAAATTTGAATTCTAACTAAAATCTGCAAGCATACCAATAAAAAGTTGCAGCAGCATTCTTACACTATTAGTTGAGCAAAGTTGCAGTAGTTGAACTTAAATTAGATTTGCACCAGTATTTGTATACTATTGGTCCTCCTCATCTTCACGTTCAAATTTCTCCTCAAGTTCAACAGTAACACAAAAAACATAAATTAGAACTTAATGTACTAAGTTAAAATAATTAGCTGAATTTATATAATAACTAACCTTCAAGTATTTTGTTATCCTAATCAATCTTCATTGTCATCTTTACTATTTGTGCATCGCTAATTCACAATCAATTTTTAGCATAAATAATGTTTTAGTTATTCGAGATTTTAATGAACTTTGGTAAAGATCGAGCACATCCACCCGTGCTAAATGTAGATTTTCACATAATAGTTAATACCAGAATAGCTAGCTTGTCTCATGCAATTTTAGCCATGATCAGATACTTTAAGGTGTTAACTTTCCACCTACTCAAAATGTCAAAGTCAAGGCAAGTTGCCTCCAATAAGTCTTTTAAATATTTTGACAAATCTATGATTGTATAATTTGATTTATCCTCTAAAATTTGCTTGTATCGTTGATCCTAAACTTTCAAGTCTTCAATGTCATCATCATTAATAAATTCATCATCGTCCATTCCATTCTAAAGCGTATTTATTGTGAGTTAGTGGAGGCAACATAAATTTGTTACAATAACGCTCTTTATATTGCTTATATAATTTAGACAACATTGAATCCACTTTATCGACACATGCATTGTCTTTTTTTTCATCTGATTATTTAAATGATTTTCTAATAAACTAGTATCGAGCATCCAAAATAATGCCAATATATAATAATCTGTTTATGGATTCAACCTTACCCTAATACTTGTCACACTTCGACATTATCCTCATTATCATAAATGTCAACTTTGGTGTACTTGAAATGATATACTTGTTTAATACTTGACAAAGTACACGTAATCATGAAAAAAACTCATTAGATGTAACATTTATACTTGTATCTAACTTTCTTGTCATATAAAATATCTTACAACATTTGATGAAATATCGAGCATTTTAACCAGTTATCTTCGTGACGAGGCATGTTAACATTCATTGTTCTTCCTGAATTGTCCACATAATCCTTTCCATTTACATCCTCGTCATTTCTATCTTCTATAATATCTTCTATTCTCTTTCTTAAATCAAGTAAAGTCTCTCTCATTCTTCTCAGCAGCCTCTAATATCAAGTATAAATAATTTTATCTTGTATCCACAACCATACATAATTCTTTTTTGTACTCTAATGTTCAAGATTTTTGCACATTAAGTAAATAATTTCAGCCTAAGTTGAGAACCTCTAATATAATTTACCACTTTTGGAATCTTCAAAATTGATTGATGAATCTGCGATAGTCCACTTCGCACAACTAACTTAAAAATATGTGCACTACATCCTATGTACAAATACTCTTAATTAGATATTATGCTCTTTAGTTTGTAGCTCATGGATGATTTTAAATTATAAATAATAGAATTATTTGAAAAAAAGATTGTATGTAGTTTTGGTCAAAAAAAGTTTAATCACCCGCTGAACTAAGCATTTCTCAATACTATCTCCAGTTGTCTCCACTTTATGATCATTAATTTGACAAAAATTTAAAGATCTTTTCAACCTTTTTACTTTATAAACATAAATTTTCAAGCAATCCCTACCAACGATTATTTTATGTGGTATACTGAACTTATGATTCATGTATTTGCAAAATTCAATAAACTCTCACCTTTTACGATTCTCAATAATCCCTACTCGTGATTATCTGGTACATCAAACTTATAATTCATATGCTTGCAGAACTTAATAAACCCCTCATCTTTTAGATTCTAAATGGCAACTCCTTTTTCATTATGATCATTGACAATTTCTTACGATCCTCCTTTTGAGTAAATGCAACAGCCTTACACTTTCCCATACTATCAATCGTTATAGTCGACTCAAAAATAAATCTTGCCTAGATAATTTAGGATATTTTTCAAGTGTTGTCCCATTGTGCTTGTTCCATTCTCTCTATGATTACTTGCATATCTTGTATCACAATATTTGCATGTAGCTTTTTTGAAACCTACCTTTTAACTCTCTTCTAGTATAAAGTGATTCCATGCTTCACTATTTTGCTTCTTACTTTTTTTATTTCCATCATTCTAGTCTACAAACGACTTTCTTTTAGAAGGCAAATGAGATTTATTACCATGTTCCTTGCTCTTTAGCAAATACAATAACCTCTTTATTCTCATGCACCTCAACCACATCATCATTTCCTAACCCACGACAGAAAATAAGCATCCTCAACATCTTCATACTTAATGTTTCAAAAGAAAAAAGGACCAAATTCTAAAACGAGTGCAATTCAATTGTCTCACAAGCATTTCTTCTATTAAAAAAACTAAAATGAGCACAAATGAATCAAAAATAGATATTACAACTTAGTCAATGCTCAAATGAGTAAAAATCAAGCACAACTTAGTACACAACTCACCATTTCTTTTTTTTAAATGATTAACAATGTCAATAATGAAAAAAGATGAATTAGGATTTAGTTATGTAATTAATAATGCCTTTTGAATAATGCCTTTTGAATGTGGAGAGACTGAGATTTGGACTTCATTAATCAATTATCTATAAAAATATAAATATACAAATAGTAATTAAATAATAACTTTAAAATAACTCGCAAAAGGAATGACACAAAAAATTAGATATCTAACCTTACTATTATGTGGGTAAACTAGGAGGAGCTTCGTCGATAGAGGATTTATAGAAGATGAAGGTTTATAGCAGCAATCGAAGAAGATAATGTTGGGTGACCTATCATTTGTTAGAGAAACATCTAATGACTTTAGTTGATGGGTTATAGGCTATGGTTGTGTTTTTTTTACTATCAATTTTTTATTATTCTAGTGTGGGCCTTGGGCCTAAACTAACCAAGTTATTTTTCTTTTAGGAAGGAAAACAGTAATATGTAGGATGTGTGAAATTGTAATGAAAAAATATTAACCAAGTTGGTTAATCGGTTCTCTCTTTAACCTCCACTTTCTACTCTTTTTCAACATCAAAAAATTCTTCTTGGACAATCACTTGGACTTTTTTTTATCTTTAGTATTTGTATTATTATGATCCTAATTCTTCATGTTTCATTTGGTATCAGAGCTAATTTTTATTGGTATGGTTCTGATCATAATGAATCATAAAGATTTATGAAGTAAGTTGGAAGCCTATTTGGATGAGCTAAAAACTTTGATGGTAGATTATTTTTCTAAGTTACTCAACAAGTTAAAGGAGGTAGAGGATGACAATGATGAGGATACCTAAGGGACAACCATGAAAGCTTTATCCAAAGGTGTGTTAGAATCTAAGATATTCAAGGTTGAGTTATGAATGGCTAAAAAGATTGATCTCTATGAGTGTATTAATGAACCTAAAATTTTATGGAATATGAAATGCAAGTATCTCGTTACTTTTATAATGATACTAACTACCTGTCAAAATTTATTAGTGGAATGGAAGAATTTACCTATTGAAAGTGGAAAAAGAAGAGGTTGATGAGGTTGCTGAAATTATTAAGAAATTTAAATTGATCAAGGATCATCATTCTGAGTAGTATCCAACTTATGTCAAGTTTCAAAATGTCATGTAAGAAGTTGGAGTAATGGGGATTACAATTATCCTTGAAGGAGCAAAAAAAAATACTCAGAAAGTTGAGAAAAAAATTGTCATTGGTACAATAAAGTTACTAATGAGCAACCCAAAGATCTATCTATTTAGAGAGAATACGACTACTCAAATTAACAAGTTTGCTACCATGACTAATAAGCATTTAGTTATGCAATATTATGATCGATATGTAATAAGAAAAAAATTATATGATGTGTACATTCGAATATAAGAGCATGAATGTGAAGAGATTCAACTGTTGGTTTCATAGATTTATAAACACAAAGTAGATAAAGTGTTCAACATCGATAATGAGATTTTTCCTAATACAAGTTGGACAACATCTAACAATCAAGAACAAAACTTACAAGTTAAGAAAGTCAACTATAATTATTCTTTTGACAACATCTAACAATCAAGAACAAAAGTTCACAAGTTAAGAAAGTCAACTATAATTATTATTTTAACTTTTGCAAAAACTTAAATGGAGAAATGATTGGTAAAAAAAAGGTTAAAGCACCTAAGGATTACAACTTGTAGTTCAGCCAGGCTACATCGAATAACTCAAATACATACAATTCAACTACTCATTCCAATACTACAAGAACTTCCAATTGATTAACCTCCATTGTTGGTTATTATTGGCCATGATTTTGGATCTCTTTTGAAGCTATAATTTTCAACTTCACATCCACAAAGATGTTGTTTCATTTCCACCTATGGTATAGGCCAAGAACAGAGAATCAATAGTGTTATATTGTTTGGGGAGTTGGATGTCAGATAAGAAAATAGATTATATTTATGATACCAATGAGCTTGAGCTCAACATACCAACGAGCTTGGGCTACACAAGAAAAGGCACTTTACTACTCATATGTCAATCGACTTTTTGTGAGGAGCGATAAAAAATTGCACACTTCACCTTTTGCATGGTGGGTTAGCACTATAATTAGCATGCATGCATCGACTTTAATGCTTGATGAGTTTGATTCTTTCACTAGTGAGTGACTCTAATGCATCTCTGATACTGAAGTTAAGGTATAAGAAGATGTTTCATCTTACAAAAAAAATTTTGGGGATCTCGACAACATTATAGGAACCATAATCTTGCAGATAAGGAAATTAAGCTAAGAGGAATGATATGTAGGTAAATTAGGAGGAGTTGCTTTGGTGGAGGATTAATTTATCAAAGACGAAGGTAGTTTGAAGCACCAATCAAAAGAAGACAAAGTTGGATGACCACCCATTTATTGGAGAAATATCCAATGACTTAAGTTGGTGGGCTATAGGCACGCCATAGTTGTGCTTGTGTTTTTATTACTAATTTGTTCTTGTTCTATTGTAGGCCTTGGGCTTGAAGTTTGTTTTGTCATTTATTTTTGTTTTGGTTAGTTTTCAATTTGTTTTACTTGTAAAAAGGAAAAAAATAATATGTAGGATGCGTAAAATTATAATGAAAGAAAATACTAACCAGGTTAGTTAACTTGTTCTCTCTTCAACTCCCACTTTATACTCTTTCTTCAATCTCCAACAATTATTATTAGACAACCACTTAAAATTCCTTTTTATATCTCTTGTGTTTGTATTGTCTTGATCCTAATTCTCCATGCTTGATTTACATACAGGCAGGAAAGAAGAGATGGAAGAGACTGGTAAAAGACTAATAATTATTGACGTAAGAAATTGAAATTATGAGTTTCCCAATTTTAGGATTTTAAAATTGAGAGTTTTTAGTTTAGCTTGAAAGGAGAGATGGGGGAGGACGAAGGTAGAAGGAGGATGGAGGAGGAGTGAGAGGGATGGAAGCTAGAGGAGTATAATTGTAGAAGATTGGAAGTGAAAGTAATAGGGAAAAATTCTAACTGGGTAAAATAATTCTTTTTATACTAAACCAAAAGGTTCTAAATAACGTCATTTTGATCTAACTAAATTTATACAAAAAGATGTTATTTATATATATGCAGTCTGATGTAATTTCCCAATATTACAATAATACACATTGCCCTTTTTGAAAATTTGTTGTCGTAATTTCAAACTACGCTCTAGTATTTTGAAAAAATGAATTCTATTTTTTTTAATTTATGATTTAGTGCAGTTTGTGATTACTTAATTTTATGGAAGAATTTTGATTGTCCCATTGATTCTAAAATTTTAAATCTTCTATGTCATCATCATTGATAACATCATTATCTTCTAATCTCAAGCTTACTTGTTGTAAGCTAGTATAGATAATAAAAGTTGATTTGCGATAATGCTCTTGATATTACATATAACTTAGACATTATTGATCCATTTTATTGGTTCATGTATTGACTTGGTTTTTGTTATATAGTTGTTTAAATAATTTTCGAACATACCTATTCATGTATCGAGATTCCAAAATAATGGCAACATACAATAAATATAATTGGATTCAAATTTATCCCAATACTACAACATCATCCTCATTGACATAGATACCAACATTAGTGTACTCGAAGTGACATACTTGTTGAGTACTAAATGCAAGTACACAGAATCATAAAAAATTTATTAGATGTGACACTTATATTTTATGGAGAACATCATTGTCATATTCTAAAATATTTTTAAAAATGTGATGAAATATTGTGCTTTTAACCAATCATTTTTGTCAAGAGACATGTTAAAATCATTATTCTTTCCAAATAGTCCATATAATCATCTCCATTTATATCCTCATCATTTCTCTCTTCTCCATTAATAAAATATCTTAAATATCTTACATCCTCTCTCTTAAATCGAATAAAACCTCTCTCATATGTTTAGCAATCTCTAACATTAAATATGTGAAATTTTACCTTCTATCCATATCTATACACAATTCTTATTGTAGTTGTTGTTCACACATAGCTTTCACAAAACTAAATTAATGAATCTTCTTTAGTCTACTGTACTCAATTAAATTAAAAATATGTGCATTACATCTCATGCACAAATACTCATGATTAGATATTATGCTATTTAATTTGTAGACCATAAATTATTATAAATTATGAATAGCTGAATCATTTAAAGAAATATTATTTCCAGTGAGTCAAAATCATTTCAATCCCTACTGAACGAAATATTTCTCAATACTATCTTCAAGTATCTTCCTTTTATGATCATCAATTTGACAAAGTTCAAAGATCTTTTCAACCTTTTTATCTCATCAATGTATATTTTCCAGCAATCCCTACCCACAATTAGTCTATATCATATATCAAACTTAGGATTGATGTACTTAAAATCTCAATAAACTCCTCACCTTCTGCAATTTTGAATTACAATTCATCTTTCAACTATCATCATACACAATTTCTTACACCACTCTTCTTAAGTAAAGGAAACCACCTTAAGCTTCCCCATCCTATCGATAGCTCCAGCCAGTTCAAAAGACAAGGTAGTTTATTATCAATCTTTCCTAGATAATTGGGGGCATTTTTTCAAGTGTTGTCTCATTGCACTTATTCTATTCCTCCTCGGATTACTTGCATATCTTGCATCACAATAGTTGCATGTAGCTTTTTTAAAACTACCTTACAACTCTCTTCTACTATAAAATGATTTTATACTTACTTCTTACTTTTGTTATTTTTATCATTCAAGTCAACAGCTGACTCTCTGTTAGAAAGTAGATGAGGTTTATCTAAAATCTTACCATATTCCTTTTATTATCTAGTAAATCCAACAACTTCTTTATCCTCATGCATCTCAACTACAACATCACTCTCCTAACCTAAATAGCAAACAAGCATCCTCTACCTCTTCATACTTCCAAAAGTTTTGAACGAAAAAAGGACCGAATTCTTAAAACAAGCACAATTCGGTTATCTCATAATCATTCCTTAAAAAAATCAGAATTAGTATAAATGAATGAAAAAGGACATCACAGCTTAGTTTAAGCTAAAATAAATAAAAAATAAGCACAATTTAGTACGAAACTCATAATTTTTTAAGATCGATGACATCAATAATGAAAAAAGATGAATGTAATTAATTAGCTAATTAAATATAAACATGCAAATAATAATTAATTAATAATTATAAAAAGGTAACACACAAAAGAAAAGATACAAAAAAATTTAAGACATTATCTATTTAAGACATTATCTTACAGAGAGGGAGGATAAATGAGTGGTAGACTAGTAGATATGGACAAAAGAGAGCAAAAAATTAAAATTAAAGAGTTTACAATTTTATGGTTATAGCCTTAAAGAAGGGGGAGATGGAGAAGCCTAAATGGTGGAAGTCAGAGGAGGAAGACATATGTGAGAGGAAGGAATTATAGAAGACTAGAAACTTGAGTAATCAGAAAAAGATAAAAGTACATGGATGGCTAAACAATCCATTTTATACCAAATTAAAAAGGTTTAAAATGACACCATTTTGATTTAACTAGATCTATATAAAAACAAAAATATTTTAATATATGCTATGCAATGCAATAAATTGGTGTATCAAAAATACCATACCAAACCATCCCAAAAAATTGTTGTTGCACTTTCAAATTACATGGTTGTTGGAAATAAAAATAATATTTGCCTTAGAATGTACTTCACGAGGTACTTTTCCTAGGTGTGGTGACTTTATGGAGTACTTTCTTTTGGTGTGATGACTTCTTGAAGTGTTTTTCTTTGGGTAAGTGACTTCATGAAGAGCTTTTCCCTACTTAAGTGACAAAAATGGATACTTTGTCTCCTTGTAGTGGGGAGTCCCATTGGTGTGACTAAAGGAAGAGAAAAAGGACAAATGCATGTGACTAAAGGAAGGAAAAAAGGACAAATGCATGTGAGTGAAGGAAGGAAGGAAAAAAAGACAAATGCATGTGATTAAAGAAGGTGACTTCCATAAGTACTTTGTCTCCCTTTAGTGATAAAAAGAAGTTTTACTTCTTGGAATGGGGTATGTGCGCATGCCACTTAGAGAAGGGGGAAGTGACTTCCATAAGCACTTTGTCTCCCTTAAGTGACCAAAAAGGATATTTTATCCCTTGCTAGGGAGTTCTCACGCGTATGGCTTCAAAGAGGGTGGGAGTGACTTCCTTAAGTACTTTACCTCCCAAGAGTGATTAAAAAGAATATTTTGCCCCCTGCAAGGAGGTTTTATGTGTGACTCTTGGTGGGAGAAAAGTGACTTCCCGAAGTGCTTTGCCTTCCAAGAGTGACTATTATGGATATTTCACATTCCATAAGAGGGGGTTCATTTGGTCCTTTCTTGCCTCACCCAAGGAAAATGTTAAAAACATGCCTTGCCACCTGAGGGAGGTGTTAAAAGCCTACCTTGCCTAAGGAGGGTGTCAAAGGCCTATCTTGCCTAAAGAGGGTGTCAAAGGCCTACCTTGCCTAAGGAGGGTATCAAAGGCCTACCTTGCCTAAGGGGTGTCAAAGCTTACCTCGCCTAGGGAAGGTGTTAAAAGGCTTACTTCACTTAAGGGAGTGAGAATGGCTTACCTTGCCTAAGGGAAGTGTTAAAGGCATGACTTACCTGAGAGAGGTGACGAAGGCTTACCTTGCCTAAGGGAGGCTTTAAGAGCATGCCTTGTCTAAGGGAGGTGACAAAGGCTTACCTTGCCTAAGGGAGGTGTTAAGAGCATGCCTTGCCTAAGGGAGATGACGAAGGCTTACCTCACCTAAGAGAGGTGTTAAGAGTTCGCCTAGCCTTAGGGAGGCATTTGAGCTTATCTCGCCTAGAGGAGGGGTTGAGAATTGACCTTGCCTGGAGAAAGTGTTAAGAGCTTAACTCACCTAAAGGAGGCGTTAAGAGCTTATTTTACCCGAAATGAGTGCTTTGACTCAAGGAAGGTGTTAAAGGCTTACTTCACCCAAGGGGTGTCGAGAGCTCACCTCACTCAAGGGAGCTGTTAAGAACTTATTTCACCCAAAATAGGTGTTTTCACCTTGGATGGGTGTGAAGAGCCTTAGGAGGGCATGAAAGGCTTACTTTGCTGTAAGGAGGTTCAAAGAGCCTACTTGCATCAAGAAGGCGCAAAGAGCTAGGCAAGGTGCTAGGAGGGCTATGAGACCATGTACGGTCAGAAGAGATAAACTTGGGCTCCGAATCCACAGGAAGAGATAAGAATAATGAATTAGGTGATAAGGGCAGTTCCGACTCAGGATAAGGATAAATATCCCCGAAGATAGGCCTTGGAAGAGTTCGAGTGCAAGGAGGAGACGGAGTCCCAATGCAAGGAGGAGGTAGAGTTCGAGTACAAGGAGGAGATGGAGTCTTTCGTCTATATAAAGGACGCCCGAGGAAGATAGAAGATCATTTTTCCAACATCAACCACACAAATCTTATATCAAGCTCAAAGCTTTTATTTGTATCTTTTTCTTAAGCTGGGCATTAGCGCTTGGTTGGCCGGGCATTAGAGCCTGGTTAGGGAAGCTTAACTTCGTTTAGATTGTGGTGATCGTTCGATCACATTTGTTTTCGTTGGGCGCCGACCTTGAGACGAGCCTTCAAGCCGTCAAGAGATCGTCCTTGACACCCCTGTTACATTTTCCCCACAACAATGATAAAACCAAAATAATTGGTTCAGCTTTTTTTTTGGTTTTTGATTTCCGGTTTGGTGCAGTTTGTGGTTATTTTGATTTTATGTTCATCTCTACTTGATTTGTCTTCCAAAATTTTATCGTCCCATTGATCCCTAAATTTCAAGTCTTCGATGTTGTCATCATCATTAATAACTTTCATTCTCATGCCTATTTGTTGTGCGCTATTGGAGCAACATAACTTGATTTGTGATAATGCAACTTGATTTGTGATAATGCTCTTCATATTACACATATAATTTAGACAACGTTGCATTCACTTTATCGATACATGCGTTTGGTTGATTTTTTTTCCATATAACTGTTCAAATAATTTCCTAACATGTCTTCTCTTATATCGAGGATCCAAAATAACGACGACATACAATAATCTATTAGTGAATTCATACTTATCACAATATTTGTTGCACATCATCCTCATTGACATATATGCAAACACTGGTGTACTTAAAGCTACATATTTGTTGGTTAACAGATACAAGTATGCATAATTATAAAAAGGGTAAATTACATCTGGCCCCCTCGAGTTTGGTCTATTTAACGCTCGCCCCCCTGCTTTTGTAAAATCGATTAAAAAACCCTTCCTGTTTGGAGAAATTGTACGAATTAGCCCCTCATGCCGGAATCGGAGATTTTCTCCGGCAAAGAGGAACCAGAAATGACAGAAATACCCCTGCCAAAAACCCCCTCTCTCCTCCTTCCTCTTGCTCCTCCTCTTGCTCCTCCTTCTCTTCTTCCCTCCTTCCTCCTCCTCCTCCTTTGGAAATCCAAGTAACATACCTTCTCGAAATCCAACAGATTGTCAAAAGAAACAATCCACAATCTCAAGGCCAACATTAAAATTTCTCCAAGTCTATATGAAAACCCCAAGCACAAATGGCAAAAGCGAATATCACCGCACAACATACGAACCCAAAACAATAAGTGTCGAGCTAACCTGATCTCCCTCCGTATTTTAGAAGCGTTGCCACGTGGCAGGAAGTTCGCTCGACTGGCTCCCGACCACCGCCACCTGTGTTAGCTCAATCGTCAACTAAAATCGGGATGCCCTCAGCAGCGCAGCCGACGACGGAGACGATACCGGTGAAGGGGATGTACAAGGTCAAGGTTATCATGCGATTCTGGGAATTTTTCCCAAGCTGGGAAGGAAAACCCCAATTCCCCAAACTGGGAATTTTTGTGTGGAATTTGGAGGAGACCCATTGTTCATGCTTGTTTGGTGAATTCGTTATTTTTGGATTTTGACTGTTCTTTTTGATTTTTTTGGTTTCTTGGTTTTGTTTAGACTTTATTTCACCAAAGTGAAACTAGGCTCTCCTCCTATAGAATTCAATGTGCATATCGATACCGGAAGCGATGTGCTATGGGTGACCTGTAATTCCTGCAGGAATTGTCCTCAATCTAGCGGCCTCGGGGGTAAAACTCTTATGATCATCTTCCCTATTCTTTGGTAGAGCCGGAAAAGTGTGAGGGTATAATAGTCATTTTCCGTGTCTCTTTGCCGGAGAAAATCTCCGATTCCGGCATGAGGGGCTGATTCGTACAATTTTTCCAAACAGGAAGGGTTTTTTAATCGATTTTAGAAAAGCAGGGGGCGAGCGTTAAATAGACCAAACTCGAGGGGGCCAGATGTAATTTACCCTTATAAAAAAAAACTCATTGGATGTAACACTTATGTAAGACTTCCTTGTCATATCATAAAATATCTTAAAAAACTTGATAAAATATTGTATATCAAGTAAATGAAATTTAACCAATCATTTTCATTAGGAGGCATGTCAACAATTCTTCCTGAATTGTCCACATAATGCTCTCCATTTACATCCTTGTCAAATAGAGTAAAAACTCTCTCCTATCTCCCAACTATCTCTAATATCACGTAAATGAAATTCCACCTTGTATCGCCATACATACATTCATTTATTATATCGATTTTTACGGCTTTTATACAATAAACAAACACTCCCAGTCTAGGTGCAAAACCTCTAACATATTTTACCAATTTTCGAACTTTAAAAATCAATTGATAAAGTTGTCTTATTCAACTTCGCACAACTAAATTCAAAATATGTGCACTACTACATGTGCAATCCACCAGTATATATTTTCATTAATAATATTGTACCATGTGACATTGTGATAATTTTTTGAGGGGACATTGTGATAAATTAAAATGAAAAACAAAAACAAAAAAAAAGGGCGAGCTCTGCCTGCTGAGCGACTCGACCATTTCTCCTGCATTTTCTATATTTTATTTAATTGTTGTTTGTCTTTTTCTGCTGCGCTCACTGATGAGCATTCTCTAAGGTCTCCTCAACATGGGAGAGCCTACGTCGTTATTTGTGGAAGAGGGGCCCCTACCCAATTACATCGTAACAGGGTTTTAAGAAACGCGGTCCGACCGGCGGTCGGGCCGGTCGGACTGCCAAACGGACCCAAACCTGTTTCGGGTTTATGCAAAAAAATGCCCACCGGTCGAACCGCCCAAAATCTGGGCTGGCCGGGCATTTTGCTTCAAAAATCCGGTCGAACCGGGCGGTTCGACCTGAAAATCCTAATTTTTTATATATTTTTATATTTGATTCAAAATTATCCATTAATTTGAATACTTTATTTGCTATATTTTTTAAAATTGGTATTTTTAGATGTTAGTTTTTAATATATTAGGTTATTATTAGTTTATTATATAAATTATTTACTTATATACATAGATATATTTCAAAATATTAAAAAAAATAAAAAGAAAAAAAATACCAGTCCGACCGGCTGTTGGGCCGGCCGAGCCGGCCGGGTCGGAGGTCGGACCAAAATCCGGTTCGACCTCCGGCCCGTTTTTTAAAACCCTGCATCGTAACCTTGTCTGGACCTCATTACAGAAGCCTGGTTGAAAAATTAATAACTTCTTCGTAGGTTATGATAGAGTGATAAAACAAATCAAGAGCAAGAAACAAAGAGTTCAAAAAGTATTCAATCAACCAATAAAGTTTTTCCCGTATGCCTTCTTTCATCTAATGGGGTGGATTAAAATTGGTGGATGAACGGGAGTGTTCCTGTGCACTATACTAAAATGTACGACGTAAACATACCTTTCGGGTCCAAGGCTCAAGCCATATTTATTAAAACTCCGGAGTTTTTGTCTAGTAAGCTTGATAATGTGTTAAAATGTTCGTTGATTTGTACTAATAATGTTATGATTGCCCGCAAGTCGTGTGTTTCCGATTTTTGGATTGTATTTTTGATGCTTTATGTTAGGAGGTTAGACGAAGGATTAGCCGGCCTAGAGGCAATGTGACAGATTCAGTTGAATGACTGAAATAAGAACCGACTATGTCAAACAATAACATGAGTAATTTAGGCATAAGTACAGGCAACATCAGATTAAGATGAGGCAGCTCCTCCAGAAGGAGACCGAGACGAGAAGAAAGGAAATAAAACAATTACACAATTTTCAACATGAACAGCCAGCAGTTTACGAGAACTTCTCTTAGCAGCATTGATTCAAATGTTTACCCTTTCCTGTCACAAGCTATTCAAGATACAATATGATACAAACTTTCAGACTCCGGCGGGTACATGGAACGACAAGCCATCTGTACAATAATAGCGGAAACGAAAAAGAGCTGCGACAAGCTTTAGGTGACTGCATCATTCTCGGACTAGTTACAATGACACAAACCAAAGCCTACAAGCTAATCATATATTTGTATTTGTTTTTTGCACATTTGTTCGGGAAAAATCAATCTAGTGACCCCGCACAAGGCAAACCATAGAAATAAACTTTTATTCACAATTGAGAATAGTAGAATTCCTAAGGTGTAGAATTTACTGAGATTTCTTGCTGCACAGGTGAGCTTGGCTGGTCCACTTGAGAAGGGATAGCGAGCCGCTGCAAAGGCTTGAGAGCTACAATAAGTTGCGCAAATGAAGGCCTCAAGTTTGGTTCACTGGACAATCAACCACGGAAAAGGAGCTGTCAACCAAACTGCAGTTTTTTATTATAGAAAATGATAGGTCTTGCATCAAATTTCAGACTTACGTTTGCCAACATTCCCATATTAGTCGACCAACTAACGGATCAATTTCCTTGGGGATCTCAAGGCGACGATTCTGGAAACCAACTGCACCAACAACTTGCATCGGGTTCATCCCACTCCAAGGTAATCTCATTGTTGCAAGCTCCCAAAGAATGACTCCAAAACTATAAACATCGCACCTATATGACCACAGAAGAAGAAATCAAATCATTATAATCTGGTGATTGATTTCTGATACCAGCAGCTGGTTTATACTAAATCCCATAAGTTCTAATTGGATTAGCTTCGAAACAACAGCTGATTCACATGTCATGGTTTGAAGATCTATATGCATGTTGCTCCTCTTTCTGCATTATTTCTCCAATTTTTTGATAACAAGACATAAGAGATCCTCTGCTATGGTGCAAATGAATCCCTCATTTTCAAAAATAGAAAGACAATCAGGAAGCACGGATTTACCCACTAGTTATGTACAGGATTCATAATGTTAAGCCCAACAGTGCAGGGGAAGGAAAGATCAGTACTCACTTCTCATTTGATGGCTCATTTCGAAGAACTTCTGGTGCCATCCACTCAGGCTGATACAAACAAGCAGTGCATCATAAGCAACTGCTTAAAAAATTACAGAAATAGAACAGCATGGATTTATTTTTTGGAGGCATGCAACAAAATAATAGTCATCAAACTCACCGTTCCCGCAGTTGATTTGGATGATAAGAAAGTATTATGCTTCAAGCGCGACAATCCAAAATCGCATACCTACAATTTGAAGAATTAATGTTCAAAAGATACACATGAATGAATGATCACATAGTATGATTCCAAACATTTGTCTGTAGAAGAGTTTGTAACAGAAAAATAAACAACCTTGTGAGGGGAAAATTAAATACCTTGACATTCCAGTTCTTATCAACCAGAAGATTGGGCGACTTCAAATCCCGGTGGACAATAGTTGGTGTACTCGCATGCAAACAACTCATACCCCTTGCCTACAACCATAGAATGATAGAATCCGATGGGCTTGTTAGCCATAAAGGCGCAGCCAGTGATTTTGAGATGCATAGGAAGATACTAACCACATCAAGTGCCATTTTTATTCTACGCTTCTCATCAATTTGGCATTGAGGACGGTGAAGAATCCGATACAAGCTCCCTCTGGCCAAGAAAAGAAATATTAATGTTATTCTCAACAGCTTGAACTGTCCTAGCATTAGAGTTATGGTCGAAGGATATTCTTGAGAAATAAAGAGAGCTAAATAATTAGAAGACTGCACAAACTTCACCTTGGAAGGAATTCTGTAATAATTGATAGGTTTGGAGGACGTGTAACAGCACCAATAAAACGTACAACATTTGGATGCCGTAATGTTTGCATAATCCGCACCTGCAACAATAGCATGTTAAAGGATCCATGTTCTCAACTAAATGGAGCAGAAAATTCTAAAAATCCGAACTTACAAATAGCTTTAGCGTTTCATTTTGACACATTTGATTTAGTAATATAAAGGTGATCGGCGGAGAAGATATTCACAAAGGAAAAGCTATTCATTCTGCCCCTTTCTAACTACACAAATTGTTAAAAAGAGCTCAGTTCTCACTTCTCGCCTGAATTCTTCCAAAGCAGCACCAGAGAAATCCTGATCTAAGAATTTCTTCACTGCAACTTCCTGATAACCAAAGGGAATAACAAATTAGAATGAATAGAGAAATCAATCCACTTTATCCCTCATGCCTAAATTTTTTACAAATACATAACTCTACTAAATAGTAAGTTCCAAACTATTGGAGGCAAGAGTTCAACTTGGTAAATCTTCAATCAAGGGAGATCAATCAAGAAGAATAATAATTAAATAAACGTGCTTTACATTTTTTTGTTCTAATTGTAGGGAGCCTTGTTTAAAAAATGATCGCATAACCTGTTACATTGATAATGTTTATGCAGTAGTGATAAGTGATTCCAAACTCAAAGAATGAAGTAAAGGTAAAACTCACCCTGTTATTCCAATCAGCACGATATACCTCCCCATATGAACCTATTAAAAAGAAAGACAAAGATGAGCAGGCAAAGAGATAAAGTAACATATCAGCAAGCAGACGCATAATACACAAGCAAGTCTCGTAAAATTCCTCGACAGTAAGGGACACAAATCACTGAAAGAGGGAAGATCATGGAATGATGCCAATCATCCTTTCAAAAAGAAAAAATGTCAGTTACCTAGTCCAATCCTTTCGCCAATATCCAGATGTTCCCAAGGAATTTCACATTCACCAACATCTACTTCGTCCATAATTTGATCAATTCTGTGTGTGCTGGTGGAACCTCCAGATGTACTTGGATTTTCGGGACCCTTTAATTTAAGATTGGAGCCAATAGGTCTATCATTTATCAACTTCCTATTGTCCTGTACGTAGACTTCCTTGTTTTCTTGTCCTTTGGATACCGCTTCTGTACTACTTAGCATATTCCCAGCATAAATCGAATTTCTTTCTTTCACATTGGAGTTTGTATTGCTTGAGGTGGTATTGCTTGTCGTGTTCTGAGCACCATTATTTCCATTGAATGGCTTGATTTTCTCAGATGTCGTGAATCCTTGAGGATTTTGAGAAAAGGAAGAGCTGGACGAAGCTACGGATGCTTGGTTATAGTTATTTGGCTCACGATTAATTCTCGGAAAGAGGCCCTCCATATAATCAGACTCCTTTCTTTTGGGCACCTCATTGTTAGCATGCCTGTTTTTCCACATTGGAGGAGCAGGAGGTCGACCTAGAATCGGGTTAGCCTTCTTTCCCTGAAGATCTTCTAAAACATTTCCTGCAGACTTGTCTGGCAGGAAGACTCTTCCAGTTCCTTTTATTTGAAAAGGATTAAGATCTGAGAAAAGGTTCCTTGGGTCCTCTGGGCCATTTTGACCAGAAGGTGCCACACTAATATCGGTTACCAACCCGTCACCAACCGAAAGTCCATTTCCCTTTGGCAGAGATGTACCAATTGTTGAGGAGGAGCCAATATAAATATAATCACCTCCAGAAGATTCAGTATTTCCAGAACTCAACCACCTGTCTAGGGGGAATTTACTATCTGAAAATTGCTGACTACTGCCTTCTCCAGGTAATGGTTGTGGACTAATTTTGCTGATGCTAGGAATATATGACTTGAAAGTACTGTCCTTTGCACTTAAAACATCAGCTGGTATAAGTGTCCCAGGAGCTGCCATGAGATCAACCAAAAACTCCCTTCAGGCCAGAAAAGAAAACCAAAATGTCAAAAAACTACGATGGATAAATTAATCCAACCCACAAAATCTAGAGCATCAGGAATGTTCAGGAATAGGTAGCATGTTCAAAGGACAGAAACAAGGACATCAACTTGCTGTGTCACTTGCTCGCAAAACAGTAGGAAAGTACCTGTTTGGGGGGCATAATCACCGCTCTCTTGATAACCTTAAAATGCATGCTAATTTAAGCAACTATATCCTGACTGAGATAAAATGCTAAGTAAGAGCCTAGGATCAGCCATCAAGCCAACAGAATATTAAATGGAATTCTTAGGTGGATAGGAAATTATTCCTGCTAATCATGCATACATTATTAGGCTTGGTCCTGGCATTTTATTACCCATTTATCAATATCTTTTAAACTCAAATTCTCAACATTTCACAACACCAAACTACTTGCTTTAAGTAAGCCCATACAGCAACAAGCAAGTTGTTCATCTTGAAATTCAACTAGTTTCCATTTAAAGATGCGAAGTATGTGGAACGTAGTTGATCAAGAAACTAAGGAAATAAAGCACCTCCAATCAAACAGAGCAACTAGCACAACATACTTTGTAGTCCCGCAATATGCATCACTACAAATTTCAAAACAATGGGACCAACAACAAGAGTATACCTGTCTTCACCCAACTTTATTATGTTGACAGCATCGTCCTCAACCCCAGTGTAATGACTACCCTTGACCAGTCGACAAGGTAGATTAACATTGTCAGCGAATACCTGTATTTAGGAAAACAAGAAGATGCTTGTAGGACTTTCGTACATACCGGGCATTTCAACAAAGAAACCAGTTTAGCTAAGCTAGGACCAAAAGGATTACGGACCTTGAACAGCAATGCTCGGTGACGGGAGAGGCCAATATTCACAGCTCCAATGGGAAGCACACTAGTATGAAGAGATGTCCTCAACTCTGTGCTTGTATCCATCCATTTTGTCAATATTACGTTTGCATCCTTTACTGGTCCACCCATATGTCCGGTAACAAGTTCAGCAAGCTGCTGTACCAAGAGGCCAACCTCGGTAGGAGGGCAATCAATTGCAATACACTGTGCAATTTGGACCAACTCTTCCAAGGAGGGATCAATAGTTCGATTCACTACAACTGCTTCGAATCCAGAGCTCCCGAGGTTTGATTCTAAATCAGCGAGAGATGGCATTTTTCCTTGGAGTTGCAAACTTGTGGAAAAAACATCGTAGAATCCATCGACAACTTTCTCGTCATAGTCAAGTACATTGTAATCCTGGAACACCGAAGAAACACCCGTCAGGGAAATTTACTAGTCATAATTCGACTTTCAGCTGATACTTTTTTTCCCAATACAACTCCTACCCAACTCGATTATGAGAGAAACAAGATCTAATTGTCGTAGCACCAAGCATTACCATAAACACTACACGAGAACACTAAAAAGAGCACTCCCAAGCAATTCCATTGCCAAAACCACACTCGCATATCCAACACCACGCTAATTGTTCCACGTCGGAAGTGGCAAGTGGGTTGGGTCTGTTTATAAGGTTTTGCGTACAATATGGAAATTCCAATATTAATTGTCTATTTCACGAAAGTTAATTAAAGAATAGCCCTAATATAAAACTGACCCAGTAGTGGCGGGACAGGGTCTCCGCAAAAGCACCGTCCCGGGGGCCGGGGCCAGCAGCGTCTACCTGCCCGAGGCCGCCGAGGCTGAGAAGAGTGGCGGTTCGGATCTGATCCTTCTCGCGATCGCCGCCGCCCCGGGGTCCGGATGAGGAGGAGGCACTAATCGCTAGGGCAAGCTGCATCTGGAACTCCTCCTCGGAGGAGAAGTAGTCCCCAACTCCCCCGGCCGCGGGCGTATGGGTCGGGGAGGGTGGGCTGGTGGAGAAGGGCTGGTGGCGATTGTGATCGGAGGAAGGGGACGGAGACGACGACGGGGAAGGCGGCGTCGCGTCGGTGGGTCGGTTAGGAGGAAGAGGAGGATCACTAGGGTTGTTGTTGGCGCTCCCTAAGTGTAGCTTCCGGAAAATGTGTTTTACTTTGTTCGATTTCATCTTCTTCTTCTTCTTCTTCTTCTTCTTCTTCGCTTCCCTGTTTATTTTTTATATTTTTGGATTAGGTTCGAAGACGAAGACGAAGGAAGAAGAGGCGGAAATGAGGAAGAAGAGGACTTATTAGTCAGTTAGGAGAGAGAGAGAGAGAGAGAGAGAGAGAGAGAGAGAGAGAGAGAGAGAGAGGTGGGTAAAAAACAGTCCAAGAGAGGGAAATAGATAACTTAACGAACAAGTGTTTTGTGTCTTTGTGCACAGCGTATTTTCGTTTGTGGTCTGCGTATTATTTTTTATTATTTAAATTTAGTTGTTATAGTTTATTTTCTCGGGTATTTTGAATTTCAAATAGTTCGAATAAATACTCACTTCATGGATATCATGTCAGCCAAAATAATATTGACATAAAATTTTCATTTCTTTAATAATTCTATTAAGGTAGTTTTATATAATTGGACTCTATTATTGATCTCTTAAGAGTAAGAGATTTTTTATGACTCCAGTTATTAGTTTAATCTCAATCCATTATTGAAAATTTGATAGATGCACCTAATTAAATTTGGGTATATAGTTGAGCATTTTCTCTACCAATAAATAAATGTTAATGTCATCTATTTGCAAATATCACTAAATGATAAGAAAGTGACAGAAATTTTAGCTATAGTGACGATGACAATATATTCTACATTGAGCAATTTGATTATGCTTTTGCAAACTGTTAATTATTTATGTAAATAGATTTACATGTGCTATCACAGAGCTTATGTTTTTTGTTTGGATTGGTTTTATTATTATTTATGTACGCACCGTAGATTATGAATTGAACATGAAACAATTTATATGATTCATGTATGTATATTATGGTTTGGGGTCTTAGATTAATAATTATAAAATCATAGAAACTGAGCTGAAATATTATGCTGGACAGGGAGGACTAAACTGTGAAACATGCAAAAACTTAAGAACTGAATCGCAACAAATCTATCAGTTTTCGCGCATTGACTGAATATGATAATTTGGGACTAAATTGCAAAATATGCAAAAGTTCAAGGGCCTAATTGAAATATGCTTTTTCCTTAAGATTGCACGACTGTTGTCAGATTTTTTTTTCAAAATGGGGTTACTGTCTATGAATAATTACAGAATTGGTACCCAAAAAATTTTGATTACGAAAAAGATATCCACGAAAACTGATGTTATTGAAAAGACTGCATGGAACATAAAATTTGATTCGAAAAAAAAGGTAAAGATGATATATTGTATGTTTTAAATCAAACTTATCTTAAGTATGTTCCAATATTTAGTAGATTAACTCTATAAATATAACTCATATTTCTAATGTTATGCATGGATTCAGTTCGATCCAAACCATAAATCCAAATGAAATATTCTTTCTCATGAGAAATTGAACGAGGATTTCAATTGAAGACTTTAGTACTAATCGTTTAATCTTATACACTAATCATCATTTAGATTTATTATAAATTTTCTAGGTGCCATTACTGTCAAGTTAGACACTTATAGTTTTCATGTTAAGTTTAAATTTGGATAATTCAATCTATTTAAGAATATAAAATTTCTTCATTCTAGTATTTTACTGATGATTTATATAAACTAAACTTTGATAGTGTCTTTCTTGAATCTCAGTTTAATATTTGTAATATTAGAATTAAATATAATATTGAGAGTTCTAGCACAACTATTTGTGTAACATATCGAGAGAAAGGATAGAAAGATTAATAAAGAATAAGATTATACCGAATTTAGATTTTATTGATCTTAATATATATGTAGAATGTATTAAGAGAAAACATACAAAACATTGTAAAAAAGGAGCCACGAGAAGTAGTCAACTTTTGAAAATAATATACACTGCTATTTGTGGACCATTTAATATTCCATCTTTTGGTGGAGAAAAATATTTTATTATCTTTATTTATTATTTTTATGTTATTATCATATCTATTTACTTTGTAAAAAATCTCAAGCACTTGATGCATTTGAAGTGTATATGAATGAAGTTGAAATTAAGATAATTAGACATGAAGTAAAAATCGTAACGTCTGATAGAGGTGGTGAATATTATGGTAAACATGACAAAAGTGATGAATGTCTTGATCCATTCTAATTTTTTTTTTTGAAAAACATGGTGTAATTGCTCAGTACACCATGTCTAGCATACCATAATAAAATGGTGGAGCAAAAAAGGAAGAATCTAAGTCTAACTGAAATAGGAGGAATATGTTGAGTAATATAAAAGTTCTCATCTTGTTGTGGACATATGCTCTCAAAACTACTATATACTTATTGAATTAGGCTCCTAGTTAGGCTATTCTAAAAACTCTGTTTTAGTTATGAATTGGCAAAAAACCTAGTATAAGACACTTGCATGTTTAGGGTTGTCTAATAGATGTGAAATTATATAATCTCTATGAAAATAAAGACACTTGCATGTTTAAGGTTGTTGAGCAGATGTGAGATTATATAATCTCTACGAAAATAAATTAGATTCTCTAACAATGAGTGAATACTTTATTAGTTATCTAAAGAAAGCTAAAGGATACATATTTTACTATATGAACCGTAGTCTCAGAATTGTTAAAACTATTAATGCGAGGTTTATTGAGAATGATGAAGTTAGTAGGATAATCAAATAGTAGAAATTAAGGAAGTATAAGTGAATGCAAAGTTTTCTGTATCAATTTCTTCTTCCATAGTTATATCAAAAACTACTCACAATGTTGAAAAAATGTAAGTCAACATAGATTAAAATTTTGGGTCAACAAGTACCATCTAACTCATCAAACTCAAATGAACAACAAGCACAAGAAATAATATTAAGCCATTCTACACAGGAAAGAAAATTAGCTATTTAGATGATTTTATGGTTAATTTACTTGAAATAAACTTTTATATTAGAGTCAATAAGAATATAGTTTTATTTTCACAAGCTATTGAATCGCATGAATATAAGTCTAAAAATAGATAGATGTCATGAAGAAAGAGTTAAAATTAATGGAAAAATTCAAGGTTTGAGATCTCATGAAATTGCCTTAAGGTTCTAGAAGAGTTGAGTGTAAATGGAACTTTAAAACCAAATATGATCCCACTGACAATATCAAACAATATAAAACTAGATTTATAGCAAACGATTTTATTCATAAGAGTAGTATTGGTTATAGGGTAAATTACATTCAGTCTCTCTAGTTTGACATATTCAACGCTGACCCTCTCTAATTTTCAAATCGATTAAAAACCCCTTAGTATGGCAAATTTATATTATTTGGCCCATGAAACAAGAATTGACATATTTGTCTATCGAGGTGCCACGCAAAATGATAAATATACTCCTGGCCTAAAAAATAAAAATATTAGGGAAAATCCAGGACAAAAATATTCCAGAGGAGAAAGAGGAAGGAGGAGGAGGGCGAAGGAGGAGAGGGGAGGAGGAGGAAGGAGGAGGAGGGAGGAAGAGAAGGATGAAGGTGGAGGAGGAGGATGGAGGAAGAAAAAGAGGAAGAGGGGGGAACTCAGAGGGAGGAGAGGAGGAGGAGGGAGGAAGAGAAGGAGAAGGAGGAGGAGGAAAAGAAGGAAATTCGAAGGAATAGGCAGGGGGAGGAGGAGGGCGGAGGAGGAGAAAGGTGGAGGAGGAGAAAGGTGGATGAGGTAGGTGGAGTAGGAGGGGGAACCCGGAGGGAGGATAGGAGGAGGAGAGATGAAGAAAAGAGGAGGAGGAGGAAGAAAAGAAGGAAATCTGGATAAATAGGGAGGGGAGGATGAGGAGGAAGATGGAGGAAGAGGGCAGATGAGGCAGAGGAGGGTAGAGAAGGGCAGAGGAGGAGGAAGGTGGAGGAGGGTAGAGGAGGAGAAGGTAGGAGGGGGAGTCTGGATGGAGGGGGAGGGAGGAAGAGAAGGAGGAAGAGGAGGAGGAGGAAGGAGAAAGAGAAGGAAGAAGAGGGAGGAAGAAAGGGGAGAGGGAAGGAGGAGGAGGAGGAAGGTAGAGGAGGAGAGAGAGTAAAGAGAAAGAGGAGAAGGAGGGAGGAAAAAGAGAGGAGAGAGTGTGTTTTTTAGGCTCGGGATATATTTATCATTTTGGATGGCACCTCGCTAGAGAAATATGCTAGTTCTGGCTTTAAGGGCTAAATAGTATAAATTCGTCATATTAGGAGATTTTTGATTTACGAATTAGAGAGGAGCCAACATTAAATACATCAAATTAGAGGGAGCTAGATGTAATTTACTCTTGATTTATGACAAGACTTTTTCAGTAGTCTATAAAAAAGACTCTTTAAGGATTTTGACTTTGATGGCTCACTATGATTTAAACTCACAAATAGATTTGGAAATTGTCTTTCTTAATCCGAATCTGAATTTGTGACATGCTATGAGACTAGCCTCTAAGCAAAGTGATTGAAAAAATTTATTTTGGGACTTGTGATTGTCGACACTATTAGCAAGTCTCCAAAAATTTATTATGATAACTCTTCAACAATATTTTTCTCCAAGAATAAAAAGTTCTCTAAAGGTGTGAAGCACATAAAATTAAAGTACTTTGTTATTAAAGAGGGAGTTTAAGAACGAAAAGTATATATTGAGTACATAAATACAGATTCCATAGTTGTAGATCCAATGACAAACCCATTATAGCCAAAATGATTTAGAAAGCATACATTAAGAATGAATCTTGATTGTATTTCTGATTTTTTTATTAGAGGACTCTCGAATCTCAGATATATGTTTTTGATATGCATTATAGTTTTCTTGTTTTATTATTGATGTATGTATTATGAATATATAGGACAACAAGAAAGTCTTTATGAGACATTATATTAGATTATTATTGGTTTTATGTACCGCTTTATTAGTTAGTATGTTAAGTAGCGAATGTCGTGGTTGTGGAAGAGAGTATTCTATTATTGATGTATAATTGCTATAGCTTGCATTTAATAGTTTTTATATAGTGACATTATGATTCTGGACATAATGTTGTGCACCTTATTTAACTATTAACCTATATTCGAGTCAAGTGGGAGAATATAAGAATTATCTATTAAGTATTAATAATTTTATTAAAGTGATTCTTATATAATTAGACTATATTATTGAAAAAATTTAGGAGTAAGAATCTCTTATAATTCTAGTTATTATTTTAATATCAAACGTTCATCAGATATTTAATACACGCGCCTGATTATATATAAGTATATAACTGGTACCTATTAGTAAATGCTAATGTCATCCATCGATGAGTATCATTAAGCGATAAGAAAGCCAAAGAAACTGACGCAGCATAGGATCTCATTTCATTCAATCTAACTTTCGGATTCTTGCAATACACTCAACTCACTCTATTCTGAATAAACTTGCACGAAATTGATTCACACAAGCTTAGATGTTCTAAACTCACTCAAGACAGATTGTAAGATGTACAAAGAAGGTTTGAAACAAACTAGAACACTTACACTCTCTTGGTCAGAAATGATAAACCCGTGTCTTTCAACAACTTTTGTTGATTGATCACGAGGTGTTCTACAAGTAGAATGGCCAGGAATAGGCAAGAACAACTCTCACACTCAGGGACACACCCTCACGGTCGCACCGTTAGAATTTGAACACTTAGTCTCAAATCTGGAAAATACTTCAAGCTTAACTTTGTTTCTTACATTCTGCCATTATAAGGCAGTTTGGAATTCATCACAACAATACAAGGAAGAGTGGAAAACGTCAGGATAGCATGAGGGGCGTGCCATCCTTGCCCATACAGCCATTCCCCTTTCTAACTCAGGGTTTTTAACTTATTCAACTTTCCAGCAAGGAAAGCAAAGAGAGGGAATCAAGTCTGATTATAATACATCTTATTTAATCATGAAATTAAAGAGGGAAAATGTCCAGCATGTGCAAGTCTTCATTGCACCCCTTACACCCCTTCCACACGTCCATGCACACGTCCACACTTGATCAACTTGCCAGCATTTCCTCAATTTGGCCAAAATGCGTGAAACTGAGACAAATGCAAGAAACCAAAGCAAATGCAAGCAAACTGAAACAAACGTGGAAAGGATGTATTATGATGCAATATGAGACGTTCCTACGTCATCCTCTCCTCCTTAGAAGGTTGCTCGTCTTGAGCAGCAAGTTTTGAAGGCAATGGGAAGGCATCGAAATAGGGAGTGAGGTCAGCAACGTTGAATGTCTTTGATACTCCATACTCCTCCAGCAGGTCAACCTTGTAGGCATTGTCGCTTATTCGCCTCAGAATCTTGAAGGGGCCTAACTTCCTTGCTTGCAATTTGCCACCCATGTTGGCTGGCATCCTCTCTTTTCGGAAATGTACCATCACTTGCTCGCCTGGCTGAAAGATTTGTACCTTCCTACGCTTGTCAATTCGTGCTTTCTCCTTTACATAGGTTGCATTCAGCCTTCTCCTCACAGCTTCAATTACTTCTTTAGCATGCTCCGCAAATTCAACAGCGGCGTTGTTGGCTTGGCTTGACTTTGGCAATTCAGCTACATCAACAAGAAGGTTAGGAACTTTGGTATAAACCAAAGAAAATGGTGAGTGACCCGTGGACCGGTGTACTGCTCCATTGTAAGCAAACTCCACTATTGGAAGGGCAAGATCCCACTGCCTCATCTTGTTATGGCAAAGGCTGCGTAGTAAACTCCCAAGGGTGCGATTGGTGGCCTCTGTTTGTCCATCAGTTTGAGGATGTGCGGTGGAGCTATACTGAAGTGTAGCATCAAACATGATCCATAATGACTTCCAGAATGTAGCTAGGAACTTGACATCTCGATCAGAAGTGATGCTTTTTGGCACACCATGCAACTTCACCACCTCCTTGAAAAATAAGCGTGCAATACCACGAGCATCCGATGTTTTCTTGCATGGTATGAAATATGCCATCTTGCTCAACCTGTCAACCACAACAAATATAGAATCTACACCACGCGGGGTACGCGGCAATCCCAGAATGAAATCCATACTCAAATCTTCCCAAATTGCATGTGGTATTGGCAATGGCATGTATAGCCCCGTGTTATTCACGCCACCTTTGGTCTCTTGGCATATACGACAATGTTTCACCAATCTAGCAACTTCCTTATTCATGTTAGGCCAATAAAAATGTTCAGTCATCATGGCCAATGTCTTATCACGCCCTAGATGTCCCGCAAGACCTCCACCATGCAATTCCCATAACAAATGTTCACGAAGTGAAGTACGGGGAATGCAAAGCTGGTTACCTTTCATAAGGAAACCGTCATGTACGTAGAACTCTCCACCACCTTTTCCATCTTTGCACTTGCTCCAAATATCTCCAAAAACAGCATCATCTTCATACAGCTCACGAAGTGCATCAAAGGAGGTCACTCGTCCTTGCCATTCTGTTAGGAGTGCAATTCTCCTACTGAGTGCATCAGCGATGACATTCTAAACTCCGCTCTTGTGCATGATCTTGAATGGAAACTTCTGAAGGTATGTCGTCCACCTAGCATGCATGTGACTTGTAAATTTGGACTGATCATGAAGAAACTTCAGGGCACGATGATCTGAGTATAGAACAAACTCCTTGCCAATGAGGTAGTGCTCCCAAGTCTTTAATGCACGGAAAAGAGCATAGAACTCTTTCTCATAAGTTGTCCAAGTTTGACGATGTGAACTAAGCTTCTCGCTGAAGTAGGCAATTGGCCTTTTCTCTTGCGAGAGGACTGCACCAATTCCAACTCCAGAAGCATCTACATGGACTTCAAACACCTTACCAAAATCTGGTAGAGCAAGAACAGTAGTTGAACTCAGCTTTGCCTTCAACTTATTGAAAGCATTATCCACCTCCTTGCTCCACTCAAACATAACTCTTTTCTTTGTCAAGGAGGTCAAGGGAGAAGCAATCTCACTGAAATCCTTGATAAACCTCCTATAGAATGCTGCCAAGCCAAGGAAACTTCTGATTTGTGTCACGTTCTTTGGCTGAGGCCAATTGCGGATCGCCTCCACCTTGTTTTGATCAACTTGGATTCCATCTTCATCTATTATGAATCCAAGGAAAAGGAGCTTATTCTGCCAGAATACACACTTCTTCAGGTTGGCACTAAGTTCATTCTTGCGTAAGGCTTCAAATACTTCCCTCAAATGCGCCTTGTGCTCCATCTCAGAACGGCTATACACCAGAATGTCATCAAAATAGACAACCACAAATTTTTCTAGAAAAGACTTCAACACTTGGTGCATCAACCTCATGAACGTGCTAGGTGTATTTGTAAGTCCGAAAGGCATAACCAGCCATTCAAATAGGCCATCACGCGTCTTAAATGTGGTCTTCCACTCATCTCCAGGTCTGATCCTTATCTGATGGTAGCCACTTCTCAGATCAATCTTGGAAAAAATCTTTGCTCCACTCAGATTATCCAACATGTCATTGAGACGTAGTATTGGAAATCTGTATCCAATGGTGATCTTATTGATAGCACGGCTGTCCACACATATGCGCCATGTACCATCCTTCTTTGGCACCAATAGAGCGGGCACACCACAAGGACTCAAGCTCTCCCTTATGAATCCCTTGTCCAAAAGCTCCTGAACTTGATCTCTCAGAATCTGATTCTCTATAGGACTAAGGCGGTAGTGAGGCAAGTTTGGGAGAGTAGACCCTGGAATTAGATCAATCCTATGCTGAATATTGCAAAGTGGAGGCAGCCCCTTTTGCAATTCTTCCGAGACCACCTCTGAAAAGTCTTGCAATATGTCTCGTACAGGCTGTGGTAAATCTTCTTCTAGCATTTCCACACCTTGATCAGCATCTTTGATCACCAAAATATGGCACCAACCTACTTCATCAATCAAACTCTTTAAAGACTTCACCGAGGTGATCATTGAAACAAGCAAAGTCTTTATGTTCTTTGGTTTGCTAGGCAGCAAAGTAAATCTTTCTCCTCCTTTCTTTAGTTCGTAGGTGTTCTCCTCACCCTTATGAAGAACCTTGTTGTCATACTCCCATGGTCTTCCCAACAAAATGTTGCACGCGTCCATTTCCAACACGTCGCACTCAATCTGATCAGAATACTTTCCAATGGAGATTGGTATCATGCACCTTGAACTGACTTTGATGCCTCCTCCAGCACGAACCCATCCAATGGAATAAGGGAAAGGATGTGGTGTGGTCTTGAGTCCAAGCTTCTCCACTGTGGCACGGCTCACAAAGTTCTCTTGACTTCCACCATCTATGATCACTTCACATACTTCCTTGCCAACATAGCACTTGGTTCGGAACAGATTGTTTCTCTGGGATTCAACTTTCTTTGCGGTGGTCAAGGCAAACTTCCTCATTACTCCACAATATTCTTCCTCCTCCTCAGAGCTCATTCTCTCTTTGTCACCACTTTCCTCCACTGGAGCACATAAAAACGCACCAGATTCTTCCTCCTCTTCTTCATCTCGTTCACAAACATTTGAATACTTCCTCCTAGGACAATCACTAGACTTATGGTCAATCTCATTGCACTTGAAACATCGAATACCTGAGGGGGCAGCAGGTGCTTTTCCTTTGGCTTATGCACTTTCTTGCGTAGGCTTCCTTGGAGCTGGTCTATATTCGGTTGCTTGAGGGGCACTCTTCTCAGCTGCACCTCTTTGGAAGTTCGAAGTCTGACCAGGTCCAGAAAAGCGAGATGACACATATTTCTTCTTCTTTAAGGCTGATGCAATCTTCCTTGCCTTGGCACACACGTCATTGAAGAAAAGAAAGGTGTCAAACTCTAGACGAGTCTTGATCTCATAGCTCAGACCCTCCACATAACGAGCAATCATCTGATCCTCATTGTCCTCCACATCATTACGTGAAGCTAATCTCACAAATTCGGATGTGTATTCTTCCAAGACTACATAGCTCACCTTCTGATCTTCCATCAGATTCATACAATCAAAGTATTTTTCAATGGAATCCAGCCAATTCAAGAAGCCTTCTACCTCCATATCTCCATAGAACTTCTCAATGTTCATCTTGAATGGTCTGTCCACCCTCCGCACATGCTCCTCATCACGTTCTTCCCTCCTAAAGGCCTCCCTACGCACACCACGACCTCCATCTCCATACCTTTTTCCCCTCAGGCCACGTCCTCCTCTTCCAACATAAAGAGTAGCATCAGAATCAGCATACTCTTCTTCTTCTTGATGATCACGTACATCAATAGGAGGGGGTTGCCCCACGGGTAGTTGCATCGCCAGATTGTCAAGACGAGTAAGGATTGCTTGTATGGATGTTTCTATCATAGTAAAATGTTGGTTCATGTCAGGTCTTGGTGGATTATGCTCCTGTTCGGCCATATTGCAACAGAATGATAGTGGAGCTTGGTGGATTAGACGAGACTTGGATCAGGAGATCACAAAGTCCTGTGGTTCGGCTCGTAGATTAGGTTCACTCTCAACTCCCTGGTGATAATGTATAAACACTCCTCTCAACTCACTCAGGGTCTGATACCACTTGACGCAGCATAGGATCTCATTTCATTCAATCTAACTTTCGGATTCTTGCAATACACTCAACTCACTCTATTCTAAATAAACTTGCACGAAATTGATTCACACAAGCTTAGATGTTCTAAACTTACTCAAGACAGATTGTAAGATGTACAAAGAAGGTTTGAAACAAACTAGAACACTTACACTCTCTTGGTCAGAAATGATAAACCCGTGTCTTTCAACAACTTCCGTTGATTGATCACGAGGTGTTCTACAAGTAGAACGGCCAGGAATGGGCAAGAACAACTCTCACACTCAGGGACACACCCTCACGGTCGCACCGTTAGAATTTGAACACTTAGTCTCAAATCTGGAAAATACTTCAAGCTTAACTTTGTTTCTTACATTCTGCCATTATAAGGCAGTTTGGAATTCATCACAACAATACAAGGAAGAGTGGAAAACGTCAGGATAGCATGAGGGGCGTGCCATCCTTGCCCATACAGCCATTCCCCTTTCCAACTCAGGGTTTTTAACTTATTCAACTTTCCAGCAAGGAAAGCAAAGAGAGGGAATCAAGTCTGATTATAATACATCTTATTTAATCATGAAATTAAAGAGGGAAAACGTCCAGCATGTGCAAGTCTTCATTGCACCTCTTGCACCCCTTCCACACGTCCATGCACACGTCCACACTTGATCAACTTGCCGGCATTTCCTCAATTTGGCCGAAATGCGCGAAACTGAGACAAATGCAAGAAACCGAAGCAAATGCAAGCAAACTGAAACAAACGTGGAAAGGATGCATTATGATGCAATATGAGACGTTCCTACGTCAGAAACCTAATGATAATGTTTTATTCTACATCGCCGATCTGAATAAACTTTCGCAATAATATAAATAGATTTACACTATCTCGACTCTAGAAGCTTGTTTCTGAAAACAAATTTTGTTTTCAAACATTTCTCATGTCAATTGAAGAAAGAGAGAATTATAATTCGAACTCCAAATTTCTAAGCAAATATCTTCGCCCACACGGCCAGGCTAGGAACACCTCGATGAACCACGAACAACATGTAGTAACCTGGAGGAGCCACCCTATCGGTTGGCGGTCCAACACCCGACAAGCGAAACACATGCGTAGTACCGTTGACTTGGACCTCAAGCAACCTTAGGACCACCATCCTAAGGTTCATCCCAAAAGAGTGAGTAGTAAAAGAAGGGGAAACAATTCTCACAGAGAGAAGCTCTCGCCCCTTGAAGCGATCCACGTGAAAATCCAACTCGAACCGCTTCCCGTATTGCATGGTCCCACCAAAAGACACGATCCTAGGCTTTGGTCGGGAGGACAATATGTATGGTGGCGAGAACGCCTCCAGGCTTAGGTCTGTAGGGAAGTGGACGTGGCTGAAGTTGTAGGAAACATGAGGGTTACTTCCACCGACTAGGACGCGTCCGTCTGGTAAGAGGATGGCTGAAGAGTGGTACAGCCTTGGCCTTGAAGCTCGGGACATGACCGAGAATCGCGAACCAGGTGGATGGTTCGGGTGGTACAGGGCCGGCCGGGTTGTGGGTAGGCTCGCCCTTTCCCACCCTGCAATGCCGAGACTGGCTCCGTTGACAATGAGTAAGTCACCTGTGGGAAGAAGCACCATGTCTCCCATGACTCTGGGAGTTGGCATTTCCTCCATTTCCCACTTGGGGTCTTGTTCATGGTCGCTTGCCACAAGGCGGCCACACGTAGAGCTGGCTCGTAATGAGTTCCTGTAGTTGCTGCTCCTCCTCCTCCTCGGCCTTCTTGATCTTGGTGCGCCACCACAGACGAGGATCTCGGCTTTCGGGTTGAGGCTATCTCCTTGGAGTGGTAGTAGAACAGAGGAGCCGGAACAGGGGTAGTTCCGACAGTGGCCTCCGGGGATGTCGGGGAATTCCCTGATCACATGTCCCCGGGAGTGATCGAAGAGTATGGACTTCGTGTTGGCGAAAATGAAGAGGTTTCCATCTGGCAAGAGGTGTAGAAAAGGGTAGAGGTTGTTTTCCTCTCTTGCATCTGTTGTGGTTCTCAGGAATTGGAGGTAGTAAGAGCATGGAGGATTGGTGTTAGGATAAAACTCGTAGTTGAATTGCCTCCTACCCCCGACGACTATGATCCTGCCATCCGGTAGTATCTGATTGGATGCGTACCATCTTCTTCGGGACAGATAGTTTGGGAGCTCGGTCCACTCGCAGTTTATGTCGTGTTCACATGGTGTGAATGTGCGTATTGTGCGGTCACCATCGTTGTAGCCGCCGGTTTGGACTAACGTCCCATTGTGTAGGACTGCACCGGAGGAGCACCAAGTGTCGGTTTGGACCATCAGAGGCCGGTATGTATTGGTGGCAATGTCGTACAAGACGGAATGTGCTGTGCAATCTAGTTTGAGCACCGTGTCATTGGGATCTGACCGACATAAACCGCGGGGGAGGGAGAGGTTGGAGGGCCCAAAATCTGTCCTGTCGTACATGACTACTTTGTTGTTGTGTAGAAGCTGCATATGCATTGCTGATATGCCTATGCTTTTCTGCAGTACCGACCACCGGCCTGCTCGACGAGCTGTTGCAAGTGATTGATTGTTTTGATGAGAAGTTTTAAGTGGTAAGAAGAAACTGAAAGACATGATCATGAAGAGGAGCTTAACGGTGCCGGGGGACATTCCCATGGAAGATAGACCGCTTCAGAGGAATTGCACTACGGAGTTCTTGTTTATATGAGCCATGAAATGTGCCACTTTGGTGTGATTTACCATTTTCTCCTCCAAAAAAAGTCTATAATTTGTTGGAAGAGGAGAAAAGCTAGGTAGAGAATTGACATAAGCAAAAAGAGTGTGCTTCATGTGGGGTTGTCTGACGAGTCAAGAAAATGTTGGGCCTTGGAATTTGGGTTAGTTCCGAAAAAAGAGAGTACATTATAGCTATGAAGTTCAGATAATTCAGATGTCTTGGAAAGGTTTGTTGGACTGAAATAAAGGCTTCATGCTTCCTACCACGAGAATGTTTACCATACTTTGTAACTAATGTGGTAATCCAAAACCTTATTCATTTACGGGGGAAAATAAAGGTTGGTTTCCCCGCAATTTCTATCGGAAAAGATCCAACTTACGGTAGCTCGTGTATTCCTTAATCAACTAGTCGGAAAACGTTACGCTCTATTACTTTTCTTTTATATTACTGATTCTACATACTGGAGAACAATAACTCAACAGTAGTGAAAACAAGATACGTCTCTGTCTGATCAGCAAGACACTTCTTTATAGCAAAAACGAGCCGGAAAATTCAGTCCAGCGTCATCGAAAACACTATAGCTTTCTGGAGAGGCCAGGGTCTATTTCAGCTAGAATATATTGGACCCGCTTTAAATAGAATGGCGTAGCAGCTAACAGTAACAAAAACTATGGGACAAAAAGCAGGCAATCATGTACAGTACGATCTCATCGGACTGCTGCATCTCCGACCATTGATTTCAGTGTCCGAGTAACCAGGGGGAGACAGACGGAGCATCAGAGTGCCAATCTCTAGCTAATTTCTGAATAGGTAGTCTGTCTATGGGTGATTAATTGAAGGGTAAACAAGTTGATGAATGCGAATGCACATGTGATGATCAAACTAAACCGTCTCTCTCATTTTACGACAATAGCGTTCAGAAAATAGTATACAGCAATAGACATTTATGTTCTGATGTACACGCCTGAAGAATACAAAATTGGAAAGCACGTAGCACAGGGGAAACCTCACCTCTCTCTACGATGTACAAAGCATCACATCAAACATATCCGCTATACAACATAACCGAATTCCCACTGTCAACAAGAAACTCTCGCTCTTTCGAGTGCCAATTCTTTTGCGACAAGTCTCAGTAAGATCTGCACCAAAGCCCTCACTCTATCTTCCCTGATGCAGACAAAAATATACTAGTTTCAACAATCTGAGCATATTGAATGGGAAGTACGGAAAGTGAAGATCCACGTTTTCTGCCTAGACCAGAAAAACATGGACACGGCCACATGAACTGAGTTGGGAATCAATGTGAAGCAAATCAAAAGAACTTTCCTTACCTCGTCATAACAAGCTCACAGAGTGATGGGAACAAGACGAGTAAATGAGGACGCCCGCTATGCTTCTCCAATTCTACAATGCCATTTCTCAAATTTGGATGCAAATCAAGTGCCTCTGCTGTTTCTGGATGAACTTTTAAATTGCCAAGTTCTTGAAGAACATGGATAACTTCTTCCAGCCTTGTAGTCGGTAAGGGACGTTCCCCTGAAACGAAAATTTCAAGAAAACTATCAATTTAAACTTGTCTTTTGAGTAGGCTAAAACAATGTAAATAATGTTCATACCTAGGCTGTCTTCGTCTATCAAAAATCTGTTCAAGATGTACTCGCATCTAGCAACAAGCACCCGGATTGAAATTTTGCTGACCTCCAATCTTGTAGGGTTCCAATCAGTGGCTGTGTCATTAGAACTGAAACAACATAAAAGTTGGTGAAACTTCAAAAGCAGATACTCCAAAGGATGAAAGCTAGGTAGTCAATGGCGGATAGCGTCACATAGCGGCGATCTCCTAAACTGCTATAGCGGATAGCGTATAGCGGCCATTACGAAGTCTTAAAACAGGGTACATAAAACTAAAGAACTCAAAAACAGAAGAGGAGAAGAGGAAGGGAGAGGGAAGAGGAGAACCCCGTAAAAAAATTAGGGTTGAGGTGGGAGTTTTAATCAAGTGAAAATTGACCTTTTTCCCCTCAAAAAAGTAAAAGAAAGAAAAAAAAAGCGGGGGCAGTTAAGGAATTTCATCTAAAAATCACAATAGCGGCCGCTACTACAAATAGCGCATAGCGGGCATAAAGCGTAGCGGTAGGGGTCCCAACTCCGCTATAGCGCGCTACTGACTACCTAGGATGAAAGTATGACTGATGTAAAATTTATAGGTTCAAACTTCTATTGATTGCACATATAGCTAGGAAGTTGAGGATTGAACGATTGGATTTTGACAATATTTGCGATCTCTTAGATAAGGACAAATTTGGTTTATATATTAAGGAAGCTGGAAAGTATTATGAAATACCAGCACTCACGGAAATCGACAGGCCATTTCAAACATATGCGGAGTTGTCAAAATCACAAGAATGGACTGTTAAACAATAAGAAAAGGAAAAAGATTTGGCGCAAAGAATAAAAAGGTATAATTATTGACTACAATGTAAAATTAGGAAGGTATGCAAACAAATTAATCATTGTCATAGTGCTCAACATAAAGTTAGGTAAGTGATGCACATTACATGCTTTTATCCTAAATTATTCGAAAATTCAAATAGAGAATAAAGCAACAGATGCAATTTCACAACCCGAGAGGTCAGTTTATCAAATATGCCCCCATAGATTACCTGCTCAAAGCAAATAGCTTCTGCAAGCAACTTAATGAAAACCTGCTACAGTGCGATGGCATAAGTTCAACAGTCTCAACAGGCAACGAGCATGTCCGTGATGCACAATGATCAATTGTGGAAATCAAACGCTCCACAATCTGCAGCAGAACAAAATTCCCAATAAGAAAAGTATGACATATAAGGACATGAATCTTGGTAAACAAAATTACCAATAATGAGAAGGTACCTGAAAGTCCTAGAAGGAACATGAGTGGTTCCAAATACGAAAAAAGAAAGAAAAGAAAAGAAAAGTAAGCACGGACAATGTTACCCGGTCAATGAAGGGGGCAAATGTAAAGATTCAGACAAGCACGTAAATTGTACTTTTCTATTTTTTTTTTGGCGAGCAAATATATCACTCACTAACGGAGCTCTGTTTGCTTCAGCAGCAACGATATCTAGTTGCCCAACATAGAACTGACCATATTTGTTAAAAAAACAACTCAAGATTTCAAGCTTTAAAATGGAGCCTAAATGTGAATTTGCCTGCTTCGGTCATACCACATCTTAATTATAACTTAATTAAGCTGTTAACATTACAGACAAGTGAATAATTACCTGAGGGGGAACATCCGTGAGTGCATCGAGTATCTTGTCACCTAGAATATTCAAAATGGTCATTTCAAGAGCCTCGTCAGCGTTGAGTGCTCCTGATGAGAGGGAATGAGAAGGAAT
This sequence comes from Hypericum perforatum, assembly GCA_012979155.1. Lineage (NCBI taxonomy): Eukaryota > Viridiplantae > Streptophyta > Magnoliopsida > Malpighiales > Hypericaceae > Hypericum > Hypericum perforatum. The sequence goes on from SOPF01028227.1 coordinate 253,695, forward strand.
GGGACGTCCACAGTGTCCAACAAGGAATATCTCATAAACATCTGCAACTTCCTTCCAGATTCGTAATCTTGCAGGTTTACTAACTTTGGAGTCCTGTCCAAAGTTTATGGAAAACTTGCAGATATCTTCAATCAGAACACGGTTGAATCCTTCCACAGCAACTCGCCATAGTGAACCATCTGGATTATCTCTCCTTGTTGTCATGCACCTAAACAAGACGTTTAGAAAAAAACGTGAACATCACATAAAAGGCATGCAGAAAGGAAATGACATAGAAGGTCCAGGAAGCATTAATGTTAAGCCTCCAGTTCAATTCCAGAACAGAGAATCTACGAAGCTGCTCATTATTATCCAAGATCTTACAGGAATGCTTCATTTATATTAACTGGTTTTGCAGTAACAAAACACATAAAAGGTAACAGAAGCCTTATTGAGAAATTATTGTTTAAAAAGAGTGCAATGGATGATACTAAGAATAAGGACCTTAAATCTTCTCAACCGTGGCAAATAATTACTCTTAGAAACCTCCATTAAAAACACATAACCTCCGGAAAAAAATTCATCATCGGATGATATTTCATTGGTCGAGTCCTGACACTCTTGAGAAGTAGGGATATAGACCTAGAATTGTTATTTCTTTTGCACAGTTCAGACAGAGGTATATAGATCGAACGAAAAGGAGATGGAGCAGTGGACAGCTCATGATTGGGAACACATAACTCGTGAAAAACTAACAGTATTATTGTCATTGAGGAATATCCAATAAACACCATTACCTTCCTATGCTTTGGATAATCTCGGGGCATATAATATACTTTTCTACTTCTGAGGCCAGCAAGAAAAGATCTACCACCACAGGGACAAGCTTTTCACCAAATAGATAGCTCGGAATGGCGGACAAATTGGTTGTAGATAATTTGGAACTCCGAGACGGAGACTCAGATACTTGCAGTGCCACGGAAGCTACACCATTGGACTTCTCATTCCTCCTCTTCATGCAAATGTCTGTGGAAGAAATATACATGGAGTTCAGATTCTTGTACATGCAATTTCTCAGAACTAACAAAGCCATTACCATACCCAAATCCAAGTTATTATCAGCACCATTGTCGTGGCTGGCTTCATCCTTTTCATCTGGCAAGGAGGAATCTGGTTTAGGAAGATACGTCAGAAGCTCCCTCAGGAGAACTAGCCACATAGAAGAAATATGCTCTGCTGGCTGCAGTAGTGGCAAGACCTCCAGTACCGTACGCAACACAGGTGGAATGTGTCCCTGGGGGGCAAATGACACCAATATGATTGTGATGTAAAAGGACTTTAGGAGGATAGCAGAGATGGGCATGTTTCTACAAGTTGATAAATAAAGAAGCAATCTCCAGAAAGCAATAATCGCAGATGACCGGCATGCAAAACCTTTTAGAAAGAAGTATGCATACTGATGAGCAAACAACCTAAGGATGAGACGTGCTGAGCTTGAAAGTATAACTTACAAATTCAGTTTCAAAGCTATCGCTGCAGAGTAACTCTTCTCTGATCGCCAAATCTAAGATTGTAAGTAGCTGGGAGAACATCTGAGCAGAGAACATACTCTGTGAATGAACATAAAGTTCCCCTGCCAGAAAATTTAAGTAAATAAGAAAGGAACCTTGCTGTAATCAGGTGGAAGTGAGACTAATGAACATGTAACAAATGGGAAGTTTAAAGTCACTTCACTCTTTCAACAAGAGCAGTGGAAGTACCATTATTCCTAACAAGCATAAGGAGTATTAACAGCTCTGCTACTATGATTTTCTCCTCTTCTACGAATACAGCGGTAAAATCATACACTAGTTAAGAGAATCCTTACCAAGACCGTGTAAAATTTCCTGTTTCAACTTGCTAGCTGCATTTCCACCGTAGCTTGGTAATTTTTGAATGACATGCTCATAAGCATCAAGTATGGAGTTTAGATAAGGCATTGGCAACTTTCCCTGATTAAACACAATCAAAGTTACTAATGCAATCCAGCTGAAATGCATTCCTCTACAAATGCAGTTAGAAGAGATTATTGACAAAAGAATGGACTATTAAAGCCAGAAGAAAAACGTACAAGGATTATTACCTTAAGGCTATGAGAGAGAACAGTTGTCTGTAAACAGCTTATGGCAGCAATAGCAACCTCTTTACTACCATTTAAACTGCTGTTCTTCACCAAAATTAGCAATGTATCCCATCCTATTGATATAAAGAAAACATGGCATTTAGTTGTATGCATCTTCAAGCAAAGATGGAAACATGTTCTGCAGGGTTCATGAATAAAAAAAAACCAACCTGAAGGGAAATTGCTCAAGGTAATGAGAAAAGGAAAGAAGGAACGCAGCAAACGTGCAATTCCACCTAGAACAAGCACTAGCGTTTCATCCCACTGTTTCTGGGCAGTGTTGCGACTGCAGATAACAAATGAAAACAAAACAACCAACTGAAGACTAGATGCAATACAAATAGCCCATAAACAAATACAACTAAATGAACACATACCTGTGATGAATCAGCATATGAACTGCTTTTCCTCCTCTGGTTCCTAACTCTTTACCTTGCCATTCATCCTTTGAGGAAGTTGCAGCCTACATATTGATAAGGTTGCACAATAAAAAGGCGACTCCTTCACCCATGGGTTAATTAAGAAGGCAATAAACTAAAAAGAGACATTTTAACCACTTCTAGTTACCATATGAGAAGCACGATCTAGAGCAGAGAAAATATAGTTCTGCAGACAATCTTCCCACATGGATTTTGTAAGCTTTTGACCATGACTTCCCAGTGTCTGGAAGAGAGTCCTAACAGCAGCATTCCTGACCTGTCATTAAAATTCATTTGACAGTTAGAAATTTTAGAGTGAAGCAGCTGAGTTACAATATCTACAGAACAAATTTTCATGATAGCAATATGAATGGGAATCCTTTTTACGTATATACCCCAAAACCAATGAATAATATCACAAACTACGTCCAGTGGACTCCCTGTTTAAAAACATTGTCCAGTCCTATGCTGAAGTTTTAAAAAAAATTTAGATAGAGAAGAACGTCCGGCACCTTTCATCTTGGATTACTGTAACATTTGCAAAGCTTTGCAAGCATAGATCGAAATTAAATATTTTGCTCTAGATGCATTCCATTAAGAACAAGTAACAGGTAAGCTAATTTAGAATTTTGGCTGCCAAGGAAACCTAATAGATCTAGCATTATACCTCTGGCCTCTCATCAGCTCCAAGCCTTTGAAGTAATGAGAAAACAGAAAACAGCAACATTCGGTGTCGGGTAGAATCCGTATGATTTTCTTTATTAGTAACCTCAGGAGTGTGGCCTTCTGTTGATTCACCATTAATTTTCTCCAAAGTGGATTGTGAGACAAGAACTCCTGCAAGGATATCAAATTGAACATGTTAAAGTTTCCCTTTGATAAAAATCTAAGAGTTGTCTGGTATGAACCGGGTTGCTACGAAGATTGTAGCAGTGCGTGGTGGGATTCGAGGGCTTGTTGCCCTTTCTTCCTCGCGCCATTGTGATAAAAGAACGATAAAACTAGATAACTTCTTTATTAATTCTTGGCTGACTTAACCTTAAGCATCCTAGGCGTTATATAGCCATACGATTACAAACCGAATAGTAAGACTCCTAATTAGACTAGGTACCTAACATCATAATATGACTCCTAAATAGACTAGGTAATAAGACTCCTAAAGCTACGTAACATCACACCCGCCCTCGCAAGACAGCTCGTCCTCGAGCTGAAATCTAATGTGCGAGCTAACCAAACTCGGGGCTGCAAGCGATGCCCCTTCACAAACTTCTCATCGCAATTAAAGCATAGCCCTTTAGCCCTGCGATCCTCCAACTCCGAGTGAGTCAGACGGCGGACTGGCTCCGTCAACGCATTTGCAGTATCAAAGTTTTCCAGTGGACGTGCATCGGTCTTGGTAAACGCTGGATTTTCAATACCTGTTCGACGCTCATAGGCTCGGGCCAGGCTCATAGCATGTTGTAGGTCTCTCGGGTTGAGTAATTCAACATCTGTTCGTAGCGGTTCGGGTAGACCTGCTGTAAATAGCTCGACCTGGTCTTGCGGGGTTAGGGTATGGATCCTACAAACCAAAGCTAAAAATTGCTCCTGATATTGAACGACTATCCCAAGGTATGGTAGTCGTGCCAATTCGCCTAGGTAATGCTTCGGGCTGGAGGCCCAAACCGCAGATGGCATAACTCCACGAAATTGGTCCATGGGGGTCCTCGGTAATCACGTTCGATCTGGAAATACCAGTGTTGTGCAATTCCGGTTAGGCGATACGAGGCTAACCAGACCTTGTCTTTTTCTAGAACTTGTTGACCACGGAAGAATTGTTCACAACGATTTATTCATGTTAATGGGTCCTCTTTTCCGTTAAAGGTCGGAAATTCCAACTTGTAATAGCGCGGGGTACCCCTCTTCTTCCTGTCGCAAGATTTCGTCTTGTGTTCTCCTCTCGTCTGAAGTCCTCTTCTGGGTATTGTCCCTTTGTCTGAAGATCCTCCATCTCCTGTGTATAATCGTCGTGATGGGCTGGGTAACCCATTCTCTGGATTCGACTTCGGTCTTCCAACCCGGTCAGTAACTGGGAGCGACCTCCACGACTGCCCTCAGGCTGTACGGCGGGCCACGGTTGACAAGGCCATCGGGTAGCGCCTGGGTTGAGCTACCAGAGGCTCGCACGGATGACCTGGGCTGGTGCGGACCTGGGTAGATCGGCCTTGGTGGGTTTTGGGACTGGGTGTTCCCCATTTTCATCGCCGGCGTTGGGAGAAGCTGTTTCGGTTGGTGTGAGCCGCCTGAGCTATCATTGGGTCTGTCTTCCAGAGCCTTTAGTTGTTGGGCAATGTCTCCGATCTGGGTTCTCATCTCGGCCATGAATTGCTGTAGCTGGGAGGATGAACTGCCGCCGGAATCGTAACCAGAGCTTGCAGGGTTGGACATGATGGACGTGGTGTTGGCTCTTGATACCAAATTGGTATAAACCGGGTTGCTACGAAGATTGTAGCGGTGCGCGGTGGGATTCGAGGGCTTGTTGCCCTTTCTTCCTCGCGCCGTTGTGATAAAAGAACGATAAAACTAGATAACTTCTATATTAATTCTTGGCTGACTTAACCTTAAGCATCCTAGGCATTATATAGTCATACGATTACAAACCGAATAATAAGACTCCTAATTAGATTAGGTACCTAACATCATAATAAGACTCCTAAATAGACTAGGTAATAAAATTCCTAGAGCTACGTAACATTATCTACGATAAAAAATGTACAACATATGCTACCTGATAGCGTTTTTTCTGTAGACCTGCATACAAACCGTTTGGCAATGAAATCGGTCATTGTCCACAGCAGTCCAACAGCAGTCAGACTTATGTTGAGATCTGTCTTTTGACCACTATAAGCGCCTGCAACATCAACACAACTGCAAAAACAACAAATTAACATGAATGGTAACTGGAAAGTAAGGACAGTTACAAGTATTTCCATATCCTATCCAAAATCTTAAGATAGTGAGTAGGTGGTCCCTTCTACTTTATAAACCAACCCATCCCACTTGCAACTTCCGATGTGGGACACTCTCTCCAACACGCCCCTCAAATGAAGCCCATCGACAAACCGATGAACCATATGCTCGCACGATCCCCCGTTTGAAAGCATGAGAGCAACTGGCTCTGTACCATATAGAAATTTCCACATCTTACCCAATATCTTAAAATAGTGAGTAGGTGCATCTTCCACTTTATAAACCAATTCATTCCACTTAAACCTTTCGATGTTCGACACACTCGAACAACAGTAACCATTAAAAATTGGAACCGACTAGTTATTACTAGAAAACAGGATGTTTAAAAAGGAAACCTACCATGAAATTTGTGTATTCTGAGACATGCATTTAATCTTCAGGAAAAAAGAGAGGCATTTTCTATGATTCCACGATTAAATATTTTGTGTTCATTCTTTTGAAATCGACAGGGCGTATTCATTATGCACGAGACTTCCAAATCAATTCCATTCTACTTCCATTCTTGCTAAGGTCCCCAAATTGGATAGGTGCAGTTAGTGAAGGCAAGGTTGCAGTCATAATAGATGCATGTTTATTGTCAAGCAAGTTATTGTTATCTAATTGCACATAACTTGTTCAAAAAAATATTACCACATTCCATTGGATACAAGAAGCCTAACCTCAGAAAAATAAAATCTAACAGTAATTTTTATGGATGGTGATCTCATCTAGTTAAACTGTATTGGATCAGCTAGCACAGTGTCCATAGACTTCGAGACAGAATGGTACAGCACATGACTAAACAACAAAATTCTCAGAAGTTGAGGGAGGACTCAAAAGCTTGAAGCAATGAATATAAAATATGTAGATGAAGCAGCAAAAAGAACTAATTTCCGAGCCACTCTAACAGAAGATGATAAATAAATTTATTCTCAATATTAAAATAATAACAGCAAATTGATAGTCGAAAGTCAGGCGATCTTACACAGGAAGGTAATCAGCCGGCATGGAGGTAAGCCCATCATTCATGATGGCTTGTAGGCTCTGCAAGAGAAGCATCCATGAATCATGTCATCATAACGATAGGATAATAAATTTATCTTCTAGGATATGATAGCGGAGAACCTAAGCAACGGCAACCTGTTCAATATGTATGGCCATATATAACATAGCTGCAAATTGAATGAGCTTCTATTCAACTTGAATCTAATCAAATAACACATGAAATAGCAGCATGAGCTTCTAAGATCTAAGTTTCAAAGCATATTAACAAGAGCCAATGCATATCATTCATAGCCAGTCACAACTTTCCTTTCTATCCCATATTCCCACACAAGCAAGACACTTTCCCTCACCTGGAAACCCAATGTCAGAAGGTCCTTCTCTGATGCATCAGCAACAGACCTAACCGGGAAAGATTAAGAGAGATTAGCCATACAACAAAATGCTGATTACATGTCTCCAAATTGATTGGCTGTAGACAAAGAACCTCAGCATTTCAAGGATGTTTGGCCAACTGTAGTAAAGCTTCTCGCCATGCCTCTGTTAAAAAGAAGACAAATGGGCATAAATCATACATGAAGGACCTTGAAAAGTCCCTTTATCCCCTGTCCCATATACTCTGCTTTGATCCTATTCTTTTTGTTATACTAATCAGCCAAAATCTCCAAAAGAATGCAGTTGAGAGTAGCCCATATTGGAAGTTGCAAGTGGGATGGGTTGGTTTGTAAGGTGGGAGGATCCACCTACTCACTACCTTACGGATAGGGGTAGGATATGAAATTTCCTATACTCAGTAGTAGCATAATACCTCCAAAACATGTAGAAGAATCTTCAAAGTTCCAGCACGCACATCAATGCTTTGGGAGGAAAAGTATAGAGCAGGCAGTGGAGATATGACAGAGCATTCGAGAGACCTCAAGGTCGTGGGCTCCTGCTCAATCTTATGGGAAGAAGAAAAAGAAAACTGATTAATTCAGTGGCACAGTATTGTTTAGATAGATTGTTTATCTCCATCTCCAATTGCTTACATTTTCAGCTTTCCCATTTGATCTTGACACCAGAAAATCCTGGAACTGCTCAGAACCTAAAACAGCAGTTATCGATTGATCTAATGCATCTAGTGCCAGATTCCGCAGAAGCTGATTAGAATTATCAGCAAGCTGCAATACAAAATTGTTATGTCGGAGTATGAATCACAGAAAACTACATATTGCTGAAAATGTTGCTACAATTACCTCAAGAAAGTGGTCAACAACATGTTTCCACAAAGGCTCCACTCCTGCAGTACATTAAAAGAAAAGTCGACATAAAATAGAAATATCCGGAAGGTAAATCATTCATTCTCTTAATTTGCTAATAATATAACTAGATTTACCAAATCACGAGTCATTAAAAAATTTCTATTCTAGGTCCAGCAACTGTATCAGAACTGATTCGATAAAAGAAACACGGGGCCAATACGGCCAATCAACAAATTTGGTGCAAAATTAGAACCAGGACAAGGCAACAATTAGTTTTATCTTATAAGACACACATTCCTATAACACTCAACGGCTAGCCTTGATTGCTCAGATGGGAGACAGTCCATTGTCTCTGCCAAACAAAAGATGAAACTATGGTGTTCAGCTGGGACAAACTCCAATTGTGGTAAAAGCATAAAACTGATTCTTAAGCAAACTCACTGTGAAGGTTATTCACGAGGATAGATATCATCCTTTCCACCGAAAAGTTGATGTTACCGATCTTTTGACTAGCTGTAGGTCCAAAACCACCTGATGCCCCAGATATACACTGATAGGATAATTGGCGTAGTGCAAAAAGAAGCGATTTAACGGCAGATATGTGCATCAAAGCTGAGCTCTCGAACAGCTTTAATATGCCAAAAGGACCAGTTAGAAAAAACCATAATATCCTGTAAAAACCAAATATAAGATGTTCATCTCAGCAAACCTGGGTATTTAAAGAAGAGAGAATGCTGAAGTCACTGTATTGGCCAGAAGATTCTCTCGTCAGCTTTGGAACAGCAGCAGGTACCTCCTGTAAAAGGAAAAGAAAGTAGCATGTCTTCAGTTGAGCAAAGCCTGAATAGCTGCCACAGCACAAGTATCATTAATTAGGTCAGGCTTGGGATGCTGTAAGCACTTCCGCTTTCAACAAGGTAAGGTCTAACATAAATTTAGCATCCTATGGTTTTGCCGATTTGCACACAACTATCTTCTGATTTCAAAATGTTCGACTGAGTGGTTCTCAAATTGACACTCAACTCTCTTGCTCTTGGAATACTTTCCATATTTTTCCTGTTTTATTACTGAAGATTTAATTTAGTGATACCTGGGTATTTCTGTCCAAAACATTATTCAAATAGTGGGGTGTCAATAGAAAACCTGCATGACTCGGTCAAACATTTTGAAACAACCATGGGGTAGTGAAGTCAGGCTAATTTCACCATCCAATGACGAGATAGTTTATACTTTCCCTATCAAGGCATTTTGACAACCAATATTTCTCTAGTTAAAAATCCCATAGATCCAATAATCTAGAATTCAAAAGGCTTATGGTTGAGGAAATAAATAATCAAGAAATCCAAAGTCACCTGTGAAATAGCATGAGGAGAATGTATAGCTCGATCCAAAGCTGCTAAAGTCTCTAATACCTGCATTTTTTTCCAAACTCAATAAACACAAAAAACATCCACCAAATAAAGTTCCAGAAAGAAGTTCATACCAAAACCCATGATGGACCCAAAACATTATGCAAGCGGTGAGCGACATTAAACAGAGTCCTGAGGGCCTGAATTTGAAGACCAATTAAAAAAAGAAAAAACGAGAAAGCTAAGGATAGCAACCAAAGATATAATCAACAATAAGCCACAGAAAACAGCAAGTTGCATCTCGCAGTTCCATTGGAAAAATCTAGAAAATGCCTTAAACATACTTTTTCTACAAAAATGAAATGTTTCATTACAAGATCCCCAAGAGGTTCTCAACCTTATACAAGAGAATATATTGAAAGATCGGAGACCAAATGTTTCAAGGAATTCAGCACTTCATGGCCTCACTTCACCAGATGAATTTTTTTGCAACATATGTGGGGAAAAATAATATTATATCTTGTTCTTATATCATTGTCACAATTAGAAAACATACCTGGACATTCTTCGGGGTAAGAACAACACTCTCCCTTGGTTCAACAAATGGCTCAGAACGCCTGGGCCTAGGAGACAACACTGCACTGCAGATATCTCACTTTAACCCACAATTTAAACCCAGGAGGAACTAATATATTGAAAACAAAAATTACAGCATATTTCAGATTAGATAAGCTATGCATGCTCAACCAAAAATCCTAAGACACAATAGCATTATAATCATGCTTGCTCATTGCCTGGTTTTAAAAAGTAAACAAGTGATTTTTCCGTAACTTAACCAACCTGCAAAGTGTAAAGTTTCGCACCAGGAATGTTTATGTAGCAATCCACAATTAGAAAAGCATTGTCAATATCTTCCAAATAAAACAGCTTAAGATAAGGGCACCTTCCAGACCTTGAATAATAAATGCTAATGTAAACTACTGGGACCAATAAATCAGTAGAAGATACATATTACATCTCACTTGTTTCATACAACAATCACCATATAAAATGAAGCTGAAGCACTAAAAAGTAAAGTATTGGGGATACCACATGATACAAAATCACAGGCTTTCAAATTGTGCATGCAAACAAAACATTTAGGAAGTTTAACCTCTTCTTTTCTGCTTCATTTGGGAAGTTGATTGTGAACTTGCAAAGAGACGATAGGAATGAATTTAAAGGCTCTATAGCATTAAGAACTCCACATGCCTGCAAAAGTAATTTCAGGATTAAATTAGGGGTGATATGTCCCTCATCATTAACATAGTTCAGCCGATCTCAAGCAGTAGCAGAAGCCTGTTAAATCCACCAAATAAAAGAAGTTCAAAAGAAGCTACTTATAAGACTAATTTGAGGGTCTATGTTGCCACAATACCTGGGTGAATGCTTGATATCCCTTTAATATTTCCAGCGTTATAGCCTCCCCTTGTGACCTGGCACATAGCTTCTAGTTAGATATGTTCACTGAAGAGACCTTTTAACCATGCTACGATCTTTGTGATTAAAGAAAAAGCTCCAACCTCGATAAGATTAATGATAAAGCATCCAGAATAGTTAGCCACAGTGAATCAACAATTGCAAGACAGAGAATAGCACTTTTTCCTGTTAATTTAGCTGCGGGGTCATATTCGCATCTGGGAGATTCAAGCTGTTGAACACAAGAAGCCGATAATTAGAATCTATGAAGGCAGTAGCCATGTAGAGAATATGCTAGACACCAGTACCTCCCCAACATCCACTGCCTCATCAGTCAGGGTAGCTACAGTAAATACAACACCCAGCAGCCCCTCAACTGCCAATGTTATTGCATGGGCTTCACTAGCAACCAACACGGAAGCATTTGATGCATCATTATCAAGACTCCACTCAATCCCTACAGCAAGTGGCACAACAAGATTTGGCAGTGAAATGCCATGAGATATACTTGGCACTTTATCATTCTCAATATAAAACAAATAAAACATAGTAAGCAACATATAACATAGCAATATACTGCTGATCTATTACATTCATCAACTATAATACTGTTACCTTTTGCTTTGCTACTAAACATCCCTGCAACAGCGACCAAGTTCTCCTCGCTGGTTTCTTGAACCTGTGCATTAAATATTTGTGATGATTAGTCAAATAGTATTGTTACAAGAAACCGAAAGGATAGCATAGTTCTAAACAATGAAGCTGACTAAAGATGAGTAAGCCAGGTGCCATAGAAAATTACCAGCAAAACTGGATAAGACAGGTCAACAAAGAGCATGTACAAATATATGAAGCAAAAATAGTTTATAATATTTAATCCAAGAGAAAGCTTTTACTGGCAAGAAGTTAAATCCAGGAGACTTCCTTTTGTGTCTATCTGTCCTTTTTCTATTTTATTAACATTTCTAGATATAGATCTCCACTATATGCAGGCATTAAAGTACTTACATACTATTGTTCTGATTCTCTATTAATATCTTCTATCCTCGAAAGTGAAGTTCTTCTCATACTTTATTAGCTAAAAGTTAAACATGGTAACAGAAATAACACAGATATTTACCTGCACATTTGAGACAACTCGGGCAAGAGCCTTAACCATACCTTCAACAACATTTGTGTTCTTAGGATCCCTAAAAGATCAATTGGTCAGAGTTCCAACAAGAGCCAGAACTAAGAGAAAAAGAGAGCAAATAAACAATTGGAAACCAGAACATACATATCAAAGTTCTGGAAAAGAACTTTAAGAGTCCGTGCTTCAACACAGAAACCCTGTAAAGTTCAACCACAGACGATCCATTAAGTTTCTGACAAATTAATTAGCAAAACAATTTCTCAGGACTACATCTCTGTAGAGTATAATAACATATAACAGACCATATTTCCCAATTGTTGTGGGAAAAGGGATAATTTTGCATTCATGCATTGTACAAATGTATAATGTATATAATAAAGAAAATTGGTATTCTTTTAAAAGAAATAACAAAATGACAAAAATCCGATATTGTTGGAGTTTTTACCCTCAAAATCTCCAGTACAAGAATGCGATGCCATAGTGGCAGATCAAGAAAAGTAACCTTCACAAGCATGCTAAGGAAAACCTGCATTGTTATGTAAAAATCAAAAGGGTTAACAGAGAGAAGAACAGTTTAGGGTTTAAGGGAAGCATATGTTTCTTGATTAAAAGAGAACATTAAACTCCCCCTTCAACAATGCACTTTGTCAACCATCCTAAACAAAGAACAGCAAACAACTTGCACTGTTGAAAAAGCAATTCCTTGGAATTGAAATACGAAATTGTTTGTAAAGTTCCATAATCAGATCAACTTTTCAAGAAATTACAAAATCAAAAACCTTCAGCAAAGTTAACAGAGTAGCTATTACATAAGTTTAAAAAATGAACAACTGGTACCAACATCAGGTCTAGCATACATAATGAATCCAAACGATAGAAGCCATATGCATTATTGAAAAGCCTAGTCAACAAAAATCCCTGAAAGCTTTATTGGATAACATTGCACTAATCAGTGGACTGATATCAATTTCAGCCAAAAGCGTACATAACCTCAGCCACAACCAAGTAAAAAAAATACACGGAAGAAGAAACAAGAATCTGTCATTATTAGATTACCTCGCACTCTGTTATAAGAGACGAACTGTAAAGCCTGATAATATGAGCTACACAACGCAAGACCAACCGCCGGAAAGAAGGCTCTCCAACTTCTCCTTCAAACTGACTCAAATATGGTCAAAGAGGCCAGGTGGTGTCAGTATAGTACACCAGATATTGAATTAGTGGCTTGAAAATGTATATATGCAAGCACCTCTGCATTTGTGCGGAGTGAGGTCATCAAAAGTGAGCATATCTGGTGGCGCAAAACCTGTCGGGTTTTCATTTAAAATGAGTGTCACACAAAATCTCCATTAAACAAAATCTCCCTGGACCACAGAGAACTTGAAAAGGAATAATCACCTGTTCATAAGGAACCAAATTGTTGAAAATGACAACATAGTTGGAGAGAATGAACCTGCATACTGAAGCATTCAGCCCACACATGGAAGCCATAACAGGAATGGAAAGAATTTAAGAGTACAGAAAATTATGTGCTTCAATCAGATGTCCTTGTAATGCCTTCCAAAAAACAATCTTGATCCCAATAAAAAGTCTCTATCTTGAGTTATACTAAATGATACTTTCGAATAGGTCAGAATTGCCTTATAGGATTCCTCTGGATTTCTATATGTGATGATAATTTACAGCACAAGCTCTAGACCACAAAAAATATTTTGTGTGAAGCTATAGGACCAGAACAAATAAGTTGGACCACAATATCAAATATATATGCCAATAGAGTGACACTCCAAGAGTATGACAGAAGTTGTAAGATGAATTATATGTCGAAAGTATAGTTTCCAATAGCAAGCATTTATAAATTTGGCTTCATGTTCAAGCATTTCATTGAAGTCAAAAGTTAGCCGCTCGCACTTTCAAGTTTCTAGAGTTGCAGGTTGAGGACACTTACTCTAATATCTCAAGTGCAAATATTCTTTGAAGGGAGTTAACACGTAGCCAAACCGCCTGAAGAATGAAGAAAGGATTAGTTAAACTGCCGTAGTAGCATGTTTTAGAAATTTTTAAGACACATAATCAGGGACGTAGTGTCCAAATGACACATACAGATCCACCTGCAGCAAGAGCTGTCAGGTCTTCAAGTACTTTAAGGCCAAGCTTCCCAAAGTCCGTGGTGGTCTCCCTCATTGCTGGTCTCCTTCCAGATTCGTGTTTTAATGACCTATTCAAATGCAATTTGATTTAAAAAGACAGAAAAAATCTCAACACTGATTCTGCTTGAAAAGTTACTGGCTAGCTTTTCTTTGAACTGTTCCCAATGCAGGAAAAGCAGAATACCAAAACCTTCTACGGTTATTTTTTTATTTCTATAAACTTGAAAAGGCAAAGCTACATAAAATCTACTGTTTAACACAACGTTTTTGCCATGAATCACATACTCTGACAGATTGATACTGCGGTTCACACTGCTGGTAACAGAACTGGATCGAGAAATATGGCTTCCATAACCAATCTTTTCCATAGGAAGAGACTCGGCCTGAACCACATGATCAAATATTAAAGCTATTGCCTGCCTGAAGGTAGCTGCTGCAGTACTGCAAAATGAACATGGTGTTAAAAATAACTGTAACCCTATCTACAAATCTACGGTCCCGGTAAAACTAAAATTCACAGGAAACAGCAAGTATAGATTCAGCATGTCATATGAAGATTGTAGTACAATGTTTTACTTACTTTCTTACACTGTCGGAGGATCTGAAATTTTCAAGAAGACGGAGACATATATAAAGAGCTGGAGACATATTCTCCTGAGACAAATAGACCAGTCCAGGAAAATAGCTTTAATAACTTAATCGTATTTCAAAATATGGATTATGGTACAAGGAAATCAAGCAAAGGCATCTCTAAAAACTAGGAATACAACAATCCAATTCACAGAAATTAAGATCGTTTTCTTGATAGCTTTATAATAACAACTTTGGTCATTGCATCCCTAGCATCACATATGAGAACTATCACCCAACAGTTTTGCTTACTAAAAGTGCAACATCATTATAATAAAGTAACAATGTCGACCAAAGATCAGCACACCAGAACAAGCAAACAGCAAACGGAAAAGTCAAAAAGCCATTGGCACTTGGCAGGTCAAATTACATGGATCTTTGTAAAAGACAAGTTTCATGTTTCGAGCATTGTAAAAGACTAGTTTTGTTGAAAACCATACTTCATCCGAGAATGATTTCACGTATCAGAAAGATGTAAACATTGAGGTAGTTAAAGAATCACCTCATCAGAAGGACGTAAGCGTGACTGGAATATAATTAAAATGGTCTGCAGAGTCTTTAGTTGGACAGTCTCATCTGTCATTTCACCATGCTGCAAGACAAAGAAAATCAAATAATATCTCAAGAAACTTTTGGTAGTAAATAAATTATTCTTAAACTGAACCACCGGAACTAACAAGCTATGATTCTCTCAGCAGAAATGGTATCTTGCAACTGAACTCATAGGCTGTAGCTAATGATAACTCGAAACACTCCTTGTTGGCGTACCGTCCGCTCAGTTCAAGCAAACACTAATGTCCAGCAACAGTTCCGACACCCAGAGTCACCACATTGCCAACATTTCTGCCTAAAACAAGTTAGTTAAAAGAACAGTCACTTACGTCCTTAAGCGTGGAGAGAATCTCCTTCAAAGCGGAGGGGGCAACGGCGTCGTGGGAGATGAGCTTCTGCAAGGAGGAAAGCCCAATCACACTAAGCTTAACCGCCCTCGCCTCACATGCGGTCAGGAATATCCTCAGTATATCTTCATTCTGCGCGATCTCCGCGGCCCCCGACAGCGACCGTAACTGCCAGGAAAAAAAGTAAAATCCAATCAACCTCGTTATCTCCTATTAGCCGCTAAATTAACGAAGCACGAGGCGAGAACTAACCTTGAGGATGGCGTGCTCGGCACCGTCCTTGACGGCGGGGTAACGGCGGCGGGCCTCCGCGGAGAGAGCGCGGAGATCGGACTCCAAAGCCGCCATGAACGCCATGGGCCACGTCGACGCTTCTAGAAACTAAATCCAAAAACAGTCGGCAGTTGCTGTCAAGAGCTCGCTGCTAATTAGAAACACGAGAAAGGCTCATACCGGATCGAGGAAATGAGCAGAGGGAATGGAGTAGTAAGAGAAAGAGAGTAGATCTTTGTCATGAGAAGCGGATGAGAGAAAAGACGAGGAGATCTATTGCGGTTGTTGGGCTTTATCCCGCTCGTTGAGTTAAATGGCGGCCTAATAAAGTTCATAGGATTTGTACCCGTTGATGGGCCTTGATTAGCCAGTAAACTTGAACAGCCTAGTGTGCGACGACCAACCACCAGACTGAGCCGTGTTTCCATTTGTATTTTCTTTCGAGCAAATTGCCCTCGGGTCCCTGCTCTTTGTTGAAATCACTATTTTCGTCCCTATTATTTCGGAAAAGAGGATTTCGTCCCCCATCTTTGCTTAATTAACACCCTTAAGTCCCTGGTGCCGGAATCGGAAAATTTCTCCGGCACCCAGGGACGTAAAATGTCTTTTTTGCCCTTATTCAAAAATTAAAAAAAAAACAGTCCTCTTCCTCCTCCTCTCCTCCTTCTCCCTCCTCCTCCACCCACCTCCTTCCTCCCTCCTCCTCCTTCCCCATCCTCTAATCCCCTTCCCCTCCTCCGCCCTCCTCCTTCCGGATCTTCCTCCTTTCCTCCCCCTCATCTGCCCTCCTCCTTCCACATCTCTCCTCCTCCTCCTATCTTCCTTCTCCGTCCTCCTCCTCCACCTATCCTCCCACCTCTCTCTTCCTCCTCCATCCTCCTTCTCCTATCATCCTTCTCCCTCCTTCTCCCTTCTCACAGCGAATTTTTTTTTACTTTTGAACGCAAGGGCAAATGAGACATTTTAGGTCCCTGGGTGCCAGAGAAATTTTCCGATTCCGACACCAGGGACCTAAGAGTGTTAATTTAGCAAAGATGAGGGACAAAATCCTCTTTTTTGAAACAGTAGGGACGAAAATGGTGATTTTAGCAAAGGACAGGGACCTGAGGGCAATTTGCTCTTTTCTTTCGGTTACGGGATCATAGTTTTTAATAGTGCGGTCTGATCGGTCGGATTGTATTTCGGAAGGTATCTCGGATCAGAAAATTAGGTACACTCTGGTTTTGGTCCAACCAAAAAAGTTTTGGTTGAACCGGGTGAAATGAAGGCTTGGTTCAATTGGAATTTTTTGGTTGGAACAAAAAGCCTAATAAAATGACAAAATCGGAAAATAGGTGCACTCAAATTTTAGTCCAATCAGAAAGTTTTGGTTGAACCAAGCCTTCATTTCACCTGGTTGAACCAGAATGTTTTGGTTGAATCAGAATATTGTGTGAGAAATAAATTTATTTTAAATTAAATGGGTGTTTAGAAGAAAATGTTGTAGTATGTGCTGTAGAAGAAACGTTATATTTTTTTTAAATTAATGCACTTACTGGAATTAATAATTTTTAAGATAAACATATATTATTTGTATATATATGTAAAATATTATGAATAAAATATTTTGGTCTGACCAGCAACCCGACCGATTCGACTAGTCGACCAAATTTCAGACAATTTACGGGTCGACGTCCGAAACAATTTTGAAAACAAGGACGGAGATATCAATACAAAAGAATTATTCCACTTTAAATATTATAATTAAAAAAATCTATTGCGGTTACAAACTATAATACTAAAATGGTTATTTTTATATATAATTATTTATTTTTTAACTCTTAAAAATAATATAAAATTTATGTTTATTATAGACAATATGGGAATGTATAGCTTTGTATGCTTGGTAATTTTGTCTTTTTAATTGACACCAAAACTGAAAATTTTGTACAAAAATTGCGACTACCGGTGTCGCAGTTTATGGTTACAATTAAGGGTAAGCAAAAAAATCCGAGTCCGATTTTTGAATACGATATCCAAATTTTTTTTGGATTCGAATTCGGATAATTTTATATTCAGAATCGAATTCGGATAATCCGAACATTTTATTTCGGATTCAGATTCGAATAAAAAAAGTTAAATTTGGATTATCCAAATATCCGAATTATTAAATATATATATATATATATATATATATATATTATAAAGTGAGATGGACTCTTAAGTACCAAAACCCATATTATATAAAAGGCTCACGTACATTATAAAAAGCCCATCTCACCAGCCCGTAAATAAAAAAAAAAAAGAACTTCTCTATGGATGTCTCAGAAATAAAATATTTAAGATTAAAGAACACCAAAACCCTTTACAACGTTTTTCAAACAGCTCCAGCCTCCAGGAACTTAGGTTTTTTTTTTGCCAGCGACGGCATCCGGTCATTGAGCTCAATTCAAATGGTTAGTCAATTTCTTTATTTCTTTATTTCAAATTCGAAATTTTTTTTGTCGGCATCCGGTCATCCGTGCAGTAGAGATGGATAAAAAAGAAACTAAGTCTCTGTTAGAAGGTTATAGATCTGCTTCAACCTTTCAGTTCACATTTATTTTCCATTTTTGTTTGTTACTTCCATCTCTCAATGTATATTTTGAGGTATGCTGTGCCGCAGCTAAGTTTTGGACATTAGTTTTGATTTGTCTCCAACACACGCTTGTTCAATATTTTGGGTGAAATAATTTTTGGATGATTAGTCGTTTATTTTTTAAATTCGGAGGACAATTCGGATTATCTGAATCCGAATTTGAAATAATTTCAGATTTTTTATTTTGGATAATTCGTAATTCGGATGCAAAAAACATAATTTTGGATATTTCGAATAATAATAAATTTGGATATTCAGATTCGAATATCCGAAATGCTTATCCCTAATTACAATGCATGTTTCGTGGTTATGCATGCCTACATGATTTCGCGGTTTAAAGTCCATTTTCCCCGAATTTGGATCTGGTGCTGGACTTTAAATGTCCAGCACTATGCTGGACACGCGGATTCGGTGGTCTAAACATCCGGATTCGATGGTTGTTTTTTTGATTCGATGGTTTGTATGTAAGTCTGATTCGATGGTATGATGTGTTGTAATTCGATGGTATGGTGTGTTGCAATTCGATGGTATAAAATGTCTCATTCGATGGTTTGACATCCGATTCAATTGTTTGTATATTGTGATTCGATATTTTATATATTCTGATTTGATGGTATGGTATGCATGATTCGATGGTATAAAATGTCTGATTCAATAGTTTGTATATTGAGATTCGATGGTATGGTATGCATGATTCAACAATATAAAATATCTTTTTTTGAAGGAAACAATAAAAAATATATGATTCAATAGTTTATATATTGTGATTCGATGGTACGGTATGCATGATTTGATGGTATAAAATGTTTGATTCAATGGTTTGCATATTGAGATTCGATGGTATGGTATGCATACCATCGAACCATTGAATCAGACATTTTATACCATCGAATCATGCATTCCGTACCATTGAATCAGAATATATAAAATATCGAATCACAATATACAAATAATTGAATCGGATGTCAAACCATTGAATGAGATATTTTATACCACTGAATCAAGCATACCATACCATCAAATTACAACACACCATACCATCGAATCAGATATACATACAAACCATCGAATCAAAAAAAACAACCATCGAATCCGCGTGTTTACACCATCGAATCCGCGTGTCCAGCATGGTGCTGGACACGCGGGCCCAGCACCAAATCTGATCCCATTTCCCCCGGTCCATCTGAGCCATTTTTGCTTGTGCTAATTAGAACTGACACCTAAATTGCGACATTTATACAAAGATATCATAACCGTTGGTGTCATGGTTTCTACTTATAATGCATGATTCAGGTTTTTACAGTTATTTACATGATTTCAAGTTGAAAACCTAATTTACCCGGTGTGAAGAAGAGTCATTTTGTTAAAAAATTTCCAATCTTGCAAAAATATTTTTTCTATATTTGTGTGTTTGTTCATATTTGCTTCAACGTTTCACAGATAATAATCTTAATTTTCAACATTTTTTATTCTTGATGAAATAAAACCAAACTATAGCAAGATAAAATTCTGACGCTACAGTAACAATGTATCACGACGAGGTTCCACATGATTTTATTGAAAAACTTGTAATACTAAACCAATTAAACAGTAGCAGCAAGCTGAACCAATTTCTTCACCACCTCGGAATCAAACTCGCAACCCTTGAGTTTCTTGCTATACTCCATAACTCTCTTTCTCACTTGTTTACCTCTCTCACTCCCAACAATTTCATTAATCACCTTAGCCATCTCCTCTCCATCGATCTTCCCATCTCTTCTCGGCACCTCCAAGCCCAATCTGTTCTGCTCGATCATCATGGCATTGCTGAATTGGTCAGCCTGCATCGGCATGGCTATGATCGAGACCCCCGAAGTGATTCCCTCTAGCGTAGAACTCCAACCGCAGTGGCTCACAAACCCAACTGCACAGAGTAATTTTATGGTAATCAAAACATATACGATGTGAAATGTCACCCAGGAAATTCTAAGATATTAAAAACCTATTACCTGTACTTGGATGCTCCAAAATCATAGCTTGAGGAGCCCATCCTTGTAAAACCAATCCAATTTTCTCAACCCTTTTGAGGAACCCTTCAGGCAAGGCCTCTTCAATGGTCATACCCTTGTCCTTATTCTCATGATCATCATCTCCGCCAGGGAACCTGATGACCCAGATAAAGTTAACCTTGGTTCGCTCTAGCCCTTGCGCAACCTTTCCTATCTCTTCTTTCGACAAGAAGTACTCGCTCCCAAAAGAGACATAAACAACCGAATGAGGGTCCCTCTGGTTCAGCCATTCCTCTATGTAGGAATATTCATTGCTACCATCTTTATTAACTTTCGGTGCTTGATCTTGCATCAATATACCAACGGGGACAACCTCCTTGTTGGTTAGAGCGGAAAGATAGTCAACTGCTTCGGGTTCGAGTTCCTTAGATGTCCTAATCAGCACCAAATCGGAAGACTTGTACAGGCTTTTCACGATTTTGTCCCTGTTAGTCACACCTCCAACTCCATCTTGAAGGAAATATTCAGTTACCTCCACGTCATTTTCCGAGTAGCTAAGAGGGTATTCCGATGATGGTCGGATACTATAATACACAAGGAACGAAACTAGTGAGGCAGAAGAGGTAAAGAACACGACTGATTTGATGTTTAAGTCATTGGCGAATTCGACTGCCCATGGCTGGAACATGTCAACGATGACAAGGTCAGGCTTGATGGCCTTTAACAGATCGCTAAAGCTCGATTTGCTCTCATCGAAGACGCCTTTGAGGGTGGAGGTGAGATGGAATGGTAAGTTTCTTGTCGTGTGGTAGTGTGCAGGAAGCAACGAGGTTTGGAGATGGAGATCTACAAGTTCAATGAGTGGGAAATCTCGCATCTGAAGTGGGTTTTCCTTGATAGATTTCAAGTTGATGGGAGTAGAACAGAAGTAGACTTTGATGTTGTTGAGGGAGAGCTTCTTGGCTAGGTCCAAGTATGGAGTTACATGGCCGTAGGCTAGCCATGGGAACATCAGAATCTTAATGCTCCTTTCGCTCTCATGACTATCCATGGCGATACGGGTTGGGTTTGTGGTGGATGAAAGGCTCACTCTAGTGTATTATGTTTTTGTTAAGTGCCAGTGTAAATTGATCTCTGTTAACTATACAAGGCAACTTATATTTTGAAATAATGGATGAAATTTAAATGCAATTTATTAGCACCCTTTTTGAGTAATAAGAAAATCATCAATTGCCTTAAACATCTAAATTTGTCACGTACATACTATAAATGAATTTCTATTTGAGTCTTCATAATTGATTGGGATAACTACGTTTTAGTCTCTCGTATTTGATTTACGGTACTCTGGGTCCCCCACATTTTGGAAATTCATGACGCTGTCTTTTTATTTTTGTTTAATTATATGTTTGTATTTTTTTGTTGGATTTTATAGCATAATTAACGAATATTATGCAAATAATCACATGCACAATCAACAACTAATTAAGGTAATTAAAATGTAATTACCTCTTGAAGCGTGATCGTGCGAGGTCTAGGAACGTTGTAGGTGAGTTGCTGGTCGAAGCTCGATCACGTTTTCAACGAATCGATGCCCGGATTTCACGAATGTACCTATTTGTATATCTACCGAGAATATCAATGACTAAACTGATATTCCCATTTCTCAGAGTGTTTTTGGGCGTGGGCAGATTTCGTTAAGAAATGGTCACGAGGGAGTTCCCTTTTATATGGAAATGTCCCTGTCAAATGTCATTTTCCATTCCAAACATTTTTTCTTTCTTTTTACCTAATTTATTTTTTATCTATTATCTTTTTACCTAATTTTGTTTTTTATAATAATTGGCACTAATTATTGGACCTATTAATTGTTTTGTAATAATTGGCCCAACATTTTTAAATGAAATATTCCATATTGTCCAGCAAATGTCTAGTTAAAAATACTGTTGGGTGAAAAACGGTCGTGAGAGTCAAAGTCGATCTCGTGACGGCTCTAGAGGCTCGCCCCAAGGTCGGCTTAACTAAGAGTAACAAAGGGTGGCTGGAGTCGGACTACTTCTACTCCTAAACTACTGCCTAGACTACGATAAAAGCTGGAGCTTGAGTTGATTTGTGTTTGATGATTGATTGATAGATCCCTCTACCTTCCTCGAACGTCCTTTTTATAGGCGTAATACTCCGTCTTCTACTTGCACTCAAACTCTTTCAACGCCTAGCTTGATGATGTTATCTTTATCCAAACAGAATACTTATCCTCACTTGGGAGTTTGATCAATTCGGAATTCGAAATTCATATTTATCGCCTCGTCACTTGGGAGTTCGACCGCGTACGGTCTCTTGACACTATTCATCAAACAGATGTGACTAGCCGAAAATAACCTTCCGTAGTTTTTGGGTATCACTAGGTGAAAGTTATGACACCCTTTGCATCCAAGTGTCACTAGGCAAAGTCATGACACCCTTCACTTTTCGAAAACTTTAGGTGTCACTAGGTAAGGTGTTGACACCCTTCGCCTTTCAGAGCCTCTAGGTGTCGTTAGGCAAAGTGTTAACACCTTTCGCTTTTTGGAAGCTTTAGGTGTCACCAGGCGAAGGCCATAACACACTTTGCATTTCGAAACCTCGAGGTGTTGCTAGGTAAGGTGTTAACACCCTTCATTTTTTGGAGCCTCTAGGTGATGCTAAGCGAAGTGTTAACACCTTTTGCTTTTTGAAAGCTCTAGGTGTTGCCTAGTAGAGGCTATGACACCTTTTGCATTTCGGAGCCTCGAGGTATTGTTAGGCAAGGTGGACACCTTCCGCTTTTCGGAAGCTCTAGGTGTCACTAGCTAAGGTGTTGACACCTTCCGCTTTTCGGAAGCTTTAGGTGTCACTAGGCGAAGACTATGACACCCTTTGCATTTCAGAGACTTAAAGTGTCTCTAGGCAAGGTGATGACACTCTTTGCTTTTCGAAAGCTTCAGGTGTCTCTAGGCACAGTGGTGACACCCTTCACCTTTTTAGAAGTTCTAAGTGTTACTAGGCAAAGTGATGATATGCTTTTGCCTTTCGGAGGTCGTAACACCTTACCTTGCTAGGAAGCCGAAAACACTTTATCCACCAAAAGCTTATGTTCGGCCGAAACTCCTATGCCCGCTTGCAGTTAGTCGGCTGAAGCTCCTATGCCTCTTGGGAGAGAGAAGTGTTGGTTTAGTCACTTAAAGGAGGGTAAATATTGTTCAGACAAGTCACTCTCAACAAGGCAAATATTTGTGAGGGTCATTCCAAGGAGGGTAAACTTTATTGGACAAGTCACTCTCAACAGGGCAAATATTTGCGAGGGTTAGTCCAAGGAGGGTAAACTTTATCAGACAAGTCACTCTCAACAGGGCAAATATTTGCGAGGGTCACTCCAAGGAGGGTAAACTTTATTAGACAAGTCACTCTCAATAGGGCAAATATTTGTGGGAGTCACTCTAAAGAGGGCAAATATCATTTTTTCACCCTCGAAAGGGTATTTTTATTTTGGCTCCAATAATGCCCCCCACATGGTAACATTTTGAATCACTCGAATAAGAAGGGTCACCATGTAGCTTTTAAATTTTACCAACTCCCTCTCTTGTCACTACCTAAGTCACCTAAAGCCTCCGATCGGCCAAGTCATATAATGCATGTATTAGGCAGTGGTTGGCCAAGCCTTACATTCACGATCAGCTAAGTCGTGTTTTATTATTCTTAGGTTATAGTCGGCTTTCAGAAGCTTTAGGTGTTACTAGGCAAGGTCATGATACCGTTCACCTTTTGGAACCTCTAAGTGTCGCCAAGCAAGGTGTTAACACCCTTTGCCTTTCAGAGGCTTTAGGTATCGTCATGCGAGGTATTGATACCATTTACCTTTCAGAGGCTTTAGGTGTCACTAGGCAAGGTGTTGACACCCTTTGCCTTTTGGAGGCTTTAGGTGTTACCAGGAGAGGTGTTGACACCCTTTACCTTTTGGAGGCTTTAGGTGTCGCCAGGCAAGGTGTTGACTCTTTTTGCCTTTCGGAGGCTTTAGGTGTCGCTAGGTAAGGTGTTGACACCCTTTTTCTTTCGGAGGCTTTAGGTGTCGCCAGGCGAGGTGTTGACACCCTTTGCCGATCAGAGGCTTTAGGTGTCGCTAGGCATGGTATTGACACCCTTTGCCGATCAGAGGCTTTAGGTATTACCAGGCGAGGTGTTGACACCCTTTGTCGATCGGAGGCTTTAGGTGTCGCTAAGCAAGGTGTTGACACCCTTTGCCGATCGGAGGCTTTAGGTGTCGCTAGGCGAGGTATTGACACCTTTTGCCGATCGGAGGCTTTAGGTATCGCCTGGTGAGGTGTAGACACCCTTTGCCAATCGAAGGCTTTAGGTATCGCCTGTCAAGGCATTGACACCCTTTGCCTTTCGGAGGATTTTAGGTGTTGTTACCTAAAGCTTTCGCATTTTGCTCAATGGAAAGGTCAATGCCTATTGAGGGTTTTAAAGCCAGAGCTGGCCTAAACCATACACAGTTATTTATTGTTGACTTCCTTGTATATCTTGAATAGTTAAAGTCCCAATTACATTTCTCATTCGTGCTCTTGGGCGTACCCTTTAAACAAGTCATCATTTACCCCATCCCACATGCTGGGCACATATGTCTTGAGGTATAGCCCATTAATATGTCTTGGATGTACTTCTCCGTTAATATCTACCAACTGATATGACCCGTTCTTAAGGACGTCATGTACTTCATAGGGTCCTTCCCAGTTGGAAGACCATTTTCCGTAGTCGAGATCCTTCTACCTTATAGGTAGTATGGCTTTCCACAACAAGTCACCTTTCTCAAAGTATTTTTCCTAGACTTTTTTATTGTACCCTTTCTCTACGACCCTCTTCTGTTGTAAGATGGCATCGAGAGCTCTAAGTCTTTCTTTTAGGAGGTCTTCAAGAGCGGATAGCATGGCAGCATTATAGTCCAAGCTCGTTAAGTGTGTCTGCTCGGCTCTTCTTAACAATGCCACCGTAAGCTCCAATGGTATCATGGCATCATGTCCGTAGGCTAATACGAAAGGGGAAGTCCCTGTAACCCCTTTCTTCGAGGTGCGAAAGGCCCATAGAGCTTTGAATAAGGCCAAGTGCCATATCCTAGGTTGCTCTTTCATGGACTTCTCAATATACCTCTTTAGGACCTTGTTAGTGGCTTCCGCTTGGCCATTTCCTTGGGCGTAATATGGTGTAGAATGGATGATCTTAAATCCCATGTCTTTCGTGAATGTTTGATAATCTATGGATTTCATCTCCTGTAAACATGGTCGCCTGGTCAGTGGTGATGATCTCTGGTAGGCCGAATCTATGGATGATGTGCTCCTTGAAAAATTATATTACGGTCTCCTGATTAACCACTGTCATAGAAATTGCCTCTACCCACTTAGTAAAATAATCGGTGGCAGCTAAGATGAAACAGTGCCCCTTAGTAGACGCTGGGTGTATTTTTCATATCACGTTAATAGCCCATCCTCGGAATGGCCAGGGCTTCACTATAGGGTGGAGCTTGTCAACCGGGGAGCATTGAATGAGACCGTGTCTAATTTTTTAAAGACTTGTCTTCTCTAATTAATTTGGGGTCCTAGTTTATCAGTCTCTTGAGAGACCAATCACATACGGTCTCTTGATATCTATTGAGTCAACAATTTAGAACCTTTTAGAGTCCCTCACCTCCTTCAAATAATTTACACTTGGCCTTTTGAAACCTCTAAACGTAACAAGGCAAAGGTCATAAGACCTTTTGTCTTTCGAAGCCTATTGACGTCATAAGCTGAAGGTCTTGGGATCCTTTGTCTTTCAAAGCCTATTTATGTCACAAGCCAAAAGTCATGGGACCCTTCGCCTTTTGAAGTCTCTTGGCATCACAAGCCAAAGGTCGTGAGACCTTTTGCCTTTCAAAACCTCTTAGTGTCACAAGTCAAAGATTATAAGACCCTTTTCCTTTCGAAGCCTCTTGGTATCGCAAGGCGAATGTCATGAGACCCTTTGCTGTTTATACTAGAACCACAGTGAGCATAAATCCTTTTTAGAGGGCAAGTTGTTAGTTTAATTACCCTTGGCTCGTAAGGTACTTTCAAAAGTCACTCATTCCCCTCTTTGGTCAATGAGAAATGCATGTCTAGGTCCCCTTTAGAGGGCAAAATATTGGTTTAGTCATCCTTGGAACATAAAGTGCTTCCAAAAGTCACTTATTCCCCTCTTTAGTCAAGGAGAAATGCACATCTAGGACTGCTTTAAAGGGCAAAATATCATCTTGGTCATCCTTGGTATGTAAAGTATGTTGGGAAGTCATCGATCCCCTCTCGAAAGGTGAAGTATCCACTTGCCCTGGACTCCTTGAATCTAGCCACTTTTGAAAAAAATACAAAATAGTCACTATAGAGAGGGTAAATAGCCGCTTAGCCTCTTGAAAGGGTATTTTTATTCTGGCTCCAATAATGCCCCCCGCTTGGTGACATTTTTTGTCATTTGAATGAGAAGGGTCACTATATAAGTTTTGATTTTGGTGTCCAACTCTTCAACTTCCTTACAATCCTTCAAATTTCTCCCTTTAGTGACTAGACCAAAACTCCCTTTTATCCTTAATATAAAAGGCAAGCCTACTCATATTTTCATTTTCTCTCCTTTCTCTAAAGTTTTCACCTTAATCAACTTCACTCTCTCTCTCTCTCTATCGAGTATACAGTTGATAAGTTCCTCTCGAGTTTGTCCATTGATGGGCCAAAACCAGTAAGCTCCCCTCTTCTCTTTTGGGTTTAAGCTCTCTACTTGGTTTAGGTTTTCTTTTAGTAGTTGGTGTTCACCTCCCTTGCTCTCTTGTAGATTTGTGTTTTTCCTCTAGGAAGATATGTCTTGCTTATTGTCTCTTAGTTGTTGCCAACCAAGTGTTCGATAAAATACATGTATCCTTCTTGTAGCTTAAAATTAAGTAAATTTCTTGAGCTTTGACTCTTAATGAGTGAGGTTGAATCATGTTCATTCTTGAGGGTGTTATAAGCAAGCTAACCCTTTAAGCCTTGCTACCCTTTAAGCCTTGCTCAGGCGAGAGTCGTGTCATGCCTCTTCTTAGGCAAAGTTTTCTGACCCTAGAATAGGCAATTTAGCCTATTTCGCCACTCATACTTATGAGATTTTTGGTCGACTTTGCTAGGTGAGAATTGTGTCATTCTTTTTATAAGAAAGAGTCTTCAACCCCTCAAATATGTGAATGTATTTGCATCTTTTACCATTCATACATACCAGACCTTTGACCGACCAAGCATAGTTTGACTTCTTCAACCCATTTTTGCTCTTTTGCATGCATTTTAGGTTATAATGAAGGACCTCATGATAAGGTTCATTTAGTAGAAGATGAGTACGGTGAGGACATCAACATTTCTCTCTTAAATCACAACCATGGGGATGATCCAAATGCCTCATGCTCAGGTGGTAACCATGCCTCGGAGTCCTTTACAAGGCAAGAGAACTTCATCTTTGGTCCTATGGTCTCCTTGCCATACATCCTAAGGACAATCCACTCTTCTAAGGCAAGAAGATAGACCTGTGACTAGGTTAAAGGTAAGTATCAGTAGCTTACTCACTCTAACCCCTACAACCATTGCCTCGCTCATTGAGTTCTCTACTCACTCTAAGTTAGTTTGTTGAACTACATGAGATAGCTTGGTCTGATGCTGATATTGTCTTGCTCATTGAGTTCTCTACTCGTGACTTCAAATCTTGCCTTCTATTACTCATAATACTCCTTCAGTATTGGTGTCCTAGCACCAGTATTTTCTCTTTCACTCAGGTATGCCTCCCTACACCATGGCCTTTATATTTGGCCTCCGTCTACTTAGACCTTTAAAAGCTAAGTATTGCCTTCCTGTGTCTTGTAGGGTGTAAGGACTATAACCATGTATGATTTGGTTGTCATGTTCAATCTCCGTCCTCATGATCATACCATTACTCCAGATAGCTTGAAGAAGTTTGATAAAGACTTTAAGGACCCTTTTGTTGCTGTATTTCTGACGGGCGTTGCCAAGACCTACCCAAAGTACATGTGGGCCTACAGAAAGCCAGTTGAAGAATCCTCATCTCTTAATAAGCACATAGCCTTTCTTCAGCTCTAGTTGTCTTGCCACATTATGTGCCCCAACATGTAGAAGGTGTCCTCAGACTGGGAGAACCTAGCCTTCTCCATATCTCAAGAATTAGAGATAGCAACATGTGAGTTTTTACTTTGTCACTTTTACTAACACCTGACCAGGTATGTCCTTTCTCGGAGGAACCACAATGTCTTCAATACTTCTAAACCTTTATGGATAGCTACACTTTGAGCCTTAGCATATTTTCTAGTCTTGAAATATCCGAGCGACTTCCTGAGTTCCGTCCTTCTTACTATGCCCTCTAGTTCATGAGGTAGAGGATTGAGTCTATAAGAAGAGCTTGAAGGGCTACTTCTCTATCTTTTATGAGGACTATTTCTACTCTTATCAAAGGTGCTTCAAGATCAAAGGATCCTTCTTTCTCTTCTGCGTCTTCGGTCTCATGATACTTTTTAGTTATAACCCCTATTGAGAGAAGAATTTTAGCCGTGCTTCCTATCATTTGATGCCAATGCCCTTCGTTCACTAATCAAGATAAATTAGCTTGAGGACTCACATATCTATGAGAAGGAGGCCTTGGAGGAGGCATTTACTTTTGTGAAGGGGGTTATAACTTATTTATGTGGTAAGCTTGTTATTTGAAATATTAGCTAAGTCTTTTGATTATTGGACGAATCTTTGAAATTTTGAACTTTAGTTATGTACTTTAGATTATCAACTATCTATTAATGTTTAAAATTATGATTAAGGCAAAGGTCGCCTAAGCCAAACATAGCAAACCTGAAGTCGGGGTTAGCCAGGCTAAGAGACCAATAAGGCCAAGGTCGACCAAGCCAAATATAGTGAGCCTAAAGCTGGGGTTGGCCATGCTAAGAGACTGACAAGCGGTCCTCTCACAAAGGGTTATGCCATCCTCGTATATCCTGTCAAATCAGGACCTTGATCATATTTCTTGTTTGTGATCCTGGGCATATAGTGTAGGCAACGAAGCATAATTAAACAAGTTTGTAGTTTGAACTTAGAACAAAGAAAATAAATGCTCTAATTTGCTCCTTCCGAAGCTCAATAAGAGTTTGCTTGAGTCCACAAGTGGTCAACTAGAGCAATCACACTCAGGATTCATGCAAGTCTCTACACAATTCATGCAAATCCATGCACAAAGGTAAGAAACTCACTCGGTTCTTTTGGTTGATTCAAATTTCCTATCCGTTTATTCAAAATCAAAGAGATACAAATAGGGGCGTGATTTTATGCATCTCTTGAATGGCATTAACTCGCACCTCCTCATATTCAGGCAGCTTTAATCTCATCTTTAATTGCCTACTTAAATTGGCATCATTGTGCCTTATTATAATTGGAAATAAAGATAAGAAAATCAAAGGTTTTCAGATAGGTTACATTTAATGAACTCAAAATAACTCGGACAGCTTGCCATACATACCATGCACACGTACGAGCTTTATGCATACAAAAAGGAGTAGACAAGTTTGATTGTATTGAACTTGGAGTTCCTATGCCATCCTCTCCTCTTTAGGAATAAGCTAGTCCCGAGCAGCTAACTTGGAAGGCATTGAAAGTGGATCATAATACGGAATTAGATCTCCAACGTTGACACTCCCAATTCTTCCGGTAGATCAATCATATAGGCATTGTTGTTGACTCTCCTCAAGACCTTGTATGAGCTAAATTTTCGAGCTGATAGTTTACCTCCCATGTTGGAGGACATTCTCTCCTTCCTAAAATGCACCATCATCTGTTTTCCAAGCTGGAACAATTGCACCTTTCTTCTTGTAACTACCTTTTTCTTCTCTTTGCCATACATAGCCTCCAATCTTTTCTTCATAGCATCTAACATGGATTAGACATGCTCCGCATATGTAATGGTAGGAGAATTGGCTCAAAGAGGCCTTGGCACACTTGACACATCCACAAGATGATTAAGGACTTTTGTATACACCAAAGAAAAGGTGACTTCCTTGTGGATCGATGAATCATATTGTTATAGGCAAACTCGGCTATGGGAAGTGTAAGATCCCATTGACGCTTCCTTTCATGACAAAGGCTTTGGAGGAGACTTCCAAGAGTGTGGTTAGTCGCTTCAGTCTGGCAGTTCTTTTGCAGGTGCGTGGTTGTGCTAAATTGGAGGGTTGCATCGAACATCCTCCAAAGTGTCTTCCTGAAGCTCATAAGAAACTTTATGTCATGGTCAGAAATAATGGACTTGGGTACTCTATGCAAATGTACCACCTCCCTAAAGAAGTGTTTTACCATGGCACTTGCATCATTGGTCTTTTTGCAAGGGATAAAATACATCATCTTCGATAACATGTCCACAACAACAAAAATAGAATCTGCTCCCCTTGGTGTGCAAGACAAACCTAGTACAAAGTCCATGCTTAGATCTTTCCAAATGGCTTCAAAGATTGGGAGTGGTATGTACATGCCTGTATTGTGCGTGCTTCCCTTTTTTCTTGGCACACACGATAATATTTCACAAAGTTGGCGACCTCCTTTATCATCTTCGGCTAATAGAACCTTTCTTGCAACGCAGTCAGAATCTTATCACAACAAAAATGAGCTGAGAGAGTTCCTCCATGCAACTTCCACATAAGCTGACCACGTAAGGATGTCCTAGGAATGCATAATTGATTCCCCTTTATCAAGTAACCAACCTGCAAGAAATAGTCCTCGAACCTTTGACCTTCTTTGCGCTTTATCCATACTTCACGAAAATCTTCATCTTTTTCATATTGCTCACATAAACAATCAAATGCTGTGATCATTCCTTTTAATTCAGTAAGCAATATCACTCTTCTACTTAATGCATCTGCCACCACATTCTGTTTTCCACTCTTATGCATAATTTTATATGAGAATTTTTGCAAGAATATACACCAACGTGCATGCATGGGATTACTTAACTTTGACTGATCAAACAAGAATTTCAATGCTTGATAATCAGAATAAAATACGAACTCCTTACCAATGAGGCAGTGCTCTGATTCACTTCTTTCAGTAGTTCCTCGAATGCGGATTTCCTTTTGTGCTTGTCCGAAGTGTGCTGTTGATTTGTGCTTGAAGATTTTCTTTCTTTTTGTATCCTGCCCCCCTTCGGCGCGCGCCACTAGTGCGTTTGGCGTGCTCCAAATGTGTCAAGCCAGGTGCGGACCAGAGTTTGGTCTGCAATGGCGCGCGCAAATACTTCTGGCGTGCGCCAGTGTTCTTCAGCAAGAACAATGGCGCGCGCAAATACTTCTGGCGTGCGCCACTGTTCAACAGCAGTAGCACTGAGCAAGTCCGGTAATGTCGATCCTCAGGGAAACGAGTTTCTAGGCTTCGTACTTGGTTTCTGAACTTGTATAGGGGTAAATTATGAAGATTGGTTGACTTATAACACTAACAACTTCTAAATTAAAGACCAAAGTGTTGAAAA
>SOPF01028228.1:0-27586 GCA_012979155.1 Hypericum perforatum
GTAGGTACGGATGTGATGAGAATTGTTGCTATGGTAATTTAGGATCTTGGAAGCCCTGCGAGTGGGAGAGGTTCGATTGCATCATTGTCACAACATTCCAGCCCTCGCCGTTGTCAAAGATTGGTTGGAGTTCGCCGTTGGACGGAGGGGAGGAAAGAGAGAGAGAGAGAGAGAGGAGGAGGAGAGAGAGAGGGAGAGAGGAGTTATTTTAGATTTTTTTAATATAAGGGTAATTTAGTCATTTCCCGTACCTTCTCGTTGGAAAAAATGCCGATTCCGGCGAGAGGGGGGAAATTGTACAATTAGTTTGCACAGTAGGGGTTTTTTAATCGGTTTGCAAAAAACAGGGGGACGAGCCTTAAATATGCCAAACTACAGGGGGCCAGATGTAATTTACCCTATTAAATATTTATTAGGAGGTATTTGTTATCCTATAAAAGTTGTAATGGGTTCAATCAGTTCAGAGAGACAAGACAATGAGTGCCATGAACAGCAGGTAAGAGAACAGATTTGTTCGTCTGGTCGGCCCCAGGGGCTAGTTATTTATTCTTGTAGCCACATGGGTCAAGGCCCACATATTCAAGGACAGGCCTGGGCTGGGCCCCCAAGGTGCAGTATGATCGCCATACTGTGAAGCAAAAAGAAGACAAGCGAATGAATAATTGAATATAGGGAAAAGTACAACTTTAGTACCTGTGGTTTCGCGTTTTTTGACATATGATCATGTACTTCAAAAACGACTAAAAAAGTCCTGACGTTAGCTTCGGAGTATCACTTTTAGTCCTCCGAACCTAAATTCGTCCCGAACCTATGGAAAATTTTTTTTTCATTCCTTTTTTTTACATTTTAGTCCCAAATCCCAAAAATTTTTTCAATTATATTTATTATATCCTAAATTCGTCCCAAACCTATGAAATTCCGGAAATACCCCTCACCCGCTTCCGAATTTCACCAAACGCTCAACATCAAAGTCGTAGATCTAGGTCTTACGGATCCTCTCGTTTTGGAATCGCTCGATTCGGAGTACGTATGCGAAAGTTATGATATTTCTACCGAAAGTCAACAAACTAAGCCTATCAATCCTAATACCAACTGAAATCACATGGAAACTCAAAATCGCAAGGCTCGAATCACAAAACTCATATAAAAGTCGTAGACGAATGTGTTGCGAACCTACCCGACTTGAAATCATCTAAATCGGAGTTCACATGAAAAAGTTACACATATTCCCCCAAAAGTCGACGAATTCAATACAACGATTCGAACATCGATCGAAATAAAATAACCAAAGGTCGGACCAAATAGTCACGATAAATACAAATTTAGCGAGGGTCGTAACACCTCGCCTCACAAGAGACGAGAGGAAGAAGAAGAAGAGAGTGGGATATGGGAGGCGATCGGGAGAAGGAGAGGGCGGTGGTGGAGAGGTGACGTGTTAGGATTGATATGCTTAGTTTGTCGACTTTCGGTAGAAAAATCATAACTTTCGCATACGTACTCCGAATTGAGCAATTCCAATACGAGAGGATCCGTAAGACCTAGATCTACGACTTTGATGTTGAGCGTTTGGTGAAATTCGGAAGCGGGTGAGGGGTATTTTTGAAATTCCATAGGTTTGGGACGAATTTAGGATATAATAAATATAATTGAAAAAAAATTGGGATTTGGGACCAAAATGTAAAAAAAAAGGATGAAAAAGAAATTTTCCATAGGTTCGGGACGAATTTAGGTTCGGAGGACTAAAAGTGATACTCCGAAGCTAATGTCAGGACTTTTTTAGTCGTTTTTGAAGTACAGGATCATATGTCAAAAAGCGCGAAACCACAAGTACTAAAATTATACTTTTCCCTTGAATATAATATCTGTGTTTAGCATTTTTTTAATGAATACAATAAAAACTAGTACGATAAAATTAATTTATTTTTTGGGATCAAAGTTCCGTGAATGTTAATTAATTATAGTAACTCGAAAATGAACAATATCCTTCATGAAAAAATTACTGTGACGGAGGAAGATTATTTATGTTAATCGTTTTGACTAAAAAGAACCCTTGCAGGCTGCGGCTGTTTAATGATAATAAATTGATAATTACTCGCCTAATAGTTGTCCTAACTTCTGTTGACTACTTGTTTAGCTTTGTCTTGTAAGGCTTGTACGGTTTAATTACTTAGTGGTTGGCGTTGAATACCAGGTAAACGCCCAAGGATAAGAGGTCTAGAAGACGGATAAAGGATAAAGGACGAAAAGTTCACACAAAATATATACAAACAAAAGGAAGGTGACATCATCCATGTAAAATTAGGCATGGTGGGAAGAATTTTGCGACTTCATATTCATTTCTTTCGTCAATAGCGCGTTGGTTGTATAATGTAAAGTTGAATGAGACCTGTGCACCTTAGACCGTTAGTGGAATGACATGTGAAAAACCAATGTTGGGACAAAATTCCATGCAAATCCCTAGTCACGCTTTCTTTGGATAATTTGATACAATGCAGTTTTAAAATTTTAGTTTTCTACGTATATCTGGGTCGCTACTCGTCAATTTACGGTCATTTGAAATAGGGGGACTAACAAATAGTTGACTCCAAATATTATAGAATATTCAACTGTATGCAATACAACATTATTTTTTAGTGTGGCATGATCGTTTGTCATATCCGGGGAGGGTAGAACAATGCTTTGTATATATCACTTACAATATTAATAATGAAACATCGTAACTTATAAAAATACAAAATATTCGACTTTATCTCAAATACGATATAAAAATGTAGAAATCTTTTTCCTTCTCTATCCCTTTGAAATGACAGGAGAAAGAGAGACTTTTTTTTTGTAATTTGATTTTTGTAATTCTATATTGTATTATGTTTGGTATAAAGTAATGTATTATCTTGTATTTTGAGTTCATTGTATTTTATTATCATACTTTCAAAACAACACGAATTTGGATGGTAGACACACAAACACATATGCATATTTTCACAAACTATCACAAAGGATATGCGACTATGTAGATCTCCGGATATATTATCTCTATCTACATAAACCGAGTTGTATTTGACAAAAAATATATAAAAATATAAAATATATATATATTTGTTCATACAACAATCGCCTATATGCTTGCTACAGTATCCACAACAGCCAATCACCGTCATTAAATGATCTCTCGCTAGAGACAATGTTGAGACTAAGAGCTTACTCCAGCAATCCGACTTTCGTGGCTACTCTTGACCCACCACCATATGCAAAGTGTCGGTGACCCAATACCTGTGCCTTGCTATTAATTACATATGTTCCATCGTAGAAATCAAATTGTTTCTGTGCAGTAGGGTCTTCTTTGCATTGAATTTCTCGTTACGACATAATTAGATTGTGACGAAGGAGTTTCAAATGCCAATTGCAGGGTCTTCGATGACAAATCTACCGAGCAGAGGAATTCAAATGTAAAAAAAAAAAATTAGGGGGCAAATGTAAAATTTTTTTCACAATATTTAATATCTAAATATTATTGAACTGACTATTTCAAATTAGAGTTAGAAGAAATGGTATTCAAATCCGCTACTGACAGTGCAAAAAAAGTTAGGTAGTTACAATTCGACGATGATCATACACTTTTGCCCGTAATAAATTTTTAAAACTGTTATTTTTTGAAAAAAATATTTTTTTTTTGCAAATAATACATTATGCGAGTATTTGAACTCTTTATCTTTTTCTTAAAGATAAACTCTGTGTCTATTAAATCATGTTATCTATTATATAGGGAAAATGCATTTTGCCTGAGACTGTTTTCTTCAAATGATTAAATTTTTTGTTTAAGCTAATACAGTCTTTAATTCTAGTGTTTGTCGGAATTAAAATCTGATAATTAACTACAAAGAAACATAAAGAAAAGTGGGAATAGGCAAAACGTATGATAAATATAGTTACAGTTTTCATATATAGCAGATAACATATTAAGATATTTTACAATTTAGGTTTCATTTTTCCAATCTTTTCGTCCGTCATTATAACTTCACTCTGACGTGATGAATTCATGAGTAATAATTTATTCGTCTCCCGAAAGTACAGAGTTAATGGAATTTTTTAATCGCCCTTTTGTCTTTCGTATGAAGAGAAAGAAAAGGCAATTATTTCGAAGGTACCTTCAAAAAAGTTCATAAGTCATAACTGGAAGCTCGGGCCTCCTTCACAAGCAAGTGAGTTATTGATCATTTTGGTGGTGTTGTTTCCACCCAAAATCAAACATGTGGAGGTGCACATGGAAGTGTCTTGGGGATCATTTTTTGGTAACTTAGGAGATTATTGATGATAATGTATTGTGATGCTCATTTATTGAAGTTTCCTGAATATTAGTGCGCAATTATCTTGCCAGCTAAAACTGTCTTTTGTACAACTTTTACTTGTTTTATCACTTAAAATTACCTTAAAATTTTTATATAGCGATATTGTTGAGATCAAAGAAAAATATTATTTTATAAAAGTTATTATACAATATGAATTATAGGTTTTTATTCCCAAATATACACTTCAGTTTTTTTAATCCATTAGTACCAAAAAAATATTTTATTTGTATTCGAGTCACCTAAAATAGCAGCTTAAGACGTAAAATGCCATGCTAGATTAAAAATTTTATATAATAAGACGACGATAATATAATTCTTAATATGAATGATGATGTAAAATCGATAAAATAAGCAAATTTAGTACAAAATAGTATCTATTTTTTTAATCCGTAAAATATTAAAAATGTAGATATTTATTAAAAATATATATTTTATATTGGGACCAAAATTTAACACTATTTTTTTATGATTAGTTATTACGATAACGGTGCTATTTAAATTTTAACATTGATTTCAAGAATTTTTAATCAAAATGAAGAGAGGTTATTACTTTACACAAAATCATTTTATATAGGTTAGATTATAATTTATAACTTAAAAATATGTTTGCAACTTGCTGTAAAATATGTTTTAAGTTGTTTAATGTTTACCGCTTGCCAAAAAAATAGTTACTTCTTGTTTACCTCTTGGAACTTAGAGTTTTATGTTTGATGATTAATATAGAGTTGATGTTCTGTGTTGAAATACTACTGTGATCTGTAGCAACAAATGATTAGTGATGGAGTTATTGATTTGAGATTACGGTGTTGTTTGATTCTTGGTGTGGTTTAGTCACTTCATGTTCTTAGTGTCTTGTAGAAGACAATTATTGATCTTTAGTTTAGGGTATCAAAGTCATTTTATATGTAAAGAAAAAGGTGGTCTTGACATTCTACATACAACTATTCTCAAGAATAGACTAATGGATCTATTCGATTTATCATTACTTATGGACTAATAAGCTATGGAGAGGGACTCCTAGTACATTATGCATAATCTTAGGGACTTGAGAGTTTTTTTCCCTAAAATTTTTATATAGCGATATTGTTGAGATTTAAGAAAAATATCTTTTTATAAAGATTATTATACATTAAGAATTATAGATTTTTATTGAAAAATATACACTTCAGTTTTTTATCCATATATACCAAAAAAAAAATTTTAATTTGAGTCGCCTAAAATCTCGACTTCCGACATAAAATGCCACGTTAGATTGAAATTTTTTTACAATAAGATGACAATCATACGATTTTCAATATGAATGATGATGTAAAAATTGATAAAACAAGCAAATTTAGTATAACATAATATTTTTCAATATTTTTCAATTTGTAAAGTATTAAAAATGTAGATATTTATTGAAAAATAAATTTTATACTGGGACCAAAATTTAACACTAATTTTTTTAGAAAATGATTTGTTATTTAAATTTTAACGTTGATTTCAATATTTTTTAATCAAAATGAAGAGAGGTTATCACTTTACACAAAATCATTTTATATAGGTTAGATTATAATTTATAACTTTTTTTTATAATGCTTAGAACTAATCCAAATCCAAATTATAAATAGGTGCAACTATAAAATGGGAGAAAACTTTATATACGCGTATCTAAAA
The DNA here is from genome assembly GCA_012979155.1 of Hypericum perforatum. Classification (NCBI taxonomy): domain Eukaryota; kingdom Viridiplantae; phylum Streptophyta; class Magnoliopsida; order Malpighiales; family Hypericaceae; genus Hypericum; species Hypericum perforatum. Next base: position 6,003 of record SOPF01028228.1, read on the forward strand.
TTGTTGCATGATTTTACTATAGGTAATTAGTCGAATCATCAATGTAAATAATAATCAGTTTAGAAGTAACACACTTTAGCGGGTAACTATGTGTTCACATGTACCCAGAGAAAAGAAAACATAGACAAGAGTTTCTGAACATGAAGAAGGATAACTTACGATTTACGAAACTTGTTTCATCACATGAGGATCCGTGAGAAGATCGGTTAACTACGTTTAACAAATAAATATTTTGGAAGAATCTAAGCAATCAACTTTATTGCAAGCATGTGCCCATCAATGTTATAATTTGATGTGCACTGGAAGTTGGATTTTTGGAATGTGGCGCATCTATTAACACCTAAACATGATTAAACAATCCACTATAAACTTTGCAAACAATAACATTAAATCATCGACCGAAGACATATACACAAACTGAACTCCTGAGAATCTTCAAAATTTGGGTCACCCATGGTTGGTCCATCAAGACCCAAATGCAGGGTTACCCCCCATTTTCTTTGTTTCCATTTGAAATACCGGTACACGTATGTTTTGTACATTTTGTTGACTACATCATATTTGAACATATACAAAGCTAATTAATCTGAGTTTCAACTAAATATTATTCCAAACTCATCCAAAAAAACTGCTTATCAGTAGTACATTTTTAATAGTTCAATTTTGAAACTCTTGATTAAACATAAATAACAATCTAGTTGTCATCTTCCGTACATTTTCACTAATGCCACTAGAAAAAAAATTCCAGAAAGGTTATGATCGTTACCAAAATATGTTCTGAAAAATGAACGATGGGTGCGGATCAGAACACGTGGCACCGAAGAACCATGTGGGAAGCTCTTTACGAATAAATATAATCAGGGCCATCCGCACTCGGCAGGTGGAGCTGTACCATTATCTTAGGTGACCGGAATTTCAGACAGAAGTTTCGGCGACAGATTGATGACATTGCCTTGAAAGAAAGCACAAAAAACAGAAGCTGAACATGCAAAAAAAAAATGGCAATGTTAATTTTGTCAATACAATATACAGAAGCTGTTTCTGGTAGAAGGTACGAGTACTATTGTGATTATGAATAGATAATCGAAAGATCGTTCTAGTTTGATTTGAAATAAGCAGAATATTTAATAATTTTTTACATAGTTCAAATTTTATTCAAAATTAGAATAATCGAACTAAATGACTTTGATGAGATGAATGTGTATTAAAATGATCAGCAAAATATCCGGAACACAGATGGCCGATTGCAACTTTATTTATTCACCCTCCCTAAATTATGGGTCGTCACTTGCGCATGGCATGGGTATATTGGCTCGGTAATAGTAGTAGGTTGAAAAGATTTTCATGCTGTCAGCTTCTGCACTTCTAGGAAAGTTGTAATGGGCCTCTACATATAGGTAAAACTCGGTGAAAAAATTAGCAGCAGGAAAAAGAGCACTCGTTATTATATGAATAAACGATGGACCAAATTAACATTAATCAGCTCCTCGTTTTTTGGTCGATACATTAATCAGCTCTTACGATAAAATGACCGTGTTTATATAATATTTTTTTCTATTAATGTTTTGCCTTTTGAGAATGATGATTTACTAGGATGGGTCGTATTTTTATTTGAAAAGTTATATATTTTATCAACAAAAAATTAAGCGAAACTTGCAAAACAAATCAACAAATGAATGGATTGGAGAAGTTAACTTGACCCTGACCCATAGGGCACATTGCTAGCACGATTTTTAATCGGCTTTTTTAAATGAAAGGTTATACAATCAACTTGTATATGGCAGAAAACGATATTTATTGCAATAATATCGTTTTGGCTAACCTTTCGCAACCCACCAAATTAAGGAAGCGTATTCAACAAAGAAAAAACTCAAGACCATATTCGATCATGTGTCGGCAGTGGTTCATACAAACAGTCGAACCGCATGATCCAATGATGATGATAGTGATATTTCTTACCACAAAAAATGATGACAAAGAAGATATTCGAATACAAGGAAATCGAATGGCAAACAGTGAAACGAATCACCGACCAGAAAAAAAAACATCCTGTCTTTTTCCCCTCTGCAATAACATGTATATCTGAAATTCAGTACAGGGTGTACCTGTTCGTAAATGGTTTTTTCCTAAAGCAATGCATGTTTAGACACTCGCCTGTTCTGGCCGGATTCGTAATGAGATTGTGCACTTGGTTAGGGCAACTACATACAACTGAACTAGAATTTTTGTACTCTTTTCATTTTACCTTATTCATTATATATTACTCTTTCAGCATTGAAATTTAGCACCGACAACACTTATATTATCGTTTTATATCTTCTTCGAAAGACAAAAAAATTGTTTAGAAATATATCAAAGGCTACAAAATACCTACCATTGAGGGCTTATATATAGCAAATATAGACTTATAATAATATCTTTCCCAAGTTAGAAAGTGGAAGTATCTGATTACTAGTGGCGAATTGCGTCACATTCTGCAGGAAGTCAAGAAAGAAGAAAATGTGGATGGAATTTTAAAGGGCCCATTGGCCCAATCTTTCAAATAAAATTAAATTTTTTTCAAAAACTTTATGAGATTTAATTCAACGATAACAATTAAATTCATTTGCAAAGATATCATTAAAATAATTATCTCTATGTTATGCAAATTATATAGAAAAAAAAAGAAAAGAAAAAAAGTGAGGAACACAAAAGTAGACCAAATTAAATGTGAAGGGAATGACATGATTCAAAATCTTTGACTTTCACTTCCCAACTATAGTGCCCAACCCCCCATAAATCTAATAAAAGGGTACAAAGGAACCAAATAAATAAACATGTCTCCCTCTCTTTAAAATCCCTTAATCCTCACACTCCTCACCCACCCATTACCGCCACAACCACCTTCCTCCATGGCCCACCACCGCACCGCCACCGTCGTCTTCCTTCTCCTTCTCCTCGTAACGACCGCTACCCTCTCCGCGGCCACCCGCCACTTCAAAGAAGCACCCAAGTTCCATAACTCCCCATCGTGTCCGTCCATTATAACCCAAACACCCTCCCCATGCTCCCCATTAGCCGTCCACGTGGCGATGACCCTTGACGCCCACTACCTCCGGGGATCGATGGCGGCCGTCCTCTCCATTCTCCAACATTCCTCCTGCCCGGAGAATATCGTCTTCCACTTCATCACCTCCTCCCCTTCATTAACTTCCGTTGTTCTCTCCTCCTTCCCTTACTTAAATGCTTATACTTACCCCTTCTCTGCCTCCGCCGTCGCCGGACACATATCAACCTCCGTCCGACGAGCCCTCGACTGCCCTCTTAACTACGCTCGTAACTATCTCCCTTACCTTTTACCGTCCTGCCTCCGCCACGTCACCTACCTTGACTCCGACCTCATCCTCGTCGACGACATCGCCACCCTCTCTAATACTGAGCTCAAAGACGGCGTCGTTCTCGCCGCGCCGGAGTACTGCAACGCCAGCTTCACCGCCTACTTCACGCCATCCTTCTGGGCAAACCCCTCTCTCGCCGGGACGTTCACCGGCCGACCACGGAGGCCATGCTACTTCAACACGGGGGTGATGGTCGTCGACCTGGTAAGGTGGCGGGAAGGGGACTACACGACGCAGATTTTGGAGTGGATGGAGCTCCAGAAGCGGCTCAGGATCTACGAACTCGGTTCACTTCCTCCTTTCTTGCTCGTGTTCGCCGGGAAGATTGCACCGGTGGACCACAGGTGGAACCAACACGGGCTCGGCGGGGACAACTACAGAGGGCTGTGTAGGGAGTTGCACCCGGGTCCGGTCAGCCTCTTGCATTGGAGCGGGAAAGGGAAGCCCTGGGTTAGGATCGATGGGGATAGGGCTTGCCCTTTGGACGCACTTTGGGCTCCTTATGACTTGCTTGATGATACTTGGCAGAGTTCATATTTACGATTCTAGTCGGTTTAGTGAGTGTTCGAATGTCTTGAGTTGAATTAGGCCAAAAAAATTGACGAAAGATGTCCATAACGAATTTTGGTGTTATCTAAGTACAATATAGATTGAATTCGTTAAATTAGAACACGTACAAGTACAATTATTAGATTCTAATTTTGGTAATATGGCACATGGTTTTGGAGAGTACAGCTGATCAAATTGGTGTTGCTGATATGTAATATTGTCTAACCAGGACATGTATATGCCTTTGGATTTTTAAGATCTATATATGTATATGCGAAAGTTGTTCATAGTCTAAAACAGGAAATTTTGTTAGGCTTTTGATTTTGACTACGTTGGTTGTTTCTGAGTGTTTTTTTTTTGCGATTTTAAATGTAGGTTTATGACCCTAAATCTTGGAACTTTAGATTTTTTTAAAAAATTTCGTAAGAGGTAAAATATGACCTATGAAAAACAATGTGAAATATGTTATTATTCTATTCCTCAAACTATTTGATGTGTCCTGTTTGTCGCTTTCTTTTAGATGTCAAGTACTTTGATGAAAACCATAAAAAGTACTTTGATTTAGTTCGTATATTAACCCGGACGAAGTTTCGTTGGTTAACTTTAGGGGGGAAAAATTAAATGAGGTGGAAGAAACTAATTAGTTTTGAGTTCAATTTTAGGTTTTCTTTATTTTTTCCACTACTCATAAGTTTTTATATGGATATAAATATTTTAAATGAATTTAACTCAACATTCTAAAACAATTCCATTTTTAAATTAAATTTGAAAATTTGAACTAATTATCTTGGTTTATTTAACACGGTGATAACAATTTAAAATGGTTGAACTCGTCATTGCATTTTATCACAATGCTTTATATATGTGACCCAAATAATATGGTGAGACCAAAATGAATTTGACTCACCTGTACAAATAATTTATAACTTGATGGAAATTCAGGATTTATTCTTTGAATTTAGGATTTTGAAAATATGTAATCTAACTGTATTTAATTTTTTTAGAAATACGATGAGATTTAACGTGAGACTTAAATCTAATATTCCACCATTTCGCTTTCCTTACTTTTCTCCTTCAGCGAAAAATTGCTGCACGACGGTCGACGGTGACATGGAGTCTAACTAACGTTGAAGATCCCATGACCGGTATCATAATTATACCTTTTCTTAGACTTAGGAAAATGTAATTGCACCTTTAGTCTATAGCTTCTTCCTTTCGCTATTTGCTTCTATCGTGTTATAACGATTCAAATTACCGGTTTTCAACGTTGCTTTATTTTAGTGCACATTGTCTGGCCAAAGAGAAACATTGATTGTTTGACATAATTATGACCCTTCCCCCCCAAAAAAAAAATCCTCCTAGCCCAAGCCACAAAACCCATTGATTAAGGGTTAATTGGGTCAGATCTAGATGATTATTATCATTATTAATCTGAGGTTTCGACACATAAGTTAACTGGTTACTATTTCAGTTTGTATTATACATTTAGACGTCTTTAATGATAAACTATTTTTTTAAGATATATCTTATATACACACTCATAGTCAATTATAACAAACGCGTTTTTTTCTCTTTTATTGCATAATGTCCTAGTTGGATTTTTACGCGACATTTTATATGATAGCTCAAACATAGAATTGAAGCAACACTACTTGCTATATGTAATGTAAAAGTTTGGACAAGTAACTGGCGCCGAGCTAAAAGCTGTCGGTGAGTTTTTCGCTTGAAACCTTGTTCACAAATTTGGAGGGAAAGGAGATAGCAACGAGTTAGGCCCATTCAAATATTTCGTTAATTGGGCATGAGATTTGGAAAGGGACATTTTTTCCTAGTCGATTTTAGTTATCTATCTTAATAAAAAAATCTAGAATTTGGTCAATTCAAATATATCAATATTTGCTATAAAATCTTTGCCACATTTTAAATATTATTACCAGTTTGAATCTGTCAGTACGGCTATGAACTAGTATAAAAAAAATTAAAAGCCTAAACGTGGATCAATAATGGAAATCATGATTACGACGAATAACCAAGCAAGCGGTGTCGGTAACTCAGAAAACGCAAACCGACAAATTTGATTACGGAATACTACACTCTACGATTTTACTCTCATTGCTTTGGCACGCTAGATCCTACGCTTTCGTTCCCGCAAAATTCGGTACCGACGGCTTTTTTTTTCTTTCTTAATCGTTATTAAAGAAATACTCTACCGTTTCTTATGGAAACATTATTTTCGAATTATATTTTCATCGTAAATTAGGAATTACGAAATTGATCAGAATTAATCTGAGGAAACAAAACAATAAAGTGGACTAGACTCTAGAGTAGAAGTGGTATCCGTGACAAAAATATGATCGGAAAGTTTATCAGCGCTGCCCGAAAATATTGAGTTACCTACCTGCGAAATACATGGCACCTAACAAGGTGGTGTGATGTTACTAATTAAAATCATGCATTGACTACACTGACAACTCGTAATTAATAATAATTAGTAGCAAATAAAATATGTCCAGGATTAGAAAATTGTCAAATTTTTAGTCAACTAGCTGTAGGTCACATGTAGGCTCTAGCATCTAGCGAAATAAAAGATCTGTATCATGTAAGATACACGAAGTAACAATATAATAACTTACGTTATTTCTCGACTACAGTATCTCAATACGTCTTTCATTAGATCCTAAGCTGATAAATTAGTCATAGAAACTTGACCTCTTATCAGGACCTTGAAAGACTTGCACCCCATTATTTTAAAACTTTTTGTATTTTTTTAGAAATCTAATATCTAGATATTAATGTGCTGGCCAATCCAATTTTGAAAGATAATAAGTCTTTTTTAATAAGTATTTAATATTATTATACATTAAAGATTTGAACTCAAGAACTCCAGCCGGATCTAAGTGCTTGTTTTTTAAATTTTATGTTCGTATACCCTATTGAGAATTAGCATATAGTAATTTCGTGCATATGCTAACTAAATCTCTGTTTGTTTCACCAGAAATATTTTTAATGAGTGACCCAAATTGAAGAAAAACTACTTAATTAGAACATAATTTTAAAAAAAATTGTCAAATAAATACAGCAGTAATTAGCTGCATGCCAAATGAAATGGTCCAAGACGAATTGGGTATTTTAGAATTCCAGTGTTTTTGTAAAATAGATAGGAAGCGGTGATGGGCCAACTGTGGAAGTTCTACAAGAAGTCTAACTAGCTCGGTATGGTCCATCTCTAGCCACATATGATTGTTTTCCGTAGCTCGCCAAAAAATGCCAGTCCTCTGTAAACTAACATGTCCAGTTTCAGCGTAAAAGAAAATATTTAATTCGATCGCAAGTCGAAACAATAAGAGATTTGAAAATCACGAAAAGACTTTGTACAATTGGCAATGAGAGAAAAAATTGCATTTTCTTCCATTTTGATGACTTCTAAAAGATGTAAATGAGCACAACCCAATAAGCCAAAGTATATTTACAAGCAAGAAAAATCATGGTCGATATATCCATATACCGAAATTCGAAATTGCGGTGAGGAATTAAGTAGATAGCCTCATTTCTCCCTCCAAGTTCCCTCAGCTCATTACATTCTCAGCCTAACGTAAAAGGCGACAGGTACAAAATCTGGCTTTAACATATATTAGGACACTGATACTCGAGTTTCCGCTCGTCTAGTGGCAGGATCTTCCATCACATTGTAGTATCAAAACATGATCAAGTGCAATTAAGACGGTCCGGCTTGTTCGCTTCCGTGTAGTCTCCGTAGTGATTGTCTCCGATGCTTGAAGATTTGTTGCGAAAGTATCTGTAGTAAATGTACTGCAATATGATCTGTTTGCAAATTGGGTTAAGGCAATAGCACATGATGAAACGTACAAGCATGTAAAAGTAAATATATATATTGTGGCTATGGCTGACAGCTACTGATTTTATGATAGATAAGGATACGAATAGGTCGAGAAAGACGCATCCAACAGCATCCAGTAACCACGGCAAGTTAGGCTTAATGCTTTTCCATTCTGTGCTTCGGACAATGATACTGCATTTGTGTGAGAGAGATTGTATGAATGCTAACTCGAAATTCGTACTAAACGTACATCAGCTGACGAAAAAAGAGGAGTGGTTTTGAGAACAAACCTTAGCACATATGTGAGATTGGCTACCAGGGCGAAGATGAACATAAGAGGATTCAAACCCTGCATATGTATATAGCATTCCGTATCTTAAACATCTATGTCGAGGTGAGATTTCGGCACAAACCAAAAATGAGCAAATGAGTAAGAGAATTAGCTACCTCTACACTTCCTCGTTTGATCTGCACAAAGCAAGCAGTAATTAGAATTCTACGAACTGGATTAGGATTTCAAACAAGCTAACTGATGAAGGGCTTCCTGAAAGTTATCTTTATAATAGAATATCCACATTGGCACATTAGCGCTCACATTTAACCATATCTGCGGGAGTCTGCCGCCCATGTAGATAGCGGCCATTAGCCAACCCAGCCACTCTCCGAACACACTGCCCTCTGATCCTCCACCTTCCTACATGATATATGCCAATAGTACACTGCTAATATAAGAACTCTACAAAACGCCCCTCATAAAAAGTCGAGGAAACAAGCTAGAACGATCTCTGGAAAGGCCAAACTCTGGTCGTCAACTGTACCTGTAAGAGTCTTCTACTTGCAAAAATGACGGCCGATCCTGTCAAAGCTTGGGTATGGGAAGGCAAGTTCAATGATGCGACCAGGAACGTCCCATATCCGGCCTGAAAATATGTGTCAAAATGGCAGAGGAAACCAGCAAATTACAAGTTTGTATAAAGAATGTACCATTTCCTCTAGTGAGATTTTTTTTCTTCTAAAAATGCAGTTTGAAAGTGGCAGTGCACAAATGCAGCAGTTTTTGGAATTCAAAATGAAGTATTTACAGATCTCGGGATTGGTCTTGGCTGGCTGACACGATTGGTAGTGGTAGTGGTTTTCTCATCATCCGATGATGATTCATTGCTAAGCTCTGTTGCAGAAGGACCACTTTTTGCTACCCGAAGGTAACTTCGAAATGGCGGAGTACCACTGCCAGCCAATGATCTAGCTGACCTGCATATAAATAAATTCATCAACCGGTTACAATGCTTGTAGCCATTGAATCGCACTAGTGGTTTTGCACTTGTATAAGCTTTTACCAACTAGAATGATTAATAACTAGAAGAGTGAACATACGTGAAATAATATTCCTTTCGAGGTGTTAGTCTCGGAACAGCAGTAGGAACCGTAATTCTTGAATCGTCAGGCTTCGGTGGTTTAATAAAAGGTCTTTTCTCTTCCTCAACCTGAAATATGTACAACTTAAAGACTCATTACAATGCTTTCATGATGTCATTACCAACAAGGGAGTCTCAATCAATTAATTATATACTGAACCAATATACATTGAAACCTCTACTCTGACGGGAGAAAAATACTTAGGTGCTGATACACATAGAGTTCAGTTTTTTAGTTACCTTGTGGTCAATCTTCTTTTTGTGGCGCTTGAGCCACTTGTAGACGTAATCATAGTACAGTCCTTGAACGACCAACACTACGGTACTTGTCGTGTATAGCTGTGCATAATTCGTAAGCAATGTGTCAATGGGTATTTGTGGTGTTTCGGCCCGAAGCCCGATAAAATCTAATTGGGCCTATCCATTGTTGTCGATAAATCATTCTTAAATAGAATTTACTCCTTTCTAACATGATTGAGCAAGTGTTTCTAATATTTATGACAATTTAAAGACTATTTAAATGAAGAAAAGGTCACAAATAAATTCAAAAGTTTCACGTCTATTTCAATCAGTTATTATATGGATGGTCAGCTTTTAGAAAAATTTAAACATGGAAGGTCCTAAACAGGCATGTGCTTAAATGGGAGATATATAGTCAAATTCAAAATCCCACGAAAATTCCGATTTCGTTAAAAAAAAAAAGAAAGGATACGAGCTAATATTAGCCAAAATTGGAAGTTGTTTTTTAGGGGGAGATAGTCTCAAGATGCAAGCTAGTCACACGGCAGATTCCACATAATTAGATCTAGAGTCAGAATAATTAATATTCGTAATACGTACAAAATCGCGCAATAAGCGTTATATTAAAAACTGAAGGGGAAATTCACTTACCGCTGCTGTGTAGAACTGAGTCGGCAGCTGCATCCACGAAAATAAAATAGAAGAGGACAAAATCAGATCAAATAAATAGTTGCACAGTTCATTAATATATTTTTTTTTTGCCACGCGATTTGACGTGCTGGGTTAGTGGATGGTGTGTATTTATAGCCATATAGCCAAAAATATTAATAGCTACTAGCTTTTTATAAATTAAAAAATATGTATGTACATATTGGGAGCACAAAATCACGCTTTTCCATGGTCTCTATCAAGAAGATGGATTCCTTTCTGGGTTTTTAAGGGCAATTAAATTAATTGAACTCACCGTGGCTGGTTCCAAAAGACATCCCGCAAGATTAAACACATCTCTGCACCAATCGATAACATAAAATTATAAATCAAGAAACAGCCTAATAGCTTATAATTAATTTAATAATAATTACCCGGAGATGCGTAACAAATTTTGTAATTGTATTGGGTGGAAGGAAATAAATAAATAAATTTTGGTGCAGCTTTATGGCTACCACGCCCACGAAGAAAAGAGAATTAAGGACCACGAAGAAGAGGAGAACGTCTACTCCTCCTCCTCTCTCTCTCTCTCTCTCTCTCTCTCTCTCTCTCTCTCTCTATACTGTCTTTCTCTCGACAGTTGTAATGGGAAAAAAGAGCATCAAACAAAGGAAAAGCCAAAGCATGCACTTATGGTATCCTGAGAACTCTAACGTTTGTCTTAATTTGTATATTTTAAGATTTTGATCGGACACACAAAAACAATTAAGTTTTAAGTTGGATACGATAAAATAGGAAGAGATAAGGGTATGGTGAGGGGTTACCCGAGAACCCAAGTGAGAAGGAAGAGGAGGGAGACGCCGTGGCTGGACTTGGTGCGGAAGTTGGTGATGATTTGGGGGATCTCGGCGACGCCCCAACAGACGAGGCTGATTAGCCCGAACCCGAACGACAAGTCGTCCCTTACGTTGCAGAGGCAATCCTTGAAGTACCTCTCCACCCACACCACGCACGCCCTCTGCTCCCTTGAGCAATACGCCAATGTCGACATCTCTCTCTCTCTCTCTCTCTCTCTCTCTCTCTCTCTCTCTAAAAATTTCTTATAATATATATATATTTTGCTAATGACTGACAGCAAGTGGTTTAATGGAGAGGGTGCATGTCTCTTCTGTGAGTTTGGAATGGAAGCGGTGGTCTATTTATAGAGAAAGAATGCTTTGGGAAAATATCGTTTGGTTTGGACTGCTAACTTCTGAGCAACTTAAATCTATTTCTAATTCAACCGGGTTAGTTTGTGTGCTAATACTAATAAGGTCAATAGTATTATCTTGTGTGCAGTTTGGACCATTGGATTGAATAGAGGGCTCAGACGTAGCAGATTCGACGGTTAGGATTCACTGGGGCCGAATGCTTGGTCATTTTCGACTTTTTACCTAACCTGTATCTAATAGTATCACGCGACTAACAATTATATAACTGTGCCTAATAACGATACAACAGAAATAACATACAGCAATGTAACACATAACATACGCTAATATTTGGTATTTCATAATAGTACACTTCGGAACTAACAATAGTATAACATATGATTAATAATGATACAACTACAATTAATAATATTATAACATTTGAGGGCAGCGTCATCAAATCATCTTTCTCGGATTCTGGTTGGAGAGGACTCTTCGGCCAATTTCTGGGTATGTGATAGCAGAGAGAGTAGGCATCCCGGAGCACTTGTACCCGTTTTGCACCTACCGTGTAGTAGACTACTGGATGGACGGCCGTTGGAGACTACACAGGAGCTTTTATGAGGCTTTCCCAGGCGTGATTCAGGATATCTGCAGACATTGACTTGGTCCCCCGAGTAGTGACATGACGGTCTGGGTTCATGCCTGAGATGGTGTACTCAGCTCTAGAGCTGCCTATGATCACCTATGCCCAGTTCATCTTCTGGTGCGCTGGGGCTCCTAGATCTGGGATGTAGGGAATGTGCCGCGAAGGTCCGTGTTCTTGTGGTGGACCATTTTAGGGGCGCTCCCCACTACAGATATTATGCTTCGTCGGGGTTTTGTGGGACCGAGTATGTGTTGTATGTGTTTGACTGATGTGGAGTCGCTCGATCACATGTTGGTATGCTGTCTGATTGCTGCGGCTTTATGGAGGCACATGTTCGGCCTCTTTGGAGTCTCATGAAGGTCATTTCTGAGCCACAGCGAGCTTATGATAGAGGTGAGGCGATAGTGGTTGAGTCCTCAGATCGGATTGCTATAGAGAGTGGCTATTATGACAGCTAGTTGGCTACTGTGGACGGAGCGTAACTCACGCATTTTTAGAGATCAACGCCAGAGTCTGGACGCGTTACTTGCACTTTTTCGTCGCATATAGTGAGTGAGATGATCATTTTTTATACTGGGGGTTGTTTCTCCTCACAGTAGGAGCAGAACCTCCTTCGGGATTTCTATATTGCACCGAGGCAAGGTCGGGCACCACATATTATAGAGGTTGTCTAGCGATGTCCTCCCCTGGGCTAACTCAAGTGCAATATAGACAGTAGCTCACTAGGCGCTCCGGGACAGGGCCGCTCAGCAAGAGTTTTTCGTACCCGTAGGGGTTTTGTCAAGGATTGCTTCAGTCACCCTATTTAAAGATGTTTTGCGTTCGAGGCAGAGCTCCTAGCAGCCATTATCGCAGTAGAGAGTGCTCATGAGCGGGGTTGGTACTACCTCTGGCTGGATATGGACTCTACGTATGTAATATCGTATTTTTTGTCTGTGCAGGCTAAGGTTCCATGGCGCTGGCGATCCCATTAGTTACGCATGCTTAAGCACAAGGCTCAGATGCAGGTTTAGGTTACTCATATCTTCCGCGAGGAGAATCAGGCGGCAGATGCCCTGACTCACCTCACGGAGGACGACTGGTGGCCGAACTCCCCGGCTTCTCTCGCTGGTCTTATCAGTCACGATATGTCGGGTCAGCCTTTCTACATGTTTGTACCTTGACAAAATTTTTTATATTGGCTAAGTCAGCTAGAGGTATCGTCTGTCTGTTCTGACTACCAGGTCTGTTAGATAGCATGGGCTCAGGCTTGGTTGCTTTACCCCACCAGACTTTAAGGTTTGATGGCTAACTGGTGGAAAGTTCTATGTTCCTCCTGATTGCCAGGACTGTTGGTTAGCAGGAGTATTGTGGGTATTTGACGCTTTGTATATGTTTTCTTTTAATTTGATGGGAGTTAAAAAAAAACAATAACATAATCGTGACTAACTAGTATACACCACGTTTAATACGAAATTTTGAAAGTTCCCTTATTTAACATATGCTAATGTACCTTAACATAAGTTTTGCCTTTTCACTTGTTTTTCTAGATGCATCTTTTACATTATTTTTCAGCATGAAATATATTCACTCGCACGCACCTTGAGAAACTTACAGGAATTCATCCATTTGATGCTATTTTTGTTAAATATGTTTAATTTTTGAATTCTTTGAGAATGTGAAAAAAATGCACTTTGTTAATATGAATATTAACAATTAAATTATTTAAACTTTTCACATAGTACATATACGGGATATCACAAAAAATACATTTAAGAGTAACAGATTTAATTTTGATTTTGGTTACTCTGTCGAATTTTGCAATCTAAATATGTTAGTCTCTTTGAATAGCTTTGTTACATGGTAAAGATAATGTGATTAATGTTCGACATTTACAATGGAACATCCTTAAATTTCTTCTAATATTTTTTTTACAGAGGGTGCACATTAATGGAAAAGTGTGCAGTTCATAATTGAAATAATGTATTAATTACCCAAGTATCACAAACATGATAATTACACGGCACCGAATTAATGGTGTCAAATCATACAATAGCAAATGACATAACTTGCCTTTACTAAATTAAATAACAATAGTAAAATAATTCATGGTTTTAAATCACATAATTAATATTTTGTACATATATGCACAAGTGGGCTAATTAAAGATGGAGACAGACATTAGTGATGCATTAAAGTTCCTTCTTTTTTTGTAAGAAAAGGTTTTTGGTAAGTAAAAGCTGAGAGTTTATTAATCTAATTGAGTTGGTACAAGAAAAATTCATTTAAATGATTTTACGAAGATTTAAATTTTTAAGTTTTGAAAAAAATAAATATTATTAAGAGAATCGATTTCAAATAGGAATTAATGAGAGATTTACATCTTATTGAGTCAAACTATTTTATGATTGTGAAAAAATTTCATGTTGATTTTAATGTTTGGAAAGAATCTATATTCGTACGTGAAATCACGAAAGATAAGATTAACCCGTACCGAAATTGTAACCGATAACATTAAAAATTCGTGTACCAATAATGTCTCAGTCTAAATACGAAAGTTAAAAAGATGTCAATTTCTAATGAGTTAAAATACGCTGTCGCCATTTCCGTTATCGTACGCCGCATCGCATATTCGGTCCGGTGTCAACTTCTGATGCTCTCAAATGTTGCTCAACATCAATCGGTACCATAATTAAGACCTTTTGTTGTCTTTGATCTTTTTATAGTTTCCGTGTACTATAGGCATATTCTCCTTGTTGGTGTTTGATGCTTCAATTATGTCCAAATTCCAACAACAAAAAAACATACACACACACAAAAAAAAATTGATGGGCCGGGTCATGATCAGTCAACAGAGCAAATGTTAAATATATTATTGTATGTACTGGAGCCAGATGATGACACGAAAACGACAATTATCTCTTCGCATACAACATAACCTGAGCTGAGCTGATGTTTTTCACGTGCAATTCTGGTTTTATTCTTGAATTAATTTTTCTCATCCTTTCTAATTTCATTAGTTCGATTTGCTGGGATTTTTTGTAATCATAACTCAATATTCAACGTAAATAATTAAGATAAACTGAATAGCACAACGTTCATGAAACCGATGGTTTTAGATTTAGAATTTTTTATGGGCAAATCATTGATTTCACTCATATTTAATAGAAACAGAACGTTTTAAATTTAGAATTATTGGTAACCTTTCGGGTTGCATGTATCTTATGACTTCTTTTGGTTTTCTTTCAATTCTCAATGAAAGAGTAGTGAACGACTGACGTTTTTAATAATTAGACCACACCCTTAATTATATAGAAATAACTGCTAATCACCCTTATTTTCCGGTATTTTCAATTCTACCTATATTTTGTTGTTACATGACTATATTTGAATTGGACGTTAACGACATATACCATTAGATTCATTTATCACAAATTTATATCACATTAATGGCGTAGTTTTTAATTTGGCTCGATCGAACAAGATAGTACATCACATGCTTATTCTCGTATAAGCCTAAAGTTAGATTAAGACTCGACGGGCATTCTTAACGGTAGAAATGTCCACTTTCCTGCGAATGCATCTTTTTAAAATGGAAATTGTAAATAATCTCGGACCAAGTGAATCCATATAAGATATTTCCTCAAAAAAAATATAAGATATGGTCGAGCTCCAACTTGTTGTTTGTTTGATCGCCTGAGGGCAATCACTTGGAATTGGACCAATTGCGACTAAGTTCGCTTGAATCTGATGGCACTGTACCACATATAAAGCAACAATAGAATTGTGAGCTGG
Organism: Hypericum perforatum; assembly: GCA_012979155.1. Lineage (NCBI taxonomy): Eukaryota > Viridiplantae > Streptophyta > Magnoliopsida > Malpighiales > Hypericaceae > Hypericum > Hypericum perforatum. The sequence continues at coordinate 21,683 of SOPF01028228.1, forward strand.
ATGTTATCTACTTGGGATTATTTTATCACCTCCTTTTCCTGGAGTATATCCCTAAAGTTGCACCAATATTATGCATGTAGCATATATATCCAAGAATATGCTGCATCTATAAATTTACAATATATTCTAAATTAAACTAATAATATTCAAATAATGCACATGTAGGAGGGAAGAATTAAAGGGTGCAATCATTGCTTTGGAAGTTGGGGCCTGCCATCAACTCCATACTGTTATGCTAAACTACATCGTCTCCCATCTCGAGATTAATTTTAGAATCACTCTCCTGTTGCCAGGATTTAATTTTTCTTTTTTTTTTTATAAGTTTGCCAGGATTTAATTCTTTGGTCAGTATTTGAATATTCATTTGTTTATATTCTATTCTATTTTGAGTATGTGGATTGTTTTAATGATTTGAACAACATAATTAGTAAGTAGCAATAAATTTTTATCTATAAAAAAATCTTGTTTCAGGGGTCTTATAAATAGAAATAAAAAATCCAGGCCCTCCAATAAGCTGGAAACTTGTAGGCGGCGTCGTGGACTATTACGCTAACCTCCTAATTTGTATATATGTTGTAAAAAAATTTTAGATATTATTTCAAATTTTGAGTAAAATATTGGAAACGTGCACCATTTTTACGAAAGAACATAAAGGCAATTCAAATAAGGTTACTCCAGCCAGAAGTGTTTTCCTAGATCGGCAGGATTTAATAAATCTGAAGGGGCATTTCGAGGGAGAGATTAAATTATCAGTAAACTATAAAGGTGGAGGAGAATTTGGTATCCACAACTTGGAAATTTGTCGAACAATAATAAAAGAAATATGGGTCCACGATGAAACGTCTAATAATATCTTGGGAAGTGGACAGATAAAATGGACACTAACGGCGTCGCTGCGCTGCAACCTGGATAACAACCACGTCGTGGAACACGTATACCAACTCTCGCGTCTATCTTGTGTCATGCAGATTGTTTTAAATCAAGACGTCGATCTAATCATCAATATTCAAAAAATATTACGATTTCAATTCAGACAATTTTTGGATTCATCTACAAAAATTTTACACTTGGTGCATTCAAAATACTAAATTCTATATTTTGTTAGTTAAATTAGAATCAATTCTCTGGCCGTCCTAAAAATAAATCAGGTATCCGTAGGTTGGTTATTTGAATACCACAAAATAAACTTTTTTATGCGTTGTTTATCTAACAGAAAATTGTTGGTACTATTTTTTAGTGGATTAGTTAGCACACAGAAGAGCATATGCTAGTCTGGTATTTCAAAACAATTATTTTCAATATCCAAAGTTAAAGGATTTTTCAATTTTGTCAAGCTTAGCTCTTGCATTTTTTACATCCAAGACCAATCAAGAGAGAAAAATCTTTTGGTGTATTATGCACGATATCTGGGCTTGTAACAGAAATCAAGCCCATTATGGACCACCCAGAAGTAACTTGCCTTCCGAATCTCATTATCGGCCCATTAAGCCTTCCTCCAAATACCCCACGGCCCGCTGCTATTTTTTAGTATTCTTCGCCGATTTTCAGATGCAATGAGTTTTTGGGTGAAACTTCCTATAAATGGGTATCTGTTAGATTAATTTTGGTCTAAATTGAATTGTACCAAAAATAATCATATAGTTGAATTATTTCCCTATAATAGGATAATTAGACACGTTCAGACCATCCGCATTGGTGCCCCCGCTACAGTGCGCGCCCTGGGCGCCACGTCAGCCGCGCCCCTGCTCTCAGTTTTCAGCCCACAGTGGTGCCCCTGTTACAGTGCCACGCCCTGGGCGCCACGTCAGCTTTTTTCTCAGCTCAGCTTTTTTAAAATTCAGCTAACTGTATCATAATCGAATATTTTTTTCGCGTAACTTTAAAAATGGTAAATTTAATTTTGAATTGCCACATTTTGCAAAATAGAAATTTTATAAAATTTGAAATATATTACATGCGAACTTGGAAACAATTACATAAATTTAAAAACTGAAATTGATTAATCCTTATTATACAATTGTGAAAGCAAAAAATTCTTAATTGCTTCCTCGTCTGGGGATAGTTCTTTTCCTCGAGCAATCAACGCCTGGAGAACGGCCGTATTTGCTTGGTGGATTTTGGCCTTAACATTTGAAATCTTGGCATTAGCGCTTGTAATCTTGGCATTAGCGCTAATCGTCTTGGCTTCTTTGTACTCCTTCATTCGTTGGTTTCTTTTTTCGTCATTCGTTTTCATCTGCTCGATGACATATTTGGCGGTGTCTGCCGCTGTTGACCGTGCAATTTGTAAAGAATCAAGCTCTGAAGGGAAGTTGTCATTGCTTGATGTGACTTTCTCTTTTCCTTTAGCGCTTCGTATTTTCTTGGCTGCTTCTCGGCCAATTGGACGCTCTATTGTCAAAGCTCTGCTAATTGGAGTAGGTGGGTCGTCCGGAATTATGTCGGTTTCCTCCTCGGTGGTTCTTGTTCTCTTTGTGCTTCCACCACTCTCTATAACATTTGCCGGCGATGAAAAGGTAAATCCGAATGATTGATCTTTTTGCATGCTAGGATTCCATTTTGGATGTTTGCGCATCACTTCCTCAAACACATGTAGATCAAGAAATTTTTTCTTGTGGGCGTGTTGATATAATATATGCGCTTCCGCCACTATATCAGACTCGACTTGGCCACTTTGCTTGCGCCGAGATGCATGGGTGTATGCTTCAATCCATCCTCCACATGCCAGAGTTAGGTGTTTGTATCTACATTTCATCTGCTCACAATTTCTTGGGCTAAGGTCGGTCGGATTTTCTATACGACATTGGTCGTACATTTGCTTGACGCGGCGCCAAAGGCCTTGTCCCTTCTGGTTTGCCCCGACAATGGCATATTCACTAACCTGTAAATAAGTAGACATTAGTACAATGTCTTCTTTTACACTCCAAGTCTTATAAATGGTTTTTTCTTTTATTTGTGTGGGTGCTGATGACTCAGGTTGTGGAATTTGCACTGGGCTTGGTCGAGATTCAGTAAAGTTTGGTAGGCAATTTGGTGGATTTTGGAAAAAACTTGTGAAGTACCAAGGTGGGTATGGTGGCATCTGGGGAGCATTTTCTGTGAATTTTGGGTAAATTGGTCGAGGTTGAGGGTTGTTTAGTGGATGTGGCCTTGGCATTGGTCGGTTGGGCCTTGGACGGACTGGAGGATCGGTTGGGCGGGTGTTTGGAGGATCTTGGCTTGACTCAGGAATTTGGCTTAGGTTTTGACTAGCCTGGGAGTAAATATTGGGGTTACCAGCTAAAAAATCATTAGTTGGACTAAATTGCCTAAAATCGGTCCAATCAAAATTCTCATTTTCTTCATTGGGATTCCAATCTAATTAAGAAAAGAGAGGAGAGAAGATGTTTTGGTGTGAAAAATTATGAAGAAGGTTGTATCTATTTATAGAATTTTCAAATGAATTTGGACCACACAATTTTTTACATCAAATTTGGACCACACACATTTTTTTTCATCCAAAAAGTACCGTTATTTAGATTCAAAAAATTGTATAAATTACCAAAAAACAATAAAAATTATTTAATTTCACAAAAAATTCAAAAACATTAAAATGAATTTTTAGAATTTTTTCCCTAATTTTTCCGATTTTTTTATTTTTTTCGATTTTTTTAAAAAAAATAAAAAATAATATTATATTACCCCGGGCGACGTGGCCCAATCAGAAGGGGTCACGTCGCCCGGGGCGGGGCGCCCCTGTCGGGGCGAGGCGCGCCCCGACTGACACCAGGGGCGCCCCGAGCACAGTCCCGCGCCCAATCACGGGCTGCCACATGGCACGCTCGGTGCGCGGGAACCACCCGCTGCGGGTGGTCTCACGGATCACCTATTGAATCAGGGCACTATAACGTATGAACTACACAAAACCTTTTGACTTTGTGAGAGGGCCCGAAAAGTCAAAGATGGTGTCTTATGCTCTCTGATTAGTCACTTTCTAATGATAGCGGACCTCGGCGCTTTTATATTATGTGTCCGGAAAATTATAGTGGAATTGAAAAATAATAAACACTGGTCGAAGGAACCTTCCCTTTCTATAACGTCTACAAAATTAGTTTGTTAATCTTTAGATAAGAAGTGTCTAATGACATCATATTTAACATCTTGAAGTTGCTTGTAGCAAGCAAATGTTGTACATATTCAACTCTCATATCTTTCATTCCAATTTTCTAATATTCCCTGTAGTATCCACAACAATAAATTTACAAATACGGACTTTTGACGCTGTATTGGTAGCATTTTCTTTTCCAAACTATGCTCTCTTTTGATAAGGTTCAAATCATAACAATTAATCTAAATAATTTAAATCGCTTCCAATTGTCTGGTAAGTAGGCAATTTCAAATCTGCTCTAACCATTTTCACTTAACCCGCTAATTTACTTGGACCAAATTAAATATTAAATACTCATCAAATATGTAGCTCGGCTAATAAGATATTGTTTTAACTCAAAAAGATATCAGATTCAACCTTCGAAAATATCACATTAAGATACTGCAATAAAATTAACTGTTCAATAGTTCTGATAATATCAAAGCCTAATTAGTCGTTTTCTCTTGACTAAAAAAATATATGGTCAATGTGGACATGGCTGTCCAAGAATGTGCGATGGTCAACGGTATTGGGTCTTCCTCTCCACTCCCAGATCAACTAATAACAATGTTCATACGGAACTTTTCTTGATGAAGAAGACGAAGAAGTCTTCAACTTGTAAATTACACTCTTCCTTCCACGAACAAGGACTTGTGCTTTCCAACTATGAGTGTTGATCAAGAATAAATAGTAATTTTTTTTATTAAACTCGAATAGTTATTAATCGTGTCCATTAATCCTTCACTTTAACCAAATTCCTCCAGTTCAGACATGAGTTACCCCTCCTTACCAATGTCTGTCCTTGTCCTAATCATCACTCTCTCTTGCTGTTCCCTACCTCTCATTGGCGCCCAACAGCCGTACGTGGCTAAAACCACGACCAGCTGCTCCGACAAGAGCAGCTCGGCTCTAGGCTACTCCTGCAATGGCCTAAACACCACGTGCCAAGCTTACCTTACCTTCAGAGCCACGCCTCGGTACGACACCGTCTCCTCCATCTCTGCCTTGTTAGCCTCCGACCCGTCTGAGCTCTCCTCCATCAACTCGGTCCCCGAGAACGCAACCTTCGACACCAACAAGCTGGTCATAGTTCCTGTCATTTGTTCATGCTCAGGTGGTGGTGATCAGTATTACTACCAGGTAAACTCCTCCTTTATTACACCTGTCGGGGTCTGAACTGTTGGAATTACAACATCGTTAGTTGCAAGTACGGTGAACTGATTTATAAGCATAGAAGGTCCACTATTCATTACTATGAAGTTTTGGGATAAATATGAAAATTTATGTATGGTATGAGAGTCAATGGCTCACAAGTTCTTGTGAGACATTGGGAAAGTGGAATAGCGCGTTCAAACTTCTGCTCGATGAACTTCATTTTAAAAGGGCGCGTTTTACTACATCGCAATATGGAAATTTCTGTATGAACATCGGACCTCTATTAATTCATCTTACGTCTTATGTCATTTGGCAGGTAAACTCCTCTTATGTGGTTGAAGCGTTCGACACTCCCTTTTTGATTGCTAACAATACCTTCCAAGGCCTCTCCACTTGCCAAGCTGTTCGGGCTCAGAATGGTAACCTTAGCACCAGCCTTATATATGCTGGTGACAAGCTTGTTGTCCCTCTTAGGTGTGCTTGTCCAACCAAGAACCAGACTAGGGCTGGTTACAAATACTTGATAAGCTATCTGGTTGCTACTGGTGATTATGTTTCGACTATTAGTGTGCGGTTTGGAGGCGATACTGGAAGCACCCTGGCTGCTAATGAGCTGACCGAGG
>SOPF01028228.1:27596-89282 GCA_012979155.1 Hypericum perforatum
CGGAGGTGGAGTAATTGGTGCCATCGTTTTCGTTGTGTACTTCAGGAAAAGTAGGAAGAAGGCCCCTGAACCTGTTGTTGCCGTGGTGTCCGAAGATTTCGAGGCACAAGTGAAGCAAGTTGCTAAGAAACTGGACAAAGAGTTGCCTGAGTTCTTGGAGGAGTTATCTATTATAGCTCAGTCTATTCAGGTGTACAGTTTCGAAGAGCTGCAGGCTGCAACTGATAACTTTAGCCCCGGTTGTTGGATCAAGGGATCAGTATACCGGGGCATGATAAATGGCGACTTTGCTGCCATTAAGAAGATCAACGGGGATGTGTCGAAGGAGATAAGTATGTTGAACAAGGTAAGCCACTTAAATGTCATCCGCCTCTCGGGTGTTTGCTTCGAGGAAGGCTATTGGTATCTAGTTTATGAGTATGCTGTCAATGGCACTTTGAAAGATTGGATTTATCAGGATGGTCTTTATGGAAAGGCATTGAGTTGGAAACAAAGAGTTCAGATTGGTTTAGATGTGGCCACAGGGCTTAACTACCTACACAGCTTCATCAGCCCTCCTTGTATTCATCAAAACATAAAAAGCAGCAACATCCTTCTTGACAGCGACTTCCGAGGGAAGATCGCAAACCTTGCCCTTGCAAGGTTAGCGGATGGCTTTGACGGCGAGTTTGCGTTGACAAGGCACATAGTTGGGACGAAAGGCTACATGGCTCCCGAGTACTTGGAGAACGGTCTGGTCTCCACAAAGCTTGATGTCTACGCATTTGGGATTCTCCTTCTGGAAATGATCACCGGGAAAGAGGTTCTGTCACTGTACGAAGAGGACACGACTAGCTTGCCAGATATGATACAAAATCTTCTTTCCGAAGATGGAATGGAGGGCCTTAGGCAATTCATTGATCCTTCTCTGGAAGGGAACTATCCTATGGAACTTGCAGTTCTTCTGTTGAGGCTGATTAGTGATTGCCTAAACAAAAATCAAGCAGATCGCCCCGCCATGGACGAAGTCGTGCAGTCTCTTGCAAGAATATTTACCATTTCCCTGGCCTGGGAATCCACCAACACCATCTCAGAGTACCAGAATTAGATTAGCAGCCCGCGTCCGTTGAAGTTGTTCAACTTCATAGCTGAGATTACTAGTCCTTTGGCAATAATTGTGGACCGAGGTCCGCTTTCTGTAAAAGTACTTTGCCATGAATAATAAAAGAAGAACACTTGAACTCAAATTGGAGGAAACAAGTTCACACTGCATAAAAGCTATAATTACCGAACCTAAAACTAAAATACAAAGCATTACTGGGAAATTATGTAGCTTGCTGCACAATAAATACATCAGGACTAGAGATTTGCAGGTTGGACGCCAAATCAACGAGCAGTGACTACTGGACTGATCATTTGAGCAATTTCATCTGATTCTAGCCATGAAGTCAACGACCTATCCAGACTCTGATGATGCATACGTTAGACGGCGAGGTTAAAGACTATATCAGTCATGCTTGGCCTTGCAGAAGATTTCTCCAGGGTGCAAGCGCTTTCCAAGGTAGCCAGGCTTAGGGTGCCTTCAATCGGATAGAAGTCCTCCAACTGTGGATCCATCCATTTTTTCAACATTTCAACTCTTCTCTCAGCACTTATAGGATTGCCTGGATTTCTTCTATAGTAGGAGGACCTCACCATTCCCTTTAGCCAACGTGGCTCTCTTTCCCGAAAGCAGCTCTAGCAGAACAACTCCAAAGGCAAACACATCAACTCTCGGCATCAAATTGTTCACAGCTAGAAAGGCAAACACATCAACTTTCGGCATTCAATTGTTCACAGCAGGCTTAGCCTCTGAGAAATTCGATATCTTTGCCGTATAGCTAGAATCAAGAAGTATGTTACTTGTACATGTATCTCTGTGAATGATGCTTGGTTGATTATGTTCATGCAGGTAGTGAAGGCCACTAGCCACATGAAATGCTACTTGTAGACTTTGAATCCACGTCAGGAAGGTCACCGAGCTTGAAGAGGAGGCAGACTTTGAATGTAACTTGTATAGTGATCCATTTTCCCGGCACAATAGACTAAGAAGCGGACTGTACGTCTGTACCTTTTATGTCTGAAGAGACTCCCATCAATTTCACTGGATTGGCATGATTTACTTTCTGCAGAATCTTTAGTTCTCCTGTGGCATCTACCTTGATTCTTTTCACTGCTAGGATCCGGTCGTTGATCCTGACCTTATACACTGACCCTGCTATCCTGTAGTCTTCTTGTAGGTCCATGGTAGCCTTCATGATTTCTTCAATGCCATAGACAATTAGGTTTCCAAGGTATCCTGAAACCCCTCGAAGAAGCTTATCTTGTATGATCTTAAGATCAAATCTCCCACTTTTCTTGAGCTCCATGTCCGGAATCAGATCTGAGGTCTCCAAACCGGAATCACATCTGATCAGTCTTCTTCTGATGAGAATAGCAAATATATAACAGCATAGCCATCAGAAGGATGGTCAAGATAACATTTACTACACTTGTAACAACAGCGCTGGCCCAGTGATGTCTGGATTTTTTTTCTCGAAGTGCTGTTAATTGGTTGAGAAAGAACTGGCAGCTGAGCCACCGGTATCAGCATTGGGTGGTGAATGGATGCACTGAAGTTGATGTAGTTGTTCTCCAGTTGTCAGGTTCTCGAACGCAGTTATGGAGACCAAGTAGTAGCTATCTCCATGCTTGATCTGGTAAGTGATGTTGGCAAAAGACCTGATACGAGTACAACCATAGTTTATGGGCACAAGCAGGCGTTGACCCGGGATAAACCGCGTGTCTTCATTTAATAGATTACTTGCAGTAGCTATAGACAACGGCTAACTCCGAAAAGATCAGATATGTTCCCAAGATTCAAGAAGTTTGGCTTCTGGGCGAAGTAAGCTACATAAGTAGCGCATGATCACGAGTCTGCAACACATCAATAGTTAGCACCCGGTGAAGATTGAGCTGTGACTAAAGTCTTGGAAGACAAAGTAATAAGAACAAAGAAAGCTTGTGAAGAAAGGAATTATAAAAAACTCGCCATTGTCATGAGACTTGAGTGGTCAAGCCTCGGAGAATTTATATCATATGGAACCAAAACATAAAGTAATATTTGTTTAGTGACTGTATTCCCATTTCAGGTTCACAGAAACTAAAGCCAGAATGGCCGGGCTGGAGCTATCGAGCTTATGCCACATGTACCATTCTATTAAAGAATAACTAAGAGGTTGTGTCTTTTCCTTTAAATTTAGTTCATTCCTCCAGGACGCAGATAATAAATAAAATACCATGATACAGACATAATATATGATCTGTTGCTGTTTATTTTCACACAGGAAGGATTATATGCACCAAGAAATTGACATTTCCTACTCCTTTGGCATGGCAAATAGTTTCCCTCCCGCCATTCTATATTACCAAACCAGCCATCAAAAAGTAGCAATCAACCAACATGATGGATATATGGTGACAGAGAGAGGAAAGATCCTTTTATTCTTGACAAATCATTTCTGGCTCTAACATCAATATTTGATTAAAAGATAGGACTCAAAAAATATAGAATGCTCTAGCATAATCCAAGTGCCCTCAAAAGTGCTCACATGCTGGATTTTTTTTGTAAAATCCAGCGGTGTCAGAGTGAAGAAGTGTAAACATGAGAGTGGCAAACTTACATTCTTTAAAATGGCTGCTTCCTCAAAAGTGCATCAAATGGCAAGCCACATTGAGTTACACCAGAACCGAACCAAAAACTGCCACTGAGTGGCCAGACTTCATTCATCCTCAGAAGTCTAAATTATCCAACATGAATATCATATTAGGCTCAACTTAAAATTTCCTGATCTTTTCGGACTAATGCAAGATTTCACCTATCAGAGTGTTGACTTCTCAATTGTCTTAAAGTTGTTGCCGTAAATACTATAAACTCTTGTGAGATCTGCAGAGCTCACAGTCCACAAATGACCTCGCAATGCACGTGGAAGAACATCAACTGTCTCCCCACAGCTTTCTTCTACAAGAGCTGCCTCTTTCCTTTTGCCTTCCTTCCAAAGACTATTTACAAGCAAAGTTTTGGTCGCAGCATCTGGCAACATGTTCAAGTTTCTCATATCTTGAAAGATCCTCCATGCCAAAGCAGCTCTATCACATTGGCAATAGGCTTCAATCAGAACTTTGAACGTATAAGCATCTACCTCCAAGCCATTCTGCCTAACCAAAGTAAACAGCTTTTGCACAATCTTAATATCTCCTTGTAATGCAAAATGATACATCAACCCAGAAAAGGTCTGAATGTCAGGGCATATCTGGCACGAAATCATCTCTTCAAGCACATCAATGGCATCTGTGTCCCTTTTGCACTTGGTCAATGTTCTTAATAGGGATGAATACAAAAGCATCAGGTTGAATTTGCTTATAGTTCCGCAAAGTGTCCGGTCATCACGAAAGACCTTCAAAGCAGCATCCCCATTCTTTGAAATTCCGTAATAATCAATTATTAACCTGAGGGTGCTGCAAGGTAACCTGAGCCCCTCACTTCTGATTTTAACTATAAGTTTATCAACTAGTTCAACTTTCCCATGCTGTGCTAAGATTGTCATCATCCTTTGCACAGTATAAACATCATGAGTGAAGCCTGGCTGGCAAGCGACCCAAAGGAAGAAATCCCATGCAGTTTCTGGCGACTTCAAGTTCCTTAGAACCTTGCAAGCCAACCGAGCAGTCCACACAAATTTTGCATCCTCCAACTCATTTACAACATCAGGGCTCCACTTTGTTAACGCATCTGCCAAAGCTCGTGGGTCCAGCCAAGACTTTAACTTGACTCCATCCACTTCCTTGCTAGCCCTCGCACCACCAATATCACCATCCTCACTCTCCCCACACTCCTCATTCTCGTCACTACTCTCCCCATCTCCTCCGAGACTCTTTATCCTGTCATCAGGACCCATTTCCCTCAAGAGCCCCTCCAACTCCTCCCCAAATCCCTCCTCCTTCAACCGCTGCAATGCCAAGCGCATTGCACGGCCAGGAAGCATCCCATCACCCAGCATTTCGTCAACCAAACTCCTCACCTCCTCAAACCTCCCAGCACCAACCAAACCCTCAACCAACACGAGGTACAGCCGCTTAGACCTCTTAACCCTCATCATAGGCAATGTAGCAAACACCTCCATTGCAGCATCCAACTTTCCCTTCCCAACCAAATGTTCAATCATAACAGTGAAAGTCCTACAATTCGGGATCGCCCCTTCATCAATCATCCTAAACAGCACCTCCACCGCCTGCTCATCCTCCCCGCCTCTTACGTAAACCCACATAACCAGATTGTAAGACTCCAAACAAACCCGCCTCCTGTTCGCCTTCCTGTACTCCTCCCAAGTGCCCAACAGCGAGTCTACGTCACCCAAAATGGCGTACCAATGCATCAAATTCATGAAGCTTACACCAACATCGCCAAAGCAGCCGCCTTTGATGTCGTCGATTAGGGATTTCAGCCCAGACCCTTTGCGAGACCTGGCGAGGACGGTGGCGAGCGCGTGAAGGGTGGCCTGGTTGTGGGAGAAATGCGGCACCACCCTGAGGGACTCCACGAGGGAGAGTGCCGCGTCAGCGCTGGGGGAGGAGCGGAGCGCGTGGGAGACTACGAAGTGGTCCAGGAGGCGCGTATTGAGGAGGGGCGGGAGCGAGTCGGCCGGGGAGGTGGATCGGAGGGCCAGGCGGACTGAGTCGATGAGGTGGGCTCGCCGGAGGTAGAGGGTGAGCTTGCTGGGGAACGGGTCGCGGGTCGAGGTGCGAGCCTGGCGGACTAGCGCCGGGAAGCTGGAGAGTAATTGGCGCCGCCGCGGAGTGAAGTTCATCGAACTTTTTGGGTGTGGTTTGAAAGCGGCAAATCGTCGAACAGTTACTGGTCTTCGCGGATTGCAAAGTTTTAACTCCAAGCAAGGAAAAAGATGTAAGTTGTAATTCTTTTACCCCGCTTAAAAAATAGTCTCGGCATATGTTAATCTCCAAATGGCCGGGTTATAATCTATAATTTTTTTAACGAAATGCAAGAATATAGCATATATAGGCATTTATATTTATTCATAAAATATAATTATTATAATATTTGAATCATTAACATTGTTTTATAAATTAAATTAATAGACATCCTCTCCGCGCATCATATTTTTATGCTAGCATAATGCATGGTAAGATTTTAAAAAAGATAATAGAAAAACAAATAAAAATTTGTAAAAGACGCAAAAAAAAATATAAAATCTCTATCTCGATTAAAATATACAAATTCGAACTTCATTCATATAGAATTGATATTATTCAAGGTCCTCAAAATCTCTATTTCTCACGTTTTAACAAACCTCTCTATTTCTCGTTTGACACCAAACTGTGAACTATCCCTGTTTAGATGTAATTCATTATTTTCAAATACTTTGTGAAATTCTAGAACTATGTAGAGATGAGTAGAATTCCCTAGAATAGTGTGGAGTTATCTAAAAAAGTGTAGAACTCTCTAGAATCTTGTAGAAAAGTGTGGAATCATCTAGAACCATCTAGAGATGTGTGGAATCTTCTGGAATATTCTAGAGTTATGTAGAACCTTCCAGAAGCTTATGAAAAAGTATGAAAGGATATAGAAGAGTATGAAAGTCCATAGAAGAGTATGGAAGGAGATGAAAGGGAATGGAAGAATGTAGAGATTCCTAGAATGTGTGGAGCATTCTAGAGAATCAATCTCCACCGTAGGATAGAATTAATCTCCACCGTTCATTGAGGAGGTGGAGTAGTATAAACAGGGGTAGGAGGCATCCTAACCAAAAGAAGAATAATCCGAAGAGAAAAAGACTTCTCATAAGTGAGAAAGAGTGAAGAATTCCCAATTAGAAAGAGTGTAGAGATATACCCGTTCTTTTGTAAACTTTCTCTTGGACATTTCAATAAAGTTTATTTATTTGAGCGAGTCTTTGTATTTCGAGTGAGGTAAGTGTACACAAATTTTCTTAACTCGTAATCCTGGTAAAGGTCGAGGTACCGTGTTTCCCAACAATTCCGAATGTCCAAATTCCAAACTATCAACACAGATCTAAGTATGTTTTTAAGGTTGGTCACGTTTTATGTCTTTTTGGGGTATAATAGTCATAGTTTATGCGATAACCGAACATCACTCACATATAGCCAAAAGAAGTATAATTAGTTATTTATGCCATGTGTCCGAAATCGACCGGAATTTGCGTAAGGTGTTAAAACTATCATGATTATTATGTAACACAGTTAGAAATGTAATTTTCCTATTGTGGGTACATTTTCAAAACGAAATAGTTTTCAAAAAACAAAATCTTTAGCTCAATAATTTGGACTAACCACACTTAGAAGTTAGTCTTAAAAAACAGCCAATTGGAAAGCAAAAAGTCTTTTCTAATCCTTCGTACTATCTAAGTATAATTAGTTCAAACATAAACAGGAAGTTTATTCGCTTATTCTATTTCCCATCGCAGTTTCTGTTTAATCCAAGCCATCTTCAGTTTCTTGGATTTAATTATATTTCTTTTCCTACTCATATAGTATGATCACACCAAGGGCTTGGTGGTTCTAAGAATATTTTGCTTCTTATATTTTTGAGATCTCTAATCAGCAGATCAGAGGGGGAATGTTCCTGTCATCTGAATATGGTCGAGGGTGCTCCGGAGGCCGAATTTTAAGACAGCCTTGTTCCCCATTCTGAACCCGTCGCCATAGGCTGTCGACGAGTCCGACTCAATCTGATGCTTGAAGAACTCGCCAAGCTTCTTCTCGAAGTCTGACTTCTTTCCCTTCTTCGATGAAGCGGAAGAAGAAGACGACGGAGACGAGGACGACGACGATGATGATGCATTGTCGGTCCCGGAACCCGAATAGATCTCTGAGTCTAACCACATGTGAGCCAGTACCTGGCATATGCCTTCTTCAACTTCCGGCCGAAGATTGGGATAACCTGTTCATCAGAGACATCATTAGAGCTCTAAGCTGGCATTGCACCAGTTGGCAAATCAATATGGATAAAATGGAATACTTGGATAAAAAATAACCTTTAAGCCGAAGCCAGGCGTGCATCATTTCGTGAGCAAGAATTGATCCTGTCAACAATCTGTTTCCGGACTCGTAAGAGCAAGTTCCACCGAGTAGTTTCTATTGCCAATGATCAACCGAAAGCAACAAAGAAAAACCAGCATACCTTGGAAGGCCAAATAGTATGAGAATTGCAGTGACTTCACACTTGCGAATCAACCTGTAAGGTTCAGTTATCATGTCCATGAACCTGTACCCTGCGCCAATCCTTGGCCTCCTCGAAACCTATAGATGAATAATTAACACTACCCGATCAATGTTTCTTCGAAAGCAAGTAAAATCTGTCCGACCGTAAGAATGGAAAAAAGAAAGGTTACAGTAGTGATGGTCTGCTCCTCGGACAAGCAAAGTCCTCTGGTTTCAGGCAAGTGATGATGACCCTGCACAAGCGAAAGCAGAATGTGAAGAAGCATAAAGAAGAGAAACGACGGGATAAATTCGGCCTTACATTCTTTTCTCCCTCCATGGCCTCGTTCAAAGCTTGCCGCTCAACCAAAAGCATGGGGATTTCCTGCTCGACTTTCATTTGTAGGCCCTCGTAAAACTCACGGATTTCAAAGTGTAGCGGCTGGCATTCATGAGTATCCATTATTGAAGAGTCGAGACACTCGAGACATAACCTCCGACCATCGTCAAGTGATACGTATTTCATGTTCCTGGGCTGCATTAACAAGACCATTAAGAGTCACCATTAGTCAGCAGCAACCAACTATTATCTTCAAGATCATGGAAGAGATGGGGTTTTTTTCCAATGCAGCTGACCTCCATTCTTTCGCAGCTGCAACACCGAGGAGTCCTGTCACGCTCGTGTGAGGGGCAGTACTTCTGTAGCCAGAAAGGATGGGCCCTGTACTCAATCAGACCAGCTGAATTTGTTGGTATCTGAGGCAAAGAAAAGATATTATAGTAACACCCTTTTAGACGAAGTCCTCGATGAAGATACGAGTGTTTGAGATATACTTACAAAATTGCTGCAAACATCACACCTTGGATGATGCTGCTCCTTATAGCAGGACTTGTGGTAAGGGCGATTGCCAGACATCGAAAACTATAATGGAGATGAAATTTTGTGATGACTTGTTCAGGATAGCTCTTGTGATGAAAATATAAGCACAACTTTTGTTCTTTTTAATTGAGCATCATGGTTCGGATGAAATAGAACCTCGTGATCTGTGATTGGATGATTGCAAGCATTGCAGCGGAAACATTCGGGGTGCCACACAGAACCCATGCAATTCAAGTAACGCCCATGACCAATCTCTGAATTGCACCCTGCACATATCCTAGTATTGTTGAAGAATCGAGATCAGATTCCAATGACTCAAACAGGAAATGGAAAGATAACTGGAAATTCCTATCTGGATGAGTCTGTCTCCAATATGTATACAATGAAAAGAACTAAATGTACCTGTAACCACTTGGAAAGAGGAAAGAATAAGGCGGAAATGTGTTTCTAGTATCATGTCTAGGGGGAGATTCCACAGTAAGACTTTCTTGAAGAGCTTTGGCAAGCATCTCATCTTCCTCTAACTGGGCACGAGCACGAGCCTGGGCAAGCTTTTCCTCTTCCTCCAATTGAGCACGCACACGCTTTTCCTCTTCCTCCTGTTGAGCATGCTTACGCTTTTCCTCTTCCACATGTTGAGCACGCATGCGCTTTTCTTCTTCCTCCTGTTGAGCACGCTTAAAGTTCTCGTCTTCCACTAAGTGAGATCTTAGATAAATTTCATCTTCCTCCGAATTGTCAGAGTCACTATCTACATCTGGTTGAAATGAGATCCATATTAACTATGAATTAGGGAATCATAATTTTTCAAATGTAAAGTTATTGTTCTATTCTATTAGAAAGATCACCAAGTACAAAAAGATCAACTCGCGAACAACTCAGAAAAAACCACAATGCCGTCTAACCAATGTCAATATCACAATTACGAGACGAATGCACATTCACTCTCCGAGTCAAAATAATTTCACGTCTTGGAACTTACCGATAACCTTTTTCCCTTTATGATCTTGTTCTGAAAGGGAAAGTGCAATAGCACAGTCAATCTCATCTTTGTCAAAATCTGAAGAGTTATCCTGCAATCACGATATAAGAGCAATGGACACTTAGAGATGTCCATGAATACAGCAGATGGTCTAATGGCACATCCAGTAAGATGGTTGACATTTACTTGCATGACTCAGGAAAAAAAATGCAATCATTAAATCTCTAGAAATCACATTATGTAGATTACCACTGAACGGCGAGGCTCATCCCAGTATCTGTCATCTCCAAGCGTTCCATGATACTGGCCCTTATGATTAGAGCCTTTCAGAATCTTGGTGAACCAGCCCATAACTGAAAGCTACCAAAAGAACTTTAAGCGTCCTAGTCATTCATTCGGATACGATCGAAGAAGGACGAACATGGAAATCGTATCAAGTCCAACAACTCACTCATATTTAAATCAGGCAGGCATCAGCAGGAAAAAAAGCTACCCAACGTCGACTCGAAGATTGTAAAGTTCAAAACCGAACAGTTCGGATCAACTTAAATAAGCTTATTCTAGCTCAACACTGTAAGAACTTGAGGAGTAACTAAAAAAGGGAGTGTCTTTGGACCATGATTATCTAAAAAGCCAAGTAAATTTCCAAATATAGAACCTTCCAAAAGTCCAACTCCCCATTGGACCCATTAAATATTCAATCCTATGAAGCAGTTATATTTACCTGAAGGAGGAGATGAAGAAGAATCTGCAGAGGCAAAAGAATTCTGAATATAGTAAACAGCAGTGGGATCCCAATGCTTGAGAGGCAGCCGCCCCCAAAGGAGAACAATCACATGACCATGTTCCTGCCAACCACTTGTATTGAGATTCCGAGTTGTACCCAAAAAAGATAGGATATAAAAAAAATGAGAGAGAAAAAGACATAAAGTAGATGACTTTCTTACATAAGACCATCACGCTTAAAGGGTGTAAACAAACTTGTTCATCTTCTCTTCCACCTCAAACCAGGAACTAATTTAGTTGTTAGGACCAGAAAAAGAGAGAGGAGAGAGAGAAGAGAGAGAATGTGGGGAGGGAGCGAGGTGAGGCTGAGGTTGAAGTTAAAGTTAAGTCTCTTTTGGCATTAAGTTAGTGATGATGGTTGTCATAATTCCAAGTTTATGACTTTTCCCGTCTCTTGCTTGGTGACATCAAGGGGACCCACCAATAGTCCTTTTCTTTTCCACCACACTTCTAGTCTACTAAATCAGAAAGAAGAAAAGAAAGAACCTCCTCAAACTTTCGTTGGAGGAGGATGCGGGAAAAGGAAGGCAATAAAAGAGAGGACCAAGTTCGAACATCAAAACAAGGGAGAGGAAGAGAAGAGTTGAGGTGGTAGAACTTGGATTAAATAATTAGCACGAAATTGTTAATTTTGAATATGCAACTGTGTTAATAAGAAAATAATTTATCATTTTTTATTTGATTTAATTAAAATTTAGATTAGTGCACTCCTTTTCAGACTATTGGGAGATGGGTTGTATGGGGACTGCTCCTGTGTTGCAGATCTTTTGTGATACATGTTCTGTAAATCTTTTGTCAGAGTGATAACTGATAAGTAAAAGTACTTGTCCCTTCGGATTTCATTCGGCCAAATTTTTCCAATTTCTGAAAGTCTGTTTCATCGAAATATCAGTTAATTTATGAATTCAATCGAAAGTTGTTTCAAGAAATTCACCAACATCTAAATATTGTATTTGACTCCAGTTTCAATTAATCAGTTTAGAGATAACATGTGGTTTAGAAATATTTTTCTAATAACCCTATGATGCAGACTGTGATATTCCTTTGCGAAGACCAATCCTCACCAAGAATAGGCCATAAATCTGTAACATCTCGCTCAGCAATTATTCTTCTTTTTGGAGAATGTAAATGTGAAATATTATTTAATAAATCTGAAACCCGTTTCACCAAACTCTATTTCGGACACCCCTCCACATCTGTCATGTTATAACTTATAAGTAGTTTTCTCTACCTGCTCAATTATTTATTAGGTATAGATCCTAATGAATGTTAATGACGCAACTTTTAGTTGAAGGCTCGAGGCCACTTGGCAATTTTTCTTACATCACCGTGTTCAATTATTACCGGATTGAAAGCCTACATATCAGTATCTTACTGTTTGTCTTGCCTCTTCCATTGTCATTCCATAGGTCAAATCATACAACAAACTATACATTCTCTTGTTCTTGGATCAACCGGTATTAGAATTGTTTCCTGACCTGCCAAATAATCTGTCACACACTTGTCGGATATCGGCGATTACCATTTTGCATATTGCATTCGGTTCGCCATACTACCATGTCATTTATGCGTTACTGCTAAGAGTTGATTCCACTGCACATTTCGATAACAAAGGATGTTAACTCTTTTCCAACCATAACCACCTACCTTACATAGCAGGAGTTCCGACTTTACAACACAACTACAACTTGCACATACCCGGGTCGTGGCCTTTCTGGTATTTCGTTACGACTTGTACAAACTAGGATCATCAGCATCATCGTCTAGTTCATATCAGTTTTCCTGCATACACAACGATTACCAACATTTCAGGTTAACAACATTTACACTTGTGCATACCATACATTTGAAAAGGCTAAGTGTCAACTTCTTTAATCATCACTACACCTAGGAGTATCTCATTTTTGGACATAATTAGAACTTGCGCATAACGGTATTTTGGTATCCTCTGGTGCTATCCTCACTCATGCATACAAAGTTTGTGACCACGTTTGGACACTCGGCTATCAACATTTTCTTTTGACACCATTTCACTTTACCATGTATTTGGAAAAGTGAGGACATCACCCTACCTTTGTATACTATATTGTGCGTACTTCGACAATACTATGCTATATGCATAGTAAGAGTGACTTTTAAACACATGTACAATTGCTGCAAACCAGAAGAATTCTCTTATCAGCACTCATGTCATGCATACAAAGTTTGTCACTTGCACATTGTACCTCTTGCGTAAGACTGTTTCTTTTGATGCAAATTTCACTCATGCATACTTTTGTCTTTCATTTAACATGCGCTTTGTGCACAGAAGGAGCATAACCTTCTTTTGGCATAGTTGTTCTTCTTGTATACAGACCATACCAACTCCTTATCACAATACTAAGCCAAATTAGCATATGAGTTTCCATTTTTTGTCACACTTCACCACTCATGCATACTACATCTTGTGTATTTCGATACCACTATGCCTTACGCATTGTATGAGTATCACCTCTTTTTAGATACCACTACGCCTTATGCGTACTAGGAGCATCAATTACACCATACATGGTGCTACTCGTACATACAATACTTCAGTATCCCTCAACACCATGCCTCGTGCATAGTAGGAATGTCAAAGAACCACCATGCCATAGTATGAGTGCTAGACCGTACCAACTCCTTATGAAAATACCATGGCTTTATAACAGGTTCCACCTTTTTACACATTATTCATCAATCATGCATTATTCTCACTATCATTTTTTAGGACCCTTCACCACTTTTACTAACATTTTCTTTTGACACCATTAACACTTATGCATACTGTGTCAATTAGCTTTTGACATCATTACAGTTCGTTCACAGAAGCTGCAACACCTTTTGGCAGCACTATTCCTCTTGCTAGACTATACCAACTCCTTATGAAAATGCTAAGTTAAATTAGCACAGGATTAAAAATTCTTTATGACACCCTTTGCCACTTATGCATGCTAGATCTCGCATACTTCGATACCACTATGCCTTATGCATAGTAGGAGTATCTCTTGTTGACACCACTATACCTTTAGCATAGTACGCACATCAATAATTTTCTTTTGACACCATTAATACTTATGCGTACTATGTAAATTGCCTTTTGACATTATTATGATTTGTTCACAGAACTGCAACACCTTTTGGCAGCACTATTCCTCTTGCTAGACTATACCAACTCCTTATGAAAATGCTAAGGCAAATTAGCACAGGATTGACAATTCTTTATGACACTCTTTGTCGCTCATACATGCTAGATCTCGCATACTTCGACACCACTATGTCTTACGCATAGTAGGAGTATCTCTTTGTTGACACCACTATGCCTTTAGCATAGTAGGAGCATCAATAATTTTTTTTGACAGCATTAACACTTACGCATACTATATCAATTAGCTTTTCACATTATTACGCTTCATTCACATAAGTCGCAACACCTTTTGGCAACATTATTCCTCTTACTAGACCATACCAACTCCTTATGAAAATGTTAAGCCAAATTAGCACAGGATTGATAATTCTTTATGACACTCTTTGTCGTTTATGCATGCTAGATCTCGCATACTTCGACACCATTATGCCTTATGCATAGTAGGAGTATCTCTTTATTGACACCACTATGCCTTTAGCATGGTAGGAGTATCAGCAATTTTCTTTTGACACCATTAACACTTATGCCTACTATGTCAATTGACTTTTGACATCATTACGCTTCGTTCACAGAACTACAACATCTTTTGGTAGTACTATTTCTCTTGCTAGACTATATCAACTCCTTATAAAAATGCTAAGGCAAATTAGCACAGGATTGACAATTTTTTATGACATCCTTCACCACTCATGCATGCTAGATCTCGTATACTTCGACATCACTATGCCTTACAGATAGTAGGAGTATCTCTTTATTGACATCACTATGCCTTTAGCATAGTAGGAGCATCAATAATTTTCTTTTGATGCTATTAAGACTTATGCATACTATGTAAGTTATCTTTTGACATCATTATGCTTCATTCACAGAAGTCGCAACACCTTTTGGCAGTACTATTCCTCTTGCCAGACCATACCAACTCCTTATGAAAATGCTAAGCCAAATTAGCACAGGATTGAAAATTCTTTATGACACCCTTTACTGCTCATGCAAACTAGATCACACGTACTTCGACACCACTATGCCTTATGCATAGTAGGAGTATCTCTTTTTTGACACCACTATGCCTTTAGCATAGTAGGAGCATCAACAATTTTTTACACTCCCGGCATCATACATACTGGGACTTACATACTTCGATGCCATTATGCCTTATGCATAATAGGAGTATCACCTCTTATTAGACACTATGCTTTGTGCATCAACTACACCGTACTCTTGCCACTCATACATACAAAGAGTCACTCGTGTATAGTAGGAATGTCGAAGCACCAACATGCCTTTGCATTGCATACCAGAAGTATCACCTTATTCCATACGCCACTGCAACATGTTATAAAGGTTAAATTCTGAAAAAATAGCATTAAACAGTTACATGGTTCAAACACTTGCAAGTGTAATGTAAAACGTGGTGTAAAATTTATATTTCAAAAATTTGAAACATGTAACAACATAACAGTTTAGATAAAAAGAGTAACGATCTACACTAACAGAGAAGAAAATATGGCAATCCGTTAAGAAACTTATTTATCGAAAAATAGTATCTGAAGTGATCATTCCCAGACCTATGTATTGCTATAATTGGTAACTGTAAAACAAATGGTACTCATCCTAAAACAAAAAAAGGACCCAATATAGAGAAAATACAACAAGATAAAAAAGTCAGTCTTACATTGTGGGTTTGTTCTCCTATACCACTGTTTTCCTTTCTGCAACCTATCAAGCTCCTCCATCAAAAGCTTGTTCATCGCCAACAACTTCACAATCGCTAATCTGGGCACATGATCTCCTTCTCTTCTCTATTCACCACAAGATTAAAAAAAAACATTATATACCTCAAAGGGAAGGCCTGCGTATCCATCCAGCATTACAAATGTCAAAAGCAATACAATAGACTTTAATGAAGAACATAGACGATCAAATCAAGAAATCCAATTGAGAGAGCAACCGATCCACAACGCCGCCGGTTCGAGATCAAATCAAAACCTTAAAATCAATCAGTAAATCAATTTCATAAACCGTCTTTGATCAGACACTCTTTCCTTACTCAAACGAAACGACGATGGGAAAAAATAATGAAAAAATTAACCAAAAAAGGGAAACAATTCATCTGCAATTGGGGTTTTGGGGGCAAAAAGGAAAACCTTACCATGATTTCGGAACGGTCACAATTAATTTTTCTCTGCGATTGGGGATTTGGGTGCTAGCGAGGGTTTTCAATTTTGGGACCAATCTCGAGGAATGCCCATTGTTTTTTTTTCATTTGCCGGTTTATTTATTATTTATATATAATACGAGTTGCGTGACTACCAAGCACGAATTTTTTTATTTTTCTTTTCTTTTTCAACTTTAGGTTCCAAATAATCACTGGCACTTCTATTGGCCCATTGAGCCCAACAATCAGGCCCGCTTATTTCGATAAGCTAATTTTAATTTAAAAAAATAGGAGTCTCACTCTTAAGAAAATACGGCTCTAACCTCCAAATTATTTGGATGTAAAAATAATATTATGGAAATAATCAATCAAAATATATCAAAAATAAAAATAACAATTAATAATTACTTGTGACATTTTTGACAAATAAGTTTGATATAAATTGATTCTCTATTGCGAGATTGCGAATCCTGACAATTTCTGAACTAATAATGCAACAAAAACCGAGTGAAGCGTATGGAACAAATGTTAAACTAAAACAAGTAGGAAAGAATAACGAGAAGATCAAGATGCGTGAATCGATTCGATGGTCATTGACACAGAATGTTTGTCCCGTTGCATATGTCATGTACGTTGCCTCTTCGTTGCACCTTGAACTTGTGAAATTTCGTTACAGTTTTTTTTTTATATTGGAAATCCTTTATTAAAGTCAAAGAAACACTGACCAATGCACCAAAAAGGGCGCCCTGCAATTAAACTCTTACTTTATATTACAAGCAGAAATAGACTCATCTTAGCCTGCAATTAATATCTCTCCAAAAATAGTGCATTTTTACATTAAATTGCATCCAATTTTCAGTAACCAACACTCAGTTTTAAGTAAGTAAAAAAAGATATACTTCTCTCTTAAAACGGAAATAAAATTATTCTGATTCGTACGCCTGCAGAAGTAAAGTGCCCGCAGACCTAACTAATATAATATAAAGTTTAACACACAAGTTCTCCTCTTAATTATATTTATAACAAAAGAAAAAAAACTATAGAGATTAGAGAGGCCTCCACAAAAGAAAAACTTTAAAGCAGTTCTCGAGATGACGATGAGGAGGACTTGCTGTTCTCTGGACTGCGTGGACACGGAGGAGGGAGCGGTGATACTAAGGATGAGGTCGGCGAAGCCTGAGTGGCAGAAGTCACAGGCAATTTTCATAAGGAACTTCTTAATGGAGAAGGAGAACAAAGATGTGGCGAGGAGGAGCCTTAACGATACGGATATCTACATTCTCAGGCAGAAGTACCTGAGGAGCTACCAGTTCACTCGGGCCGATGAAAATGGCGAAAAAGACGAAGATCGCGGAGGTGGTGGTGGTCATAATATTAACATGGTTCGGGCTGTGAAGAAGATGGTTAGGAGCCTCGTCGTGAGGTCGTCGGACGAGAAGGTGGTCGAGCGAGCCGGAGGGAAAGGAAGAAGTGTCAACGGGGACATCAAGCTGAAGGTTTCGTTTGGAACTTGCTTCAAGTTGTTCTTGTTGTCCTGCGTTACGTAAGCCCAAAGCTTGGTACCATGTAGCTGGTACGTAGGGAGACGACGAAATTTAATGTGCTGGTCAACGCTTTGAATTATGATTAAATAGCATGTTTATTTCACCGTTAGATAATTTTCATGTTTGTTCGAAGGTGCCCCTCTTGTTTCTCTAATGATAAATAAGTGCAAATTTTAAAAGTAATCAACGCACCGATACCGTATCTTTAATTACGATAAGATAATTTTTTTTGTAATTTCGATTTTTTTATACCATTTTGTTACATTGGATCATTTCATTTTGTCATGTTTTAGGTTAGGTATGTTATTGAGCATGTTCCAATTATCAAAATATACTAACTTATATATTCTCATGGTACACATATCATTCTCGTCCCGGAAATTGAAAACAATTTTTTTCTAGCTATGTTCTAATTGGGCTTTTGCAGTCAAGATATGTTCTCTCTTTTTTGCAAACATCATCCGAACGAGTAAAACTGTTTAAATATATAATCACAATTCACAAACAGTTAGATACTTGTATAATAACTATTTATTCTATATAATATCTTGTGCATTTTTTAGTTAAAACTTTTATTTTTTATCTTTTCTCTTTTTCACTAACTCATTTTTGAATGATAATTTTTTTTTCTTGAGACAACCGTACATAATGTGTTCTGTACTATATAGTGAGAATTTTTTTGTTAGTAAACGCTTACCGTCTTGCGGCCACAAGGAGAAGTTAAAGTCTCTTTGCAGTCGCAAGAAAGACAAAAGCGAGTAATTAAAGAATGTCAAGTTTTCACGACTGAAATTTTCCATTTTATTTTACTTCTTGTTTTAAATTTCTAATTCAAATATATTTTTTGTATCTCAATATATTATCTATTATATAACAATAAAATTTATAACTCATATCTATCAACAAATTTTTTTTATTTTTTCTCTGAATTTGATAATTTTCTTATATCCTAATGTGTTGTGTATCTAATAGATTTTTGTGTGCGACTTTGTTCCGTGAATTTCCGAACACGCAAGAGTTCTCAGTATACCGACGTGTTTTTTTAAACGTCACTCTTTCGAGGTTGAGACTTCTAATAGTAATAAATTGATGTTTAGATATGGTGATGTTTAAATGTCTCGTGTTAAACCAAGGAATGTTA
This sequence comes from Hypericum perforatum, assembly GCA_012979155.1. Taxonomy (NCBI): domain Eukaryota; kingdom Viridiplantae; phylum Streptophyta; class Magnoliopsida; order Malpighiales; family Hypericaceae; genus Hypericum; species Hypericum perforatum. The sequence continues at coordinate 46,486 of SOPF01028228.1, forward strand.
ATTAATTGCGTTATACTGGTCAATTCAAGTGTTTACTAATTAAATATTTCACGTTAGAAAAAAGACTCGTTTTAATACTACCCCGTGGCATCCCTCGACTCCTCAAAAAAATGGGTCATCACTTTAATAGAATATCCTCACCGTTACAATGCATTCGTCGTGTGAATTAGGCATTAATCTCCATACGGAATTATATTAATTAGCCCTTTAAATGAGGGTCATAAGCAAAAATTAGACCACTTAACAGCCTTCAAATCCGAGTTGCTTCTTGCTTCTTGCTTCAGTAACTAGACTATTGCCTGCTTTAAAAAAATTTCATTTGAAAAAACATAGATGATTGATTGAGATTTGAGAAAGCTAGCTAGCTGGATTTGTAAAAGCCCAGTCGTACATTTATTGGCCTGGGAGAGGTCCACTAATATTTCGAATCGACAGATTGGCCTCAGTTGGGCTTGTGGAGTCCTGAGTTTTCCTCCCAAGTCCAGAGGAAAACAAGGACATTCCTCTCACAGATCCAAAATGTTTCATTTCGGTGAACACATTTTTAGTATAACATATGATATAAGTCCGATTCTCGGAAACTATTGTAAAGGGTGTTATATTTAACTTTTTTTTTACATTAGTGAACTTCAAAAATCATAATTTCAATTAATGTATTTCAGTTATCATATGTCCATCTACGAATTTAATACATTTTTTACATTAGTGAACTTGAGAACCAATTTTTTTTTAAGTGAATAGAAATTTTTAATTACTTGAACTGCATCGATTCTACAACGCAAATTCATAGATGGGTATAAGATTCGAATTTGAATATATTAAATGAAAATATGATAGCCTTAAATTTGTAGCCGATAAAAATAATGTACGAAATCTTTTTTATTCTTGTGTAGTTTGAATTCAAAATAATTAATTAATAATTATTGACATATTTGGTGGTTTCCAAAAATCAAAAAGACCAAGGTCCAAAAGCAAAAAAGACAAAAATGGTACTTATGGCCATAAAAATCATAATAAAATCACCACAAAAATATTTTGGCAGCTTCCATTGATTTGATAGTTTTCAAACTGTCTCCGGCGGTACTAGTTTTCATTGTATAAGACCAGAAAAAATATAGCGTTATGAATTCTAGTACAATAATTGACCGTCCACTACATTATCCCATTTCCGTTAGCCCAATTTAATAAAATAATCGAAGAACCCGCGGATGAAATGAGGAGACACCAGTCAGCGAACATTAATACCATTTTAAAGTAATTTTTTAATATAAATATTCACAACATACTTAATGTAAGTTCTTACGAGATTATGACGATCGATCTCAAAAAAATATAATTTGATAAGAAAAAGTTTGATTAAAAAGATGACACGTAATAATCAAAATATTATGTTAATATTAAGATCACAAAAGTTAATTTCACATCATCATCTCCACCAAGAGTACAACTTCCCATATAGGGGATTGAACCCTTTAAATGCCACTATCCTAATATAGACGTAGTCCCACAAATAATGTGCTAAAGTAACTTTGGCTTTCCACTCTTTAATCGAAAAAAGTGAAGCCACTTGAGTAATAATCATTCTCAGATTTAAATGAGTAAATCATTCGACTCCAAATTTATAACATTATTTGTAGTAAGATTTTTAGTTGACCAAATTGTCTATAGAATTCCTATTCTTTGAATTAATATGGTCTCTAGTTCCTACTTGATGTTTACAATCTTTTTGCATATTCTTTCATAGAAATAACCAATGTAACTTTAAAAACTACAACAATCATCTTCTTCAGCCAGAAAAAAAATTCTTCGAGAACATCCAAACACCAAAACATTCAAATTAAATGTTTTAAATCATCCAGGTTTTCTAAATACAAATGAACACTAAAATCTAAATTCACTTCCCTGCCCTCTACACCTAAATTCCCTCGTCTCTCTGTCTCTGTCAAATCATCAATGGAAGAAGAAGACGAGTTAAGGGATCTCTACACCGACTAGGATCCCCAGCCACCCCCGCCCCGCGATCGAGAATTGGAATAAGATAAATTTTTTGTTTATAGGTATTTTGTTCATTTTCATGACAAAATAGAAAAAATATTGATGACATGAGGACCCCAGATAAATATTAACTTAAAGTGAAAGGACTTATACACAATTTTAGTAAATCAAGAATCTCTCACAAATAACACTATAAATCGATCACATGAAGAATAATTTACTAATTTGGCGGCCAGAAAAGTAGAGGTGGAGCCATGCAAATTGCAAGGAGCAATGGAACCCTAAATGGAAAATATGGAAATTGCAATGCGCTTCTGATCTTGGACCTTTGACCCAAATGCAGCCTTTCCCTCTCTTTTCATCAAAGAAAGAATAAAACTTGCATTTTAAGTTGAACCCTATTCATCGTTGACCAGAATTTGATGCTTTCAACTTTCCTTTGCCGTACCCTTTTTCCTATTCTACATTATATTTTTATTAGATATTTGAACATCAACTTTTTAATAAAATTTAAGGTCAAGTGAAACTTTGTATTGGATACAGACCCATGATTGTTTTTCGACATTCCAATCATGACTAAACATATATTCAAATTCCTTAAAAAAAACACATGTTAAGAGTAGTTGGTGTAATTGTGACTTGCAAGTATAATTAACCTTAAATTTGGTTTTACTTAAGAAAATCTTGAATCCCAATTTCACAATATAACAATTAATATTGAAAAATCCACCTGAAAAGAATATAACAAGACAAGAACTCAATTCTCAAGATCGTAGCTTCCCAAAAAAACTCTTTAAATTTTTCATGGTTAATATATAGGATCTAACCTTTGAATTTCGTATGACAGATTCAACCTAGCAAATTTTATCGCCGTTAAATATGAATACAAGTCTCAACGGAGATAGTTTTATATAACAAAAGTTGTGAACTCTAATTATCAAAAATAAGAACCAATCAGTTGTCCCAAGCCTCCAATTGAACAGGCTGTCCCCTATATCGTTCGGTTATATTAAGTCAAGAACAATATTATTTTGTATCGTATATACAGAATATTTACAAAAATCTAAAAAATATGAAATAAAAAAAATCACACTAACCAGTATAACATAAATGAATTGCTATTGTCGAAAAAAATAAAAAATAGACAAAAATACAAATGACAATTTTTTTCAAAAATAAAAAATTACTAGAACAAATAAAAAACATACACAACCATATTACATGAAAAAATGTCATTTTTGCAAAAAAAATATAAAAATATACATGACATTTTTACACAAAGAAAATGTCAATATATTATTAAAAAAATATTGATATCACATAAAAAAAAATTCAAACTCATCCAGATTTTTTTAGTACAGACATATTTGTACACTAATGCTCAATACATTCTCCAATCTTATTATGACACGTGTCATCTTTACGTTCCTGCCATCCCTCAGGACCACTTCTCCCACGTGGCCTGGACATGCTGTTGCTGGCCGTGCCACGTGGACCACAAGCACGGATCACACACATTTTGTTTCAGCATTTTCAATTATTTTAGGTCGTTGTCGAAGGTGGGCCCCCATCCAGAGGCCCGAAGAATCGTCGCCCATTTTATAAACAATGCTCATATTTGCCTTTTGAATATTTCTTTCACCCTCTTAATTATACTCTTATTTTATTAAATTTTCCTCCAAGGTCTATCGCTGGGCTGAAATATATTATTAGAAATCTCAATACTTTGACTGAGTGAGAATATTTGATTTTTTTAAAATAAAAATAGCAAACACGAGAGTCCCGGAATATAATTTTTTAAGTATGTTTCAAATGAGAGCAAAAATAAGCGATAACTTAATAAAAGTGGGTACAGTTTCTCTAAACTGGCGCACTTTAATGTGAGTTGAGTCTTCACATAGTAGGTGCATAGGATGCATACATACTAATTTTTAAATGTATTTTTATAAGTAATTTTTTTAATGTATTTTACATATTTTTACATACTTTACTATTAATCAGTATTTATTCAACATAAAGAGAACAACCGCATTCAGTAACTCAAGTGGACTTTTTTTTTTAAATGGTAGGGCAATTCCTTCATATAAATATTTTTGGAGTTAAAAGAGAAAATTTGCCTAAGTAGCACCTATCATGAGAATGTTGGGTCGTGCCTGAAGGTAAGGTATACATCAGCCAAGTGGAAAGTGACCCACTTGGAGGACGATGCCTTCGTTGGATTTGGGTTCTCGCGGAAAAGAACGACGACAACAACAACAACAACAACGTAATTGTCTTGTCTTGGGTCAGATGATATCAGGTAATAATTAGGACACACCATAATCAAAGGAGATATTTCAGTGAATAAATGAACTATCACTTTTTAATTTTTATAATTAGATTTTATTTTTTATCTTGGTTACTTCTAACTCTATTATTATTTACACCGGTGCTTTTTAGCTAAATGAATGAATTGATTACTGATAGGAAAAAAGGCTTTGGAACTTCACAAAAGGCTCTTCGTAGCGAACGAAACCATGAAAGATTTTGGATGCCGTTAACACAGGTTTCAATTACCAAATTCGAGCAAAACGAATCCAAAGAAGTGTTGTTTTATTCACAAATATAGAATAAAGTAGAGTTGCGATGGACTGTGGCAGATATTTAGGTACGCCGTAAAATCAAGGAAGTGATTAGCAATTCTGGTTATTTGATTATAAACAAGATAATTTATAGTGTATACGTACTTAATGACAAATTAAAACATAATCCCTCTAAGAGGATAATTTATGTAAAATGGTATAATTTTCATATTCATTGATCATTTAGTACTTGTTGCAATACCGAACAAATAACTGTTAACTCTGTTAAAAATTTGAAAAGTGGTATGATCTTTTTTAATCAAATGGACAAAAATTTATTGATATTTATACATGAACATTACTATGTATCTATATATATGTACAGTAAAAACTTTGTAAATGATTTTTTACAAAGACATAATCTCTCTAAAACTGATAACAAAATTTTGATTCCGAGTAAAGATTAATGTAAAAATACAATCTTAATAAATTTAAAAATATTTATAGACACTATTTTGTGATTTTTTTGTATTGTAAAAATAATATCTATCAAATATAACATTTTAATGATTCAATAATCAAAATTTAGGTATTTTAAATATAGATATTTTTTTAACTATTTAAAATTTTAATTTTATTATTTTTGAAGAAAAGAGGTAAACCTCTCTTATGTAACAACCTCTTTAAAATAATATTTTTTCAATCTTACTAATACTATTTTAAAAATAGTTTAATGTACATTTATCATGCCTTGCATTTTAATATGGCATCTAACAAGTATCTGTTGCACAAAAAACATGTTTTCATAGTAATTTTGGTTCACCTTATATTGTAAGAATACACCATCTCCGTGTACGGTTTACGACTATGAATATCATTAAAATACTATAGAGGTATCGTCCAATGAGAAATCCACGATAAAAAAAAAGAGTAGCTATCAACTATTTAGCACCCCCAAAAAATCCAGAAAATGTAAAAATATTGACAAAGTTATACCGCATCCAGTAGACCCTATACATGATAAAAGTGAATGACCCACTCCCTCGCTCGATTAAAATGATGGCATGCAAAATAAGTTCTGGGTCCCAAATTGCGTCTACAAAGATCATATAATTCCTTTGAATCCATATGCCTCGTATAGTTTCGCCATAGGTGGGAAAATCAAACCGCCCTTTAATCAAGGCATTCCATATTTGATAAGATAAGCGCACCTCTCCACCGATTCACCATTGAATACCAACTTTGCAAGTGAACCAGTTCGAAATAGACCAAGAGTATTGACCATGCAGTAGAAGATGCTCATCGGTCTCGCCTTGCTCTCCACATAGAGGGAAAACACAAAATAATGAAGTCAACATCTCTTCCTTCTACATTAACATGAGTTGTTCTTTAGGAAACATCTCATAAAATTGAAACGATATATAGATCTAGTTTCAGTTTATTTGTCAGTTTATGAGCCTATTACATAGGCAATAGTTTTTTACGCACGCAAGACATAACACAACTTGGGTGGCATTCAATTTCTGTGACCAATCGAAGTGGCGGAGTGGTTAATAAGTTAATTAAGGGTTGGTGGGCAAGTTGGTCAAGAGCATTAAGTGCTAAGCAAGTAATATTTATCTCATTTAATTTAAAAATGGTGGATACTAATTAAGTGAAAGGTGTGCAAAAACGGTGGTTGTTCGGTGAGGGTTACCATTATTATATTTGTTATCGTATATTTATCACTTAGTTATATGTGATTTGACATTTTGTTTACAGAGTACGATGCCATTTTTTTTTTCACCTCTAGGAAAATCGAATCGACGTTTTTTACCAGAATATTTGAACTACGACTAGTCTTTTTATTAATCGCTATTATTGACTTAATCCTAAAAATAGTTATATATTTTGTTTGAATTAATTTTATATATCACGAAATTTAAACAAATAGTACAATAATAGTTTCATACATTTGACAAAAATATTAGAAATCCTCTTTTCCTAAGGTCAAAATCTAACTATCCACATTTGGAAGTCAGAGAGAAAGTATGATAAATAAGATGACTTATTTATTGCCATGATCCAAATTACACTTTCTTGCTCATGTCACCAATGGTCAAGTGACAAAATTTTCATGAGCATAAGATCAATGTAGATTCGAAATTATCAAAAGTGTTAACTATATACAGTAGTCTATTTAATAATTTATAGAGTCAGCTATAAAATTCTTATCCCATATTATGTCAATACTTTTTGCCACCTCTCAATTAATAATTATGTTCATAATTAATCTTTATTCGAGATCAATTTAGGAGGAATGGAGATAAAAGATATGAACTTATCAGCTACATCACAGTGAATGGTTTGTGTGGTGGGGCAACAACTTTTTTTTTTTTTGGTGAATTAGGAGGGGCAAGCCCCTTAGTATATAGATAGCATGGCCCGAAACAACCTACTTAGTGTAGAGTCCCCTCTCGGCCTCTTGTGAGGTTGCGACCGCCGGCCTCATTAAACCCCTCCCACGAAAAAACCCTGTGGGAAAACTAAGTGGGAGGGGAAGAGTACCCCGGGAAGAGGAATCTTCCCTTGACGTTTGGTTTGTCGCAAAATCTGACTCTACACCGTCATCTACTATTTGTCTTCCAAGTACATAAGTGGGGGAGACAACAGGGTCACGTATCAGTACGTTTCTAGGAAAAGCTGTGTCACTAATGTCACTAGTAAGAATGCATCCAATGCCCGCAGATGGTAGAGTGAGGAGGTGTGTGCCGATCGGGAGGGAGAAACCATGGTTTGCTAGCCAGTCTGCCGCTTTATTGCCTTCTCTGTAGACATGCGTAATCCTGATATTCCAATCCCTTCTAAATAGCTCCAATATGTCAACAAGAAGTGGTGGTGAGCTATTTATGTCGTGATTTTTCTGTACGATGATGTCCACTACTACCTGTGAGTCCACTTCTAAATGTAGCTTCCTGATACCCATCGACCATGCTAACTCGAGTCCCTTAGCTATAGCCCAGAGCTCTGCCTCAACACTTGTGCAAGATCCCAAGTTCACTGCGAAGCCCCTGATCCATCTGCCGTAGCTGTCTCTTAGCAGACCTCCAGCAGTCGCACGATTGGAGGAGGCTCTCCTCGCACCATCTGTGTTGAGCTTTAGCCAGTTCGCATGCGGTGGATCCCACACAACAAGAGTCTCATGTCGCTGCGGTTTCCGTTGAATGGAGGCTGCAACTACTTGCGCAGCTTCAATCTCCTTGATCTTTTGTGAGATGTAGATGCTTGGATGAGTAGGAATGTTATCTCCATTATTCCACACACTATCGTTTCTCCAAGTCCATAAGTAGTGTAATGTTGTGATAAAGTAAGATGTCCATTTGTTTCCCGTGCTGATATTCTCGCGCAACCAACCAAGGAGGTCAGCCGTGAAGAACCTGGATAAAGTGGAGCTGTTGTGGCGGAGTAAGTGGTTCCAGATCCGTTTGCTGTGTGGGCAGTCCCTTAGTGCGTGAAGGGTAGTTTCCGTATGATTTTTGCACTTCGGGCAGGCGTCCACTTGTGTCATTTGTCTCTGCTTTCTCATGGCATTAGTAAGTAGTTTGCCGTGACTCGCTAGCCATAAAGTCTTCTTCATTCTCTGAGGTCCCTGCCACCTCCATATGTCTTGCCAAAGTCTTTCTTCTGTTGCTACCTCCTCATTCTGAACAAGGTAGTATGCCGATTTGGTGGAAAATTGTCCATCATCAGAGAGCTTCCATCTCAACACATCCGGTCCCCTATCTGTTCTTGGTCGCGCTGATCCTGCAATTTCCAAGAGTATCCCATTCGGCAAGTATTGCTCGAGGATAGGCCAATTCCAGTCCTCATTTGCCAAAGCATCCTTAACTTTCTAGTTTCTTACGTTATCTGGTATAGGAATCCTGCTTAAATCCTCCAATTTGCTTTTCGTTGGCAGCCATGTATCACTCCAGAATGCCGTTGAGGCTCCATCTCGGATGGACCAGGCAATGCCTTGCTGCATTAGAGGCCATACAGCTGCAATTGCTTTCCAGAGGGGGGAGTGATGACTCTTTGCAGAGACAGTGGGTGATGTGGTGTGTTGGTTAATGTATTTACCCCAAAGTACTCTGACCCACAGAGCTTCCCTCTCCTTGAGGATTCCCCACGCAAGCTTGATCATGAAGGCTTGGTTCTGTGCTCTCAACTTTTTAATGCCTAGTCCCCCATGTTTCTTGTCTCGGCAGATGGCATCCCAATGGAGTAAGTGCGGCTTCCTAGCTTCAGATGTTGAGCCCCATAAGAACCCTCTTTGTAACTTCTCAATCTCGTCACATAGGCCAAGTGGTAGTTTGGTTGATTGCATTGTGTATACGGGTAGAGCCGAGATGACAGCTTGCGCCAACGTAGTGCGACCTGCAAAAGACAATTTATCAGTGCACCATCCGCTAAGCCTACTACGCACTTTCCCTAGTATAGGACTGTAAGTTTGTTTAGTGATTCTGTCATGGAGTAAGGGAACCCCCAAGTATCGGCCCAGATTTTTTGTAAGAGAGATCCCCAGGCTCCTCTCTAATTCCCGTGCGAGTGAGGTAGACACATTCCTAGAAACAAACAGTTTGGTGGGGCAACAACTTTAGTGAAGTCAATATCTATAATTGCCGTTTCGAACAAGTTTTCATATCGACGATTTGTTTTTACTATATTATTTTCATGACCGGAATTCAAACCATTATAATTCTCCATTTCACAATTCTCTTATTGTACACTTCATTTTTAAGGTTTATTTTGAGACTTGACTTCATTTTTCCTATATAAAAACTGATCCAATTAATTATTACTCGGTCGCCTTGTGTGATTTTTTGTTGAAAGAGTCCAACCTCTTCGGTGTATTTGATTTCATGTCAGGTCAAGCAGAAAAATAAAACGACAACAGAGAATAAAAATATCACTAAAGTTAGTCTCGCGATATGACTATGTCCACAGTCACAGTGGCCTAGATATGTTCTCAATAAAGTAGAAAGGTGATGATTTGCATTGCATCGCATTTTTTCTATTAGAAATTCGGTTTTGCAATTATTATAGAATAAATAAGTTTTAAATTTTATCATATTTTCACCAGGAACTAGATAGTTTCACACTTAACTTATTACTTACATTGAATTATACCGGCAAATAATTAAATAATGAATTTTAGTTAATTTATTTTGACGTCTTGTGTCATTGAAGAAACGAGTAATTTTAGTTTAATTATGATGCCTCAAGTTTGATCATTTAAAATGTATTGGTATAAATATTTGTTAGGAGAATTTTATCATATTTAATAAATTTTAATTGACTTAATTTGGATTAATCAATTCTTAGTATAAAAAAATCCATACCTTTTTTTTTGGGCTGCATTAAAAAATCTATACACTACTTATACAAAAGGTAAATGAATTCTCTTTTTTTCAGAGTTGCATTAAACCAAGCCTCCATCTAAAAGGACCAAGAAGGAAAAAAACTAAAAACTAACAATAAGAATGTCAATAATAACTGTTTTCATCAAAAGTGATGGAAGAAAAAGCGGGAGGGCATCCGGAAAAAGAAAGGTGGAATAAAATGGACATGAGTACGACAAAAGTGAAGGTGCAAATGGGGATAAAGAAGAAAGGGACCATCCAAAATTCATACAGCCCAATGCTTGTCTTATATATGCAATTATAATATCGCTCATAGAAAGTGTTACAGTTAATTAGAAAATTAAAATAAGTGTTTTCGTAAATGTTAATATAAGCTGAATAGGCGAGGGGAAAGACTCGATGTTTCAGTTCTTCCCGACTTGTATGACTCTCAGTCGTGCATAGCAAAATGTTTTTATATATATATATTTTTTCATTGGTTAAACTTAAAACTTTAAATTTTTTACTACTTGTATTAATATTGTCTTTTCGTTTATTTTGCATGATTATGTTTTTAGCCTTTGTACTTTTATCCAATTATGGTGAAAAGAGACGGTTAAAATTTGGTATTGACGTTTTCTCGTACAATATGTTCTTATTGACATACACTGGATTTTACTTTTACTCTCTACTCTTTTGTCCAATTAATATCTTCTTTTTTCCCTAAGAAAATTAATATTTTCTTTTTTCTGTTGCTTTATATTCTATTTAAGCACGATCGCGACCCTCGAAGCCGACTTTCTTGCCCGTGGTCCAGAAATGGGAGAAAACAAGAACTTGATGCTCGGGTGAAGTTGGGCGAATCTGGAACGACTCACTGGGCTACAGAAAGTATCCAAAAATTGTATTGCATCAAAAATTATCCCTACGAAATTGCATTGCATTTTTTTATAAGTAACATATTATTATTCATCAAAAATTGTGTACGATTACATCATGAGTACCATATACATCACCGCATGTACCAGATAGCCACCTATCAGAGTGAAGCAATGATAGATACATCTAAATATCCTAAAAATATAGCTCGCATTGAAGTCTGCGAGACCAAAATATGTACCCTTAATTACACCAAGAGCTAGAAAATCAAGCACCCTAACATTTTGATGCCCCTAGACTATGGCGGGTCATGGAATTTCGCAGGAAGGCTTTGCTCCTGGGTTTTTCAGTCTGGGAGCTGGACCGAACCAGAGTTTGTACAATTATCTTGCATTTACCTGACAATGGTTTCGCCAATTTCTTGCACTCATGTCCAACTAAATTCAAATCGGCAGTAATAAGTTGCTCATCATCCTACACAGTGTTGCAACTAGGTATTGCTCATCCATCATAAGTTCCACGATAACCAAATTGCAGCATAGTTGAGTTTATGGTTTTGAAGCAAGGTTCATTTGATTATTAGGTGATTTGCTTGGTTCAATGTAAATAACTCCCTTAATTATTTTGGATAATTCTCTGTGATTCAGAAGAGAGTCGTGTCAGGTATTTTTATTAGGACTGTTGTTTTTGGTAAAATTATTTTAAGACAATTACGTCTTTAACGGTAATTCCCATTAAAAGATTACCTACAGATTAAACATGTATTATGAGAAAAATAATAAATCGAAGAGGAGGGAGCCGACATTGGCACGTGAGGGGCGGGTAGGAAAATTAAGAATCAATGATGAGTTGCAAAGAAACAAAGAGAAATGTAGCGTGTGAAGGAGGGATTCACGTGAGCCATCACCCGGTAGAAAGACGACAGCCCATAAAAATAGGTTAGCCCGTCAATTTATCACCCGGTTTGCAGTTGGGGAAAAGGCTCCATTTTCTCTTCCCCTATTTATCCAGTTCCAGGTGAAAGTTGGTTATAACATCTACGGTGGTTTTACTCTCACCAAAAAAAAATCTACGGTGGTTTTACGTAATTTTTTTTCTTTTTGTTAATTTATGTCAAACTAATTTTTTGAAGATCAATTGTTCAACTATGACAATACTATAATTTGAAATTTTTACCTCTTAAATATATACATCGTCTTATGCTGTTATTTGCACCTAATAAAAAAAAATTGTTTCGTATCTACTACTTTACAATCGGTCTTAACCTAGAGCCCAATCACCCACAAGAGTTCGAAATAGGCAAAAGTCTCCAAAACCATATTTATATTATTAACCTTTTATTGTGATTTATGTTAATAAAGATAAAAAATAATAATTAGCTAATGACTTTGGTACTATGATAGTGGATGTGAGAGCTGTTCCCTAAACTACTTGTTTTTCAATTAATGGAGAATTTCCAACTTTATAAGTATAAAATATTCTTATTTCAGTAACACAAATTTATTCACTGTTAATTATGATTTCTGCACTTGCTAAAAAATAATTAAGATATGGAAAAAACGATGAAAAAGAAATCAATATTTTGCAGTAGTATTTCTGGAATAAGAAAAAATCCTAGGCAATCAAATTGCATGGGCAATTAATTCATCCCGAACTTTACAATGTGAAACAGTTAAGCTGTTATATGTGATTTTCATACACCCTTCGACCTGTCCATGTACCCCAACCTACGGCACGTGCGACACATCGCTTGCGTATAGGATATCTTAATAACAAGATTTCATTACACCCTTTAACGTCGGCTATTATATTTTTTTTTAATCCTAACTCATATTTGAAAATGCGTTAGGGCGTCTGTCATCTGATTGTTTTCACACTGTATGTATTTTTTAATGAAAAATTTAAGAAATGTGAGAGTTTAAATCATGCATTTTTAGATAATTACAATTTATTGAATAGTTAGTTCATGCTAGATGTAATGTATGTACATCTTCTATTATCTCGCGAAGGATAGACAATCAGGAGTTCATTTCAACCTGAATTTTTCGAAATCTCCTCTATCAATTTACCTCAAGAATGCAGACCCAAAAGTGCAAATGCATATAAAGCAATTTTTAGTAACTTATCAAATTGTCAATTTTTGACCGATTAATTTTTTAGAAAAATATAACGTTTAAATAATCAAGTGAAATTTTCACTCGCTACTAGCTTGATTTGTGAGCTGGAGAGGAATCGAATGCAAGGGCATATTAGTCATGCACATCAAAATCGAAGGATGGTGGCAGTTTGGATGATTGAGATGACCTTGTACTGACCTCTTATCTTTAATTTATTCCGAAGTTTGCGTTTGTTTCCAAAGTACGTAAAAGAAAATTACCAACAACAGCCGACATTCGGAAGCAAGTAGCAACAGATCGGTCATTTCATGGACTATTTTATTTTGATTCATAAGCTGTAGCTAGGTAGGTGTAAGCTAGAGAATAAATAAAGATAATTATTAAACGTACAAAATTAACACACACACAAAAAAATTCATTTACTCGGACCCTTTATTTTTATATGTAAATATTATTTCTAGATTAAACATGCTAGAGATTGAACCCTCAACTTTTATCATGAATTCTTTGAATAGCTAGGTCAAAATACACTTTGGTCAGATCACCTTTTATTTTATACTTTTAGTTGAATAGGGCAATTATGTGAATATTTAAAAAAAATATTTACATCATGCAAAATTTTAAAATTTTTACCTTAATTATGTGAATTTCTAATAGTTGAAGTCAGAGTCCAAGGCCTCTCAACTACTTAAACTAATTTTAATCCATTAAAATTATGTCACTTTATCCCTGATCTGTGAAATATCACAAGCACAACCTCTCTAGGAAAATCTTTTTCGTTCCAAAAGGTACTAATCAAGAACTGCACATTTTTTTCTCCCCTTCAAAAGGATCGGTAAGATTTTTAAACAAAGCCTTCACTTTTCTTAATGTTGCATTATTGGGTCCTAGTTAGTTTTGTATTGTTGTTGTCGAAAGCAAGACAGACGACTAAATAAGAAAAATGCAGATTGGCCCTTATGATTTGCAACGATAGATTAATAGTTTCACTAACGAAATTGAACCAATAAATTTTAAATGACCAAATCATATTTGGTCCGCTGAACAGGTTGAGTTGTAACCTTGTCAGAGAAACAAATACATTTTTTCATTTAAATTATTTTATAATATTATTGCAAATTACGGGAGTATATTTGAACCTAAAAAAATTACATATCTGTTTTTAAGTAAATGAAAATTGACAATTTTCCATTAAAAATGGCCATAATTGCAAAAATAGTTTTGTTAAAGGGGGTGGGGAAGGAGGAAGAGGAGAGAAAAGAAACAATACCGACCTCTTCTTTGTTTCCCTCTCCTCTCTCCTCTCTCTCTCTCCGTTGGGCCTAGCTAATTTTTCCATTGAGAGAGATATCACTCACCTCCTCTTTTCCCCTTCTGATTTTATAACCTTTTTTTTTTCCACCAAAGCCTCTTCATATTTATCTTTTGGGTAGTGAAATTATTGTGACAAGAGTATTATGAGACTATTCATCACTGACTTTTCTCATAATATTTTTTATATTTCATAAATATTAAATCGAAAGCATTATTAATTAAATCCAATAGTATTACTATTTGGACCAACCCTTCGTGTATTATACATCCTTTAAAGCACTTTCACAAACTCTCTTTCTTATAAGGGCGGTTGCCGAGACAGTCACTAGATAGTGCTGCAAGAGGGACAAGAAGCAACAAAGAGAAAAGGAGAGATAGAGAGAGAAAGAAAGATAGATAGAGACGACAGATAGCTGTAATAAAACACACAAAACACCTATAACAAGTAGAAGTAGAAGAAGAGAGCGAGATAGAGAATTTAGAGGAAAGCTTTCAATTTCTACTGAAGTGAAAACGATACTTGAAAGCCTTACTTCTCCTTCTCTTACCCTCTCCAGCTTCTAGAGGTACTTGGTTATTTATTCCGCCACTATGCATCTATATTTATCTATTTCATTCTAATATAATTAATAGAGGATCACAAAAGGGTTTCTATAATTAATTAAGATAGCCTTTTTTGGTGGTAATTGGTGTTTCAGAATTTGAGCTGAAGAAGGGAGTTTGGGAGATATAAAGCTTAAGCGGTTATTAAGATGATCATCAATATCATAATCATCACCAAGTGGTTGATATGGGAGTAACAACACCATCACCAACACAAGTAGCTCCTCCAATTCTATCAAAACCAAGTACTTCAAATAACAATTATTGTACTTCTTCTACTCATCTTCAACAATCATTTTCTTACAACAATTATTATAATAATAACCCTTCCAAGCCCACCAATAATTACCAATATTCTATGTCACAAGACTACCACCACAACCACAACCAGCAGCAAGCAAACATCTTCACCTTCTCCAATGGTTTTGGAAGATCCCAACAAGAGCATTTGGCCCAGCAGATAAGGAGGGGCAAGCTCACAGACGGCTACGGCCCGCCTCCTCCATTGGAAGGTCATCCGGAGGACCCCCCGGGTGGCGGGTTGCCGGTCTACGAGACCGCCGGGATGTTGTCCGAGATGTTCAACTTTCCTCCTCCTCATCCGGGGACAACCAGCGGTGGAGACTTGCTGATGACACGTCAACAACTGGCGGTTAGCGATTGGTACACCAACAGGCAGCAACAACAAGGGGTGATGGGCCCTTTAACGAACGACCAGTCGTCCAAGAACGATCATATCCACGGGATGAACGCGGACTCGGCAGCCGCCATGCAGCTGTTTCTTATGAACCCGCACCAGCATCAACCTAGATCACCTTCTCCGGCTCCTTCCTCCTCCAACAACGCTTCTTCCTCCACTCTTCACATGCTTCTTCCGAACCCGCCACAGTTCACTTGGGTACATGATAATGAAGCTAAAGCAGCTGCTGGAATGGAAAGTCGAGGTCTTTCTCTGACTTTAAATTCCCATCTAGAAGCAGCTAAAGCCGAGGAGTTCCTTTATGGTGCTCCTCCTGGTGGTGGTTCTTCCTCCTCTGGGCCCCACCACCAGTTCTACCAGGCGCTGCACTTGCAAGAAGGCTTGATGGGTCAAGGTCAACCCCATGTCGGATTCGGTGTTTCTGGTTCCGGTGGTGGTCTTGTTAATAATTCTTCTTCTTCAATTGGGGTGGTCAATGGATTGAGGAGCTCCAAGTATGTTAAGGCAGCTCAGGAGCTGCTTGAGGAGTTTTGTAGTGTTGGAAGAGGCCAGCTCAAGAAGAACAAGCTAGTGGGGAAGAGCAATGGAAACCCTAGCTCTAATACAAATAATAATGATAATAATAATCATCTTCCTGGGATTGGACCATCCTCTTCAGCCAAGGACATCCCTCCATTATCAGCTGCTGACAGGATTGAGCATCAGAGAAGGAAGGTTAAACTTTTATCTATGCTTGATGAGGTATGTGATCTCTCTCTCTCTCTCTCTCTCCCTCCCTCCAAACACAGTATCCAATCTTTTAATTTTTAATTTGCTCATCTGGGTTTTGAGTGTTTGATTAGTTTTAATTATTTTATTTCTCATCCCAAAGTCACACGGACAAGCACAAGATTCCAGGCATGGTTTTTTTCTTTGACCATCAATTAGTTTAAGGCCTATCTAGTGGAAAGCCGGCCGAGACACGAAATTGGTGTATAATTTCCTAAGAGATCTAGTTGGGATAGAGTGTGATTAGGCAAAAACATTTGTTTAACTCAAATGTTTAATTAATCACTAGTGTGTGATTGTTAAACTACTTCCCTGTCCCTCACTGATTGGCTCAAAGGACATAGGAGGGTAGGTTGGAGTGTAAAAACAAACAATGATCAACGGCTTTAGAAGTTTTATTTGTGAGATCTTTTTTTTTTGGTATAAATTTGTGAGATCTTAATACTAAGTGTCGAGTACAGTTCGTTCATTCGATGAAATTGCTTTAGAAGTTTGGTGGCGGAAAACATGAGGAGAATGCTAATAAAAGGCATGCCTCAATCTTGCCAAGAAGCGACCTCCCTCCTCAATGGGAAGATGACTATTGACCAAACAATATTACTGCATAGGTGCAAGTTATTATGAGCGCTAGCTACTGCTCCATGAGATTCCTACCCATAAAAGCCCCCATTAATGATTTTATATCTTAGTTGACCTAAAGAGGATAGCTGTAGTAGTAGACTATTGGTATTTTTAAAGTTTGAATTTCATTGATTATAATAATATTGCGAGTGTAAAATTCTCTCATAGAATGTACAAGAATGCAGTCGGATGTTTAGGTAAATTAGTGGTAATAGTAGTATAGTTCCCACTCTTTGTTTATTTTCTATTTCTTTGCCTTTCCTTTTCCTTGCTTCCTTTTGTTTTATGCTCAAAACAAGCCTGTCAATTGGCTGTATTGTGGTGGGAAGGAACACCAAGGGATATTTCCACATAAACAATAATTTCCCTGTACAAGGTCTATCTTCAATTTGATGCAAGCATTTATTTCTTTCTCTTTTTTGCTTTGGTAGTTTGGTATCCATTTAAAGAGAGCAATTCCAATATTGTCTCTTGAAATTTAATTTTTTTTCTATATGCCCTCTCCCTTTCTCCTTTAAAGTTCATAAAAATATCAAATCATGTGTCAAATGAGTACCATAATTTGTCCCATCTCATAGAGTTAGTCCCTTTATGAAACTGACAATTAAAGCAGTGTAGTGGCACTTCATGTCATATCATATTTTTCTCTCTGATTTAAATAACACATATTTCCACTTTGCCTTAATTATTTTCTTGGTTGGTAAAGAAGGAGAAAAAATCACCCTCAACTTGTTAATAGCTAACATAACAGTGACATAATGGTACAAAAAAAAAAACATTGGGATTGGTGAGAGGACAAGACAGAAGAAAAGGAAAAGACTGAACAGAAAAGCCAAAAGAAAAAGCTATCCAAGCTAACATGTAATAACTATTATCTGCAGGTTGATAGGAGATACAATCGCTACTGTGAACAAATGCAGATGGTGGTGAACTCATTTGATCTTGTGATGGGGTTCGGCTCAGCTGTCCCTTACACAGCACTTGCACAAAAGGCAATGTCGAGGCACTTCCGGTGCCTGAAGGATGCGATCGCGGCACAATTGAAGCACAGCTGCGATCTGCTTGGAGAGAAAGACGTGTCGGGTTCTTCGGGGATAACCAAGGGCGAGACGCCGAGGCTTAAGGTGTTAGAACAAAGTTTAAGGCAGCAGAGGGCGTTTCACCAAATGGGGATGATGGACCAAGAAGCCTGGAGGCCCCAGCGTGGCTTGCCTGAACGATCTGTCAATCTTTTGCGGGCCTGGCTCTTCGAGCATTTCCTCAACCCGTAAGTTCTCTTTTTAACCTTTTTTTCTCTCTTGGTCAGCTATAATTGAAATTTAATTGTGAATTGTTCCTAGTAGAAAGATAACTTGATTTCATATTATGAAATTTGGTGGGAGACACGGCGGTTTGAAAACGAATCAACTAATGTTTATACACCGGATGTGTTTTCAACCAAAAAAGTTAATGGACAAGAAAGTTAGGGATGGTTTTCTCCAGTGAGTTTTGTCACAATCCAACTCTCTAAATGATATAGTGTTGGTAGATGTAATTAAAGATGGATAACATAGGATAATAAAAGAAGCATTAATTAAATGACATGGATGTGACTTGGGAGAGGAAAAAGATGTACCAAATGTGGTGAAATTGGTAGGCGGACATAATTATACCAGATCCAAGTCCGAAATCTGTTGTTTCCGAAGTCTCCCTTTTCCCCCAAAATGGTGATTGGAGCAGTAATTTCGTCGGTGTCCATCGCTGGATTAGGTGCTGTCTGGTCAGGAAAAAGTTGGGAGGGCAAAACAAAAAAGAAGGGAAAGTGAAATAAAGCGGAGGAAAGTGTAGCATTGTGCTTACTGTTCCTTTTTTATATAGGATGGAGTTTTAAACGACATCGAATTTGGTGAAAAGGGTAGCATAATTAGGTAATGCTCACTTTTGGTCATTAGTTAATTCGTGGCTTAGAATGATTTTAATCCACCAATAATTGAGCACCTAAAGTCGTCTAGTCGGGACAATTTTTATAATGGTTCACTTACATGTGTGATTTAATGTTAGAATTTTACCAAATTACAATTTTATGACTTGTCAGACAAACAAGATTTATCAATTAGTATCAGGCACAAGCGAGCAAATAAAAATGAATTCATCTCTGTAACAACTTTAATTCATGATATCAGTATCTAACTACTGACCGTCATACTGACTTCACCGTCCCTAACTCTTCACTCTTTTCCCAAAACATGTCATCAATGACAAAAGTTCTTAAGGTCCTTGTAACTAGATAGAACACAAAAAGGGAGGAGAGAGAAAAATAAACTTTAAAAAAAAGCTACCTGCTACCTTCTCGTTTACTGTTGACGTTGCTGCTACGCATACAAATGTAAGTCACTTTGTACTAGCGGCTGCCAAAATTGCATCAACATCTTTTATGTCCTCTCTTAGATTCTCATGCCCCACGTAGAAACAACACAAAATTAGAGAAATTCTTTTGTTATCACAAATTATTCAAAATTGAACAAATTTTTAATATATTTGAAAACTGACAAAGTTGAGAGTGGCGGAGTCCGAACAAAATTTAACATGGTTCAAGGTGTTATCCGTATATGCATGCATATTTGTGTAGTTGAGAGGTAATTGAGGAGTGTAAGGTCATTTTCTGGTGTATTTCTCAGGTACCCAAGTGATGCAGATAAACACCTGTTGGCTAGGCAGACTGGCTTGTCGAGAAACCAGGTTAGTCAATACCCAGTCCACCCCTACTCTCTCTCTCTCTCTCTCTCTCTGCCTATTTATCTTTTTTTGACGCGAAATTTTATTATTCGTCAAAAGTTATTCCAAATATGCACGACTTAAATATTCTAGTTATGTCGTTAAGTATATGCTAAAAATGATCAAAAAATATATGACCGCCTGAATAACATATGATCATATTTTTACATTAAAGTAGTCTACCCTCGGCTTTTGTCTGTAGTACAACCGGTACAATTCTACCACTACGACCTGCTATTCTACTACTCCTAGGCTTTTTTATTTCACGGTTTAGGGGCGGTGATGCAATACACCTCAAAATTAATGAAACCAACAATAAATAGGAAAAGGACCATTTGGGATTTTCAACTTTGGACTTGCATGGTTTTGGGGGTCTGTTCATTCCGTTATTGATAATAGCTAGATTTGTTGCACCTTTTCTAAATGCTAAGTTATTCGTAGGTTCTTAACTCCTAAAAAAGTAACTCGTAGATTTTTTTTTTAATTCTGAAAAAAAATTATGGGTAGTTAAAAAAATTATTGGTGCATGGGTATTTATTTGGGAAATGGGAAGGTCGCTTTTGAAGTTACTGTTTCTTTGAAATCAGGACACACATTCCATTTTCCGGAAATCAATATAGTGGGGAAACTCCAACCAGTGTCATTGCATTTATGAAGGGAACAATAATTTTGCTGCACTCCGTTTTAATATTTTATTTTCTGCGTGATTATTTCCTTTTCTTGTCTTTCTCTCTTTTTCTGAAACGACACTGTCCAACCACACGAGAGAAACAATTAAGACTGTGAAACAACTTCGTACGTGATATCGTTTAATACAGTCTCCCTAACCTTTTCTTCTTAGCTTTTTCTTATAAATACTCGTCCTTTCTTTCTTTTTTCCTTGGCTGGATCAGGATCTAGGAAAAATCTTACTATTGTGAAAGCATATATATGTTTTTTGAATAGTCCATAACTAAAATTTATTGGGATCAAATATTTTATAGGACGCTTACATAGCGTCTTTATGTTTTTACGTGTAATAAATAACCTGTGAAAGCCAGAGGAGTCCCATCTGATAAATTAGTAGCCTTCTGCCTAATGTACCAGATTTCGAATCTCAATTGGACCACACAACCATGAAACATACGAAAACAATAATATTATTTTTTGGATGCATTCATATGAGGTTATGACAGCAATAATGTTATGAACGATCCCTATAGATGAAACGACAATAATTCCCAAAAGTCTAAAAAAAAAAATAGTCCATTCCTTCATCAAGACAACTCACCTTAGACAATTAATCCAACTAATATTTAAGTAGAGCACCATAATTAGAGGTTAATCCAATTTCACAATATCACGAATGGTCACATAAAATGACTAATTTATAATTGAATTCGATAAAAATCTTAAAAATCATTTTTTATTAATTTTTTTATTAAATTAGAATAATATCATTTTTATTCGATCTAAATACATGTTTTAGGCATTACACATTAAATTGATCGATGAAATTTTTAATGAATTAATCCTCCATTGTGGTTCTTAATTAGGTGTCGAATTGGTTCATAAACGCGAGGGTTCGGTTGTGGAAGCCAATGGTGGAAGATATGTATCAACAAGAGTCCAAAGACGAAGGCTCCGCTTCGGAAGACAAGCAAACCAACTCCGTCACCAACAACAACAGCGGCACTTCACAAACTCCACCGCCCACGTCAACCACCGCCACGTCATCACCACCGCCTCCGCCACCCTCCACCGTCACACAGCTCAATGCCAACGTCGAAAACGATCATTCCTTGTTCCGGTTCGGCGATAATCACGCAGTTTCTTCCATCATGGACCACGTTGCGCCGCCGTACAACACGTGTCAACGCGGTGGCATTAGTACGGCGGACTATCATCGGAACCCTAACATCGGCAGTCTTTCTCATGCTACAACAGCTGACGGTATTATAAGATTTGGGGCTAACGTTGGAGCTGGCGGCGATGTGTCCCTGACCCTAGGGCTACGACATGCCGGGAATACGCCGGAGAAGGGTTCCGGCGCGTCGCCGTTCGCCGTTAGAGACTTTGGAGGATGTTAAAGTTGATTTATTGAACATAATCTCTCGTATACACAGAGCACTCTTATATGTTTCTTATACTTGTTATGCAACATTTTCTTTTATTGGGGTCGGATAATTATATTGTTAGAACACTTTAGAATATTTATTATGGTATATTTTGTATAGTACATTTTTGCCCCATCAATTATATTCTACTCTTAAGTTTTTTTAGCAGGGATTATTAAATTATTAACTCGACGTACTTCTACTCTAATTTTTATTAGTGATTGCACTTGCTCCTTTTCATATTGTCACGTTGCTATTATCATTCTTGTTGTCTTAAATATTGAGTTAAATACGAGATGCTAGAAATTTTAATTTGAGTGTGATCAATTTGAGAGATTACAGTTACATATTTTTATTCATTGGAAGCAGAACAACGCGAGGAAAAACCATGACAAATATATTTCGAACTGACTCAACGAGGAAATTATATATATACATATATATATGTATTACATGTTTGTTTCATGACATAATGGAAGTATGTATATTTCTAATAAAATTGGTTCCGAATTTTTGTATGAAAAATTTGGTCGTGGCTGGTTGCTATCAATAGCAAACACAGTAAAGAGTTATACACTTCGCTAATTTTTTACATAAAGGAGAAAAGAGAACCATATTACCTGGAATCGGAATTCGGAAACCTTGTACTGGAAGGAACTCCAGTTGCATAATTAATCAAAAACGATTGCTGGAGATGAAGTACTAGAAGTACCAAAGATTAAAGGGTACCGAAGAATTGGGGTTTTCACTTCACGAAGTTGCCTGTTTTTCAAGGAAGTAGCAGGCCATTTTGAGTATACAAATTTCAGATATTTTGAATATTATTTATGAATAATTTCAATAAAGATGTCATTTTCTTCATAAACATTGAATGTAAAAAATTTCACATAGATCTAAATTTGTTACTTCCTTGGATCTAACTAACACTTATGTTATTGCAGAGCTCTTAAAAACATTTTAAATTATGTTTTTTGTATTCATAAGAACTCCCTAAATGAACTAAAATTTATTAATTCTTATTAATTATAATATTTATGTTGTTGTTCCTATCATTGTTTTAGGTTATAGAGTTGGTTCCTTCGTAACCCATTAAGATGGGGGTCTACCGACAATTACCCTTTACCTAATGCGTTGCTTGTGATCTAAATAATACATCAATCAAAAATCAGTTTGTCTTCTGTATTATTCATTTTTACACTCCATAATCAACGCAACATTAATGTGTAACGACGATATTCACTTGTATTTATAAAATCAATCTGGAGCCTACAGGTGTGATTTAGCTTACGAGGAGGAGATATCCTTTCATTATTATTATTATTATGCATTCACAGTGACTCAGATTTGTTGCTGAAAAAAATCTTATTTTAAGCTAAAATAGTTGGCTGACTTACAAAGAATTAGCTGTGAACAACTGAAAATTGCGAAATTCAACAGCAGAAAGTAAAGAAAATGTATTAATAAAAAGTACTAAGTATATTATGACAGTTTATTCAATATTAATTGAAAAATTCTAAATGGGTGTGGCCCCCAGGCTAATAAGCTCAGTCAGTATTATATCTGGGCCGGGATAGGCTCTCAATGACTTACTACTCTCCACTGGTCAAAGTACCCCTCATCAATGGGTCTTCATTGGTAACACTATCCCCAGGATTGTTTCTTTGTCTTGCTTGGGACAAAACTAACTAAATGAATGAATCACATAGCAGTTGGTAGATTGAACTAGGTACGCACTAGGGGATGGGTTACGTCGATTGCTTCAAAGAAGATAAGGAAAAGTTCGTATTTTCTTAGGGAAGGAAAATTTAATGTATGTACCCATAGTTTTGTAAATTTTTTACTTAATACCATACGTTTTAGTTTTGTTCGCTTAGTGAAGTCAGTTTCCTAAAGTGACTTTTTTAACTGGAGTTTGTTTGTCTCTCCTTGGAAGGCAAAGTCAGCGCTGCCATGTATCTCAATCCTAGGTAGTGATGACATGTTAAAATAAAACATCAATTCAACCCTAATCTAAAAAATCTCCAAAGTAAAAGACTCAATTTAACCATAATAAAAAACCATGGTTTGTTAATGTATACATCAGAGTTAAAAATCGGGATTTATTAGTTTGACATGTTAGCTCTACTTAGGAAAAATAAAATGGCGTGGCATCCACATTGAAATGAAAAGTGAGACAAAGTATTCTTGGTTAGAAAAAATTCATAATAAATGTTACTTTAATTTGTCACCATAAACATTACTTTAGGAAACCTTGGCACCGAACCAAGCTTAACGCTAGCATACTTGATTAAAAATAAGTGAAATAAATCTATATGGTTCTAAAATGAACTTTTCCGAAATAATATCATAATATATGGCAGTGGGACCCACGTCCATACAGTATATGTACAACTTTGAGGGTGGTCCCCAAACCTAGGTCGACAGCTACTCCGACGGATCCAACCCGGAAGGACTGGCTACCGACGCTGTAATGGAGGAGGACCACACCGGGAAATGTAATGCATGATGATAATGATAATAGTGTTTTATTTCTCGTTTTTTCCAATACTTCCTACGCTCCTCCTCTCTTTCACCTTGTGCTTGACTGGGCCTATCTCTTCCGTGGGGATACTCTTTTAACTTCTTCTGTGAAAAAATGAAAAATAAATGGAACCTGATTAGGACCAGAAGTAGGTTAGGGACATCTCGCAAGTAATTTCGAGCTTCCAAATTACTGTTTCATAATTTTCTGAGAATGTGAACATAAATTATATCGTGTGTTATATCACATTATGAATTTTATTAACGTGCACATTGTTAACTTTATCAAAATAACAAATAATTAAACGAGACATGTAAGATTGTTGGTGTAGGATGGAGTAACCTTCTTCTTCTTTTTTGCCTATGATGGACCTTGTAGTATCCAAAGACAAAATCTTCAATTTCGTGGTATTTAGCAAACGGAAAATTGTGTGATGTAAACTCGCAATAATTGCAATATCAATCGGAGGCTGGACATGCAGCAATAATCCGATATAAATTGAAATTAATGCAAACTAGTTTGTTCTCTTCCTATGTTCTTCGAGTTCCAAATTTCTTCTTGAGGTAGATGCCTACCATATGCTCACGTATCAATGCTCTTATGGTTCTTAGAAATTGAATTAGTACGTAGATTTTAACAGCGTTAACTATGTCTGCGTAGATCTACGAAACAACAAGAATTATGAGAACCAGACGTCTTTTATCGTTAACTGAAAGCCCCTGACATTTTATTGAACCAAACCCTATCCTGATACAACTGCACGAGATGGGAAATGAAAAAAGATTTATTTGTCTGATCACATTTTTCTTTTCTGATTAATGAATAAATTATTTATTTGTCTGACTTAAAGATTTATTTTTTTCTCAAAAAAAAATAAGATAAATGTGAAAAACTACATCTCGATATCGCCTAACATATAGTTTCTAACTTCTACGATCTAATGATCTTATCCCGCCCCAGTGGTGGAACACCAAGAATTAAGAAGAGCCAGCCCACCACCAAAGAATCCAGCCTTGATAGCCAGATATAAACAAATGCGATATTTGTGATGCCAGTAGAGTATGATGTATACTGTTAATGTTTAGTGACCATGAGACCCTTAAAAACGTTGGGCCCCATACAATAATTTATTGAAAATGTGGGCTACAAGGGCCCATCTCACCATCGACATATGGGACTGAAACAAGAAACGGGGCGGATTAAGAGCACATATATTTTATTGATCCATCGACTAACAATGTGCTCGTTTATTCCTACCGTTCCAGTAATATTGCTAGTTACAATTTGCATAAACATATAGATAATTTAATTATTGAATTTAATTAAAAAATTTGAATCCCGATTGTTGTGAATACTATAATATCAAGTATTTGTCAGTTCAGAAACTCTTATATCCCATATTCTTATTTTCATAATTGACAATTGAGACACTTGAATGTGGTGTTTGGTACATTTTGTTATCAACGCTATCAGAATTGAGAATCGAGATCAGATATGCACTTCGGGTGTAGGTCATGCAAGTATGTCCCTTTTGCCATCCGGCTGTGGATCCCCAAGATACCACTCTATAGTTAAACTTTCTACTAGCTTGCGTTATATTTTTAAATCATATATCAAGTTGGAATACTATCGGATATTATTAATAAGGATTTTGTATGATATTTTTCACATGTAAAATTTGAAATAACAATAAAAAGGTAAGTTTTGCTATTTGTATCAATTTATGTTGTACTCCTTTTGTTTTGATCTTACTCATTAAATTAAGATATTTAATTCTTCAAATTTTACGTTTGACTAGAAAAGAATACTATTTTTTTAATCTATTCAAGATATTAAAATTATTCAATATTAAAGTACGGAGGGTACAACTAACACTAAGAAATTTGTCTCTACCTGTTTCAACCACTATCAACAACATTGATGGATAATATTTAGGATCTTTATCTTGTCATAATTTTGCTAGGCGACATTGATAACGACCGTACGAATACATACCCTCCAGACACGACAGCCACATAATGTCGTCATAACTTACAAAAATAATAACAGTGTCGTTATAATACACATGACAATTTTTTTTTTTTTCTGGAATGTAAAACACATGACAGTTCAGATTCACTCTACTTTACAATTTTCTTCGGCAGTCGCCGTAAGATTCATTTTACTGTAGCCGCTGTGATACCTCCAAATTTGCCGACCTTTCTATTTTCTGCTGCGATTTCTATTTACGTTGCAACATCGCTTTCCTTTGTCGTTGAGTAACAATTAAGTTCAAATTGTATTTTTTTTTTCTAGATGATGCTGGATTAGACATAATAATTGTTAGATTAGTGAATGCCCGAATATTATGTGATTATATATTAAATGTGGAAATGAGACGTGTTGAACCGCCAAGTACTCCGACATTAGTAACTAATTTAGAATTCTCTATATACTTTTTTTAATACGAACCATAGGTCTTGCACTTATGATTAAAACAATATAGGTTTATAGGTGACCATGGGCTCAATAAGAGGCTAAGAGCTCCACGAAGTCCATCTTTAGGCGTTTCTGGCTTGTGATAGTGGACGGATTGGGTTCGAATCAATGGGCCAAACCCATGGAATTCCTTTACAATATAACGATTCGTCATTAATACAAAATTTCATAAGAAAACGTTGACTTTCCACGATCCCCTTTCCATTCCAAGAACCAGAATTATACTGTTTTCTCATATCTTAGAAAAGAGAAAGAAGAAGAAGAAGCCTATATGGCTCAGTCATCATGGCTATTCGTCGTCTGCTCTCTACCAATGGCGGTACTATTTGCTTACTCCGCATCTGTCCAATTAAATGACCAAGGTACTTATTTACTCTTTCTCTACTCTAAATTCGCAAAGAAATTTCGAGTTTAAATTTTGCGAACGACTAACTATTGTGCTCGACCATGGATTATCAGATTGGTACTTGTGGTTCCCCCTCTATGCATGTGCTACTGTGGTCAACCTGGCCAACTGGGCCATCACCACTTCAAAGTCAACTGTCAGGCTCATCTCCAAAGCCACTCTGTTACTTGGCATAATTCTGTTCCTGAAGGTGATAGTAGAAGATGCAACGACCGTTAAAGCTGGCCTACTGTCCTTGGACATGAGCCAGAGAGTAGTTAGAGAGAAAACCGGAAGTGGTTTGGTCATTATCTCCATGATTCTGCAACTTGAAGCATCAGCCAAGCAACTTCATTCGTCAGCAGGACACGAACAGCACATCCCGAGATGGGTCGAGTTTGGTAAGTCGCAGTTCTCGCTCTGACCGCAGTTCCAAAATCGCCGACATAACTCGATATACACTAAACTTTAGGGGCTGTTGTTGCAGGGATGGTCGCGTTGCTGTGCTTTAGCTTCGGCCTCCCGCTCGTATTCTTCGTCATCTTGAAGGGAGAAATGAAGTTCGACAATATCTAGGGACTAGACAGATAAATGTACAACTAAGCTTGATGTATGACATTTCCTTGATCAACCAAAAATTTTATGGAAGCCTCGCAATTTCTGCATTTATAACGACGGTCCAAGCTACAGAGTGCCTTAAAATTTATCTGGAAGCTGGGAGTTCCTAAATTGTAGTAAGAATACATGCTAAAGAGTTCCTACTTCCTACAGCAAACCGAAAACCAAAAGGCAGCAAACTCTGCTCAATGCAAGAAGCCGAGAGTGATTAGTGATCACCAGGAAAACCTGATCCTGAATACATGTGAACTTTCACAACAGCAATATGCAGCAAGCGAGCCGATGTTGGGAGGGATGCGCCCTCATTTATCCCCAGTATCCACTGCTCAAAACCCATGTTGAGTGTTTAATACAGGCGGCCTCGACAATTAGAAGATCCGCAAAGGCACGGACATCCTTCTCCGGGGAGCAGTTCATACCGGTAGTTAAAAGTCAGTTCCTCCCCTAAAGCTATCTGCTCACAAAAACGAACAGCCAATTAGTGACATGTGTCGACAACTCAAAAACATTTTGAATTCTCGAAGAAACAGAGGCAGAAACATAGATCGCAGCAGGCCAATATAAACATCTAAAACTACATCTGGCTTGGCGAGACTGGTTCAAGTCCAACCTCATCTTAACAACAGTACCCAAAAGCACATATCACATGGTACACAACCGAACTTCAAAAAAATTCTTCAAGATCATGATAAAAACAAAAACATGTGACAACATATTGGAGTTGCAGGGGAGAGAACTATACATCTCGATTTGCGTAAAGACCAATGTGAGCACGCTGAGGGTCCATGCTACCAACGACAACTTGGTAACTCACAAGGTTCGGCGAGCAGCTGTCCACATTAACAAAAGGTTAAGGTTCTATAAGCACACACCACCCCACATCAAACACAACTTTGGAGGTTAAAAGCAAAAAGCCTTCTAGGCTTGGTAAATAACAAGGTCAAACTTTTTGAAAGGATGCTGAAAACCAAATCCAGGTGAACTTGTGGGTCAACATATCTTGTTTTGTCGAAACTTTTGTTTTATAACAAAAAGAAAAAAAAAGATGATGACAATACCAAGCCTCTTTACCTATGATTAATGAACCTTGAAACATTTCCATATTTTGCAGTATCGATGACATAGTTGCCTTCGCCTTCAATTAATCGGCTCATGTCATTAGTATGGCGGTCGACATTAAACATATAGCTGCAGCCTTCTTTTCCACACCTACAAAGTTAAATGAGGTATGCTTACTGCTTGTCATGTTCACACAACACCAAGAAAAATCTGAAAAAGAAATGCTTTTCTGAAGCTCCCAACCTATCACGCCTCTGCTTTGTTTCATCCTGATCTAAAACTTCTCCTATGTATTCACAAACAAACATTCCGCGCAGTATTGGTTCACCTGCCCGAACTGCCCAGCCCTGTACCAATAAATAGACGATCAACAAGGGGCAACAACGAAAACAAAGAAAAGTTTTGTGGATTTACCTTATTAACGGTCCAGAAAACTTCCAATCTTAATCGTACTCCATTCTGCAAAACTCTATTCGGGCAGGTTTTACTGCATTTACACAAATCATTGCACTCATATACAAGATAACCCTCCTGCGCATTTCCAGAAAAGGTTGGTCAGTGATTTCCTCGGAAATAACAGTCGAGCAACAAGAACTTGCATTACCTCCAAAACTATCCGCCTTTTATCATCATAAGGAAACCTGCCAAGCATAGGTTTCCCATATACATCTTTGGCGTCTTCGTAGTCATGATCAAAGAGGTAAACGTGATCACATGATACAGAACAGCAGGTCACCGGTGGGCAGGCACATCCCAGATGCAAACACTGCATTTCGTCATGGTTGAAGGAAGAAATCGTGTCAAAAGCAAACTTTTAGTATTTTAAGCACTCCACATGGTGAGAAAGTATACAGTAAATAGCCTGAAATAAAACAGTAACTCACCTCAATGGAAGAACTATCTGATTCACTGAGCAAAGGTCGGATGATGTACTCAAAACTTTTCCAAGGCGTGGGGGTTTTAGTAACTTGACAGTCAGATTCATTAGCACCGAGTTGAAGAGAATCCAAAAGATCTTCATCTACAACGCAAGCTACCGGAGTTGATTCCTTCCCAGAGCTAATATCATGACATATGGTAGCCGCCTTCGGGATAGGCACTTCTCTGATGTCATTACGGTTGATAACATAGTGGCACTCATCCACTTCCCAGCTCTTATTCAAAGAATTAGATGATGGAGAAACTCCTGTCACCATTTGACCTTCGTCACGAGACATGGCAGGTGCAAATAATCCTGGCTCTTTAAAACTCTTGCATCCTCTGGGACAAACAAATCCCTCCCTATGCCATTCGACATAGACATTGTGCTCACTGCAGAGCTTGGCTGCTTTTAGAAACAAACGTTCTGGTAATATTCCGAATTTTGCCTCCAGTGAGGCTTTTAGGCTCACATTGCAGCATGCAGTTCGAGCAATCGCTAAAATGTGAAGGCTGCTGGGGCGAGGTTTAGTTTTCTTAATGTCACCGAACAGCTTCTTTGCAACTGCCGAGCATTGGGACTCAGCCAATCCACCTGCTGCTGCTCTAACATGAGGCTGGACCACTAATTCAGTTGTAATGGGGAACTCTAATGACTGCACCCGCTTCTTCATAAAAGCATTGCCTCTGTTCTTCATTCCGTAAGTTGCCACTCCGAGACCTTTCTTAAATCGAGGACGGGTGAGTCGTCCAGATTTTAGTCTATAAGCATAATAGCGAACACCTTTCTTCTTGGGGCCAGACTGGTCAGCGCCAATGGGACTTGGTCCCTTATGGGCAGCCTGATTATGACGGCCAAGATCAGGCAGCAAATCAAACTTCATTCCGCAGAATTTGCAGGTGAACTTCCTCATACCATCGTAATTCTCCAGATTATTACCCGCAAAAGTGTTCTCTGGCTGAGGTGTCTGAACAGAAACTTCCTTTACGGTCTGGGACAGATTCTGCTGTCTGCTGCCTTTTTTCATCCTGAACTCAAGAGGATGAACCGAAACAACGTGCACCCATAACTCTTCCGCATTCCCGAAGTGGCTGCTACAAGGGATACATTGAAGAAGCATGCATTGTTCAACAAAGGGTACGTGGTGCCTCTCTTGTACATGGGTCTCCAGAACTTCCTTGCTCCTAAAAGAATCTAAACAGATTGCACAAGCATAGCCTCCAAAAAGCCACTGAGCGTCCTTCTTATGCTTGTCAATGAAGTGATTGCCAAGTTCTTGATCGTCGAGACACTCCTGTGAGCATATTTTACATTTAATACAATTCCCATCTTCAGGCCAATCATCGTCAACAGACAAGGGATAATCTGCAGACTTGTCCATGATAGAAGAGGACGCGTTTATCCCTTCCTCTTCTGCAAAGCCCCACATCCTCTTGAGTCTCTCTTTTTCGGTGCGAGTCAACTTCAACAAGAGATCTCCTACCTCAAAACTTTTTGAAGCTTCAGAGAGGGCCCAATCAAGTTGAATATCCGTAGGAACAGGATTTCTTAGAGACTGTATGCTCTTGAAAAGCTTGTAGAAAAGCTCACAAGCTTGGTGCAAATGCAGCTTCTGTTCTATTGTATGGCAACTGTTGAGAATATCAGTAAAAACGTCCTTCGATATTATCCTGGTTCTACCATTTCTAGCACGCTTGAGCCAACTCGGAATGTGATTCTCGCAATATAATGAGTAGTGATTTGGACTTTCAGGACAAGAGACATTACCACCTAGGGGACTGGAGCCTATGCATTTTGACATCTCCATAGCAATATAATTCTGATTGGGGTTTTCCAGCTTCCCATCAACAACCATAGCAGAATACCTAGAAAGCTGAGGTTCAGCTTCTCTCATGGGTACCGTATATTTTCCATGTTCAAGCTTCACAGTTGAACTAACCTCCCCGTGCTTTCTTTTTAGTGTTTCAGCTGTCTTAGGTCTATGCTTCTTACAAAATGAGGAACCTGGTAGAGATCGATGCTTGCATTTAGTACCATGAACAGTTGTACCTCCACAAGGTTGAGTGCTAACCAGTGGAGATGCCTCTGCTTTTACGGAATTAGTGAAACGAGATGCCAAATGCACACAACAGTAAACATCACCCTCATTCGCCCATCTCACACATTGCCTTCCTTTAGATTCAATAAAGGCTGTGCATTGCTTGCTCCTATTCCCACTGTCGAAAAATTTCTTGGGGGCATTTTGACCAGTAGGTGTCTTTTCAACATCCTGCCCAGAATGTGCAGCAGCTTCGACCACAATCTCTGGCCACGTATCAGCCGTGCAAGGGGGCTCTTTAGGCAAGCATCCACTCCGAAGATCTTCTTCTTTGGAAAGTTCGGACGATATAGTAGAGGCATCTAGAGTTTCCCGATTGTTGAAGAATTCAGAGTCAATTTCCACAGTAATGTTTTCAAGAGGATAACTTGTCTCCACCTGAAAAGCATGTGGTTCTGCACGACGAACCTCGAGTTTGGGCCTCTTCCTGCTAATTTCAACACCCATGGTTGAAGGAGTATCACAGCTCAGCAGCTTTAAGTTTGCACCCTCGGGGATGGAGTGAGATGCTAAGAACAATTTCATCACGTCTTCTTTCCAGATCTTCCATTCGGCACCAAGCGCTGACTGCACTGGTGCATCCTGAAGTGAATTGACTTCATTCCAAAGAATAGAATCAAACAGTTCCTGCTTTTCAGGTTACAACAGATCAGAAAAAGAATTATACAACAGAAGATTTCTGAATCTAAAGCATCGTGCAGTTTATCAATTCTCTTACAGACCTCCCTCAGCAATTCTACAATTTCAGCACTCTGAGCAGCCTGACACTGTTGAACCCAATTGGAGAGCGATTGTTGCATCCACTCAGAATTTATGTACTGCTGCATCATTATCTGCAAAAGAAAAGTAGTGATACTTAATGTGAGACAGACATAGACATAGAGTATCATCTCATCTTATTACAATCTAATTTTTCCTGCAGTAGAGATTACGATGTGAAGTACATACACCAAGAGGAAACAAGTGCAGCAATCAACCAATAATCATGGAGTACTGAACTTGATACATACACCAAGTGGAAACAAGTGCAGCAATCAACCAATAATCATGGAGAACTGAACTTGATGTTAATTTTTAGAGATAAAAACTGAGTCCAAGGAAAAAAAAAGCACACACTTAGAAGCTACATGGCAAAACCGCGATCCTGGTCACCAATGGCTAAGTCAGCGATCAGTAACTGTATACCAAAGTATACAATGCGAAACAGCAAGTGTAAATGCACAAAAAAAAAGTGACCCCGAATTCATAGAAAACAAGGCATCACAGAAGCAGGAGGAAGCCCGTCCTAAATGATAGCAAACATTATGAGTCATCACGCAGGACATCCAAATATTCCTAATTCGTTAAAATGTAGATGACAAATTACCGATTGAAGCTTCAACAGCATTCTTCCAAGATCAGAATAATCTCTACACTGCGAGACCTCTACTGCAAAGTCCTTCCAGACCTTTGCATCACGAGCAGAATCTATTAAAGCCTACACCAAGAGATGGTCAGCTTGATGAAGAAAGTTGGATGAACAATGTTACATGTTCTAGCGAGTAGTTGAGTGCATACCTCAGCATGAAACTGATCGAGCATATTCAGTATGCCAATGGCCAGCTTCTTCATTATGAATCGCCGGGCAACAGTCAAATCTTTGACCATTTTCCGTCCAACTTTGTGATTTCTATATGCAATGGGTTCTGGGAATTCATTTATAGATCGCACAAGCAGCATATCAGCCCAGGAATAATTCTTCGTATGGGGAAAGAAGATTACAAAGTACTTCTTCCGCTCATGAGTAGGCTTCGCTTTCAAAGTTGACAGAGGCCAGTCTGCCCTTGCACATCTGATTCCTGCTTGCCACTTGCCCCTCCACTGCAGAAAAGTTTAGAGCCATCAGCAAGAAAGTCAAGTTTACCACAAGTTTCTCAGCAATGGTGAATCAGAGAAAGTTCAATGATAGCTACAAGTGCCTCACAGATCAAGGATTACACATATGAAGCAATAAGGAGCTGGAGGGCTCCTGTTTATCCAACAGATCAGGGTTTTCCAAAAAAACAACTGAAAGGATTGATTTATACTAAAAGTGAACATTCAAAAGAATGAGATGGTCAACGATGCAGAGTAACGAAGAAGAAAGGGGAAATGGGAAGACGGAAAAGGCACCCGTAATTGCAAATGAACAACAGTTAGGCAGAACAGAAAATTTGCATACTTAGTATAGTATTTAGTCAACTGTCACAACACCTCTTAATACTATAGAATAGAATAGGTAAAGAACACATGTACAAACCATTACCTTGACCCACAAAGCAACAGATTCATCACGTTCCAGCCACTTCATTACAGAAAGATCTGCCTCGCATTCCATGTAGCCGTTTTGATCATTTTCAATTGTATCCACAATTATGTGCGAACTTTCAGAGGCTGTGTGAGGATGCATGCCAAAGTCTTGAACATTCAGGTCATCATCTTCAAAATCATGGGAGTCAACAGAAAACATCTGGCTCTCTAGTAGAACATCTGAACAAGAAGCTCCTCTCTGCCCTTCTGTTAGAGGAAATTCGTCTCCAAACCTCTGGCAAACAATCTCTCTTTCCGCATCCAGCTTTTGCCCACTATTTGTGAGATCGCTAACTTGGCCATTGGCAATTTGAACTTGGTTTCCACTGTCGAAGCCATTTAACTCTTTCTCGTGTACTAAAGCTCCCACTGCATGCTGCTGAGACTCTGTTTCCCCTACATACTGAACATCTGAAGAAGGGAGCACTTCCATGATACACCAGCAGTTATGTTTCCATGTACACTAGACAACGTCAATCAATTAGGTTTTGAACATGTCCTTCTATTCGACAAAAATCCAATCTGCAGAAAAGAAAGAATTGAAATTAGAAACACCAGCCACACGTGCCAAAGCTTATTCATAATGCTACTTTTCAGAGTCTCAACATTCAAATGATAATGTCGCACTTTAAATGGTACGAGGCATACTAGAGATGACTCCAATGAAATGGAGAAAATAAGTAGCACATATAATGAAATTCTAACTCTGTTCATAGGAAGAACCCAAGAAACTATAATATGTGCAGGCTGCAGCAATAGTAAAATTCTCCAATCAGTCACTTGCATAAATGAATAATGCCACAATGGTATTACAACATCCATAATACAAAAGAACACATATAACAATCACTTCCTACATTGTAGCCACCAAACTTATAACCTCAATAATCTGACAAGAATGCCACTATTTAATTCATGTCTAGCAAAATAATTTGACAATAAAACATATTATTATAATCTGACAAGAAAGCCAATGGCTAGCAAAATTCACAATTTTTTGGCACCAGAAGAACCATATTATTATAATTCATAAAAAGATAAAGTAACAACAAGATAACCCTACACGGATAAATTCAGAGTCAAAATTGCCAACCCAGATTCTATAACTCTTTAACATTGGCACCTCCACCATGTTAGCTCAGGGGTACAATTCGATATGCGATCAAAATTTACCAGTGAAGAATTGGAACAGATCCAATCATGAACTAACAAAATGAGCCGTTTCTGAAACTTAGGAACCCCATCCCCATGAACAGAGATATACGTTAGTTAAAAGAGAAGGAAAAAACAATTTTCTCTATTTACCATTTTCTTGTCAATTTCTCTACTGAAACAGTATGGTCGAGGTTTCTTTCTCTTTGATCTGACAACCCCAACCAAGCTTAAATAACTTCCCATAGAAAACTTCTCGTATAATTAATATAAAAAAAAATAACTTCCCAAGTATAACTAAATTACCACATTAATTATATCGAAGATAATTACATACATAAACCTTAAAAAGAACACCATATTTGCAAAAACATTTGAGGGTTAAACCAATACTAAATCTAACCGAATGGAATGGCACCCATGAACCGGTGGAAATAAGTAAGAACCGGATCATTGGGTTTTCATTAATTTGTTCATCAGGAAACTGGAGAAGCCGAAGGGCTTGCAGCCCAAACCTTGGCTTAGTCTCATTGGTGTAAAGATTTACCTTTAAAAAAAAATCGAGAAATTCAAACCCGGACAGTCTCTGTCATAAAATGACCAAACAATCATCTGCATGAAATGGATAATGCTACGATTCTATTTAAATGTCCAAACTCCAAGCTAGAAAAAAAAAACATTTTGCAAGAAAGCCATTAATGGGTGGCAAAATTCACATTTTCTTCCAACAACATAAAATAAAATCCCAACAAATCAAAATTCACGCCCAAAATTAACAACCCAGATCCTCAAAATCCTACCTTGGCTACCTCCAAGAAGAGTTCAGCTAAAACCCTAATCTCTGAATCTACTACTGTGTCTACCCTAGAATCCCAAACATTTACCAATTAAAAAAATGAAATTGAGCTAACCTAGAGGAAGGGTTCGATCCAAATACACCAACAAGAACAAAAATTGGCAACGGATAACGTCTAATTGGAGTATGGAATCAAATAAAATGCACAGATTTATTTTGTGGTGGCTTAGCCAATATAAAGTTTGGGTTTTTTTAGGTCACTGACAAATAATGATAATAATAATGTGACGCACAATTATATATCCATACGATAATACCCAAAATAAAAATAAAATTGAAGCATGCAACGACTAATATAAGTTGTGACAGTTTGGTGATGCACCTTTAGACGAATTGGGATAATGGGTTTTGCTCCGGAGAGATCAAATCGAAGAGGGTAGGGGCGAAATTGATTTTTCTTGGGGTTTTTTGGGTTTGTGCCTCTTTTTAATTGTGTCTCATTTTTTGTTGGTTGGTTGCGATTTGGTTAGGGATGGCTGTTTTTGGGGAGGGGTATAAATGGGTTTTCATTTGCCTAGTATCTTGTCCAATTTTGGTTATTGGGTACTGAAAAGATGTGTTCTTTGTGACCGAATTGGGAAGTAGGGGCAAATTAGGGATTTTGTATGTATTTATGCTTTTTTGGTTAGAACTGGAGAAAATGGTTACGTCAGGGGGGGAAGGCTAAGATGTGATTTTGTTTCTCGATTATTTGCCTAATTAGGGTGTGTTTTGTGTGTTAATTGAGGAGTGGAAGAGAGTGAAAGATGGGTAAAGGATAAGGGGAAAAAGGTGGGAATGGAATGGAAGAACTATGGGCGGTACTGTGTTTTGGGTTGCGACTTGCGACTAAGTTGTAGTAACTTATAAGGGGAAAGAGGGTGTGCTGTTTTTTATTTATTTTGTATAATTAGCAACTGGAAATAATTGCTCTTTTATTAAGGGGTAAAGAAGTAATTTTCCAGGGTTTTAAATTTCTGGGAAGGAGAGGAAGGTGGGGTTAGTGAATTGGGGATGTGGTTGAGACTTTGTAGGTGGGGAGATTTATGTTTCCGAGATTTGGAGGAGATGGACAAACTTTGGGGATATAGACATATAGTTAGCAATTCCATAAATAAATAAATAAATAAATAAATAATCATATTCTGTAGGACATATTTTACTCTTATTTCATGAATCGATGATTTAATAGACTTTGATTAGATATATCGTACGGTATAGTTATGGATATATAGTTGAAGGTAAAGTCTAAGATATGAATCAATCCTATGATTTTTACATTACTCTTATTTTTTTACTTTATTTTAAATGTTAATATTGATTATATTCTAATTAGACTTTTTTATTTATAAATTATAATAAATTTCTAAAATATTTTGCAACATATTTCATGAAATTAAGTATTCTAATTTTTTATTAATATACTAGATATTTATAACAAATCTTCATAAAATTTATTATAATTTAGTAAAATTTATATATGACATTAAAATTTTATGTTAAAAAACATTCATTTAATCGAAATATAGAACTCTATAAAACTCCACTGACAATGAAAATAAAGATATAAATCTAGTAATAAAAAAATTGTAAGATCTATGATAACGTATGGGTCCAAAATTTCAGTCATATCTATCTAACAATTCTAAGTTGGGGGTCCTTTATAAGAGATTTTGAAACGAATGACGACATCGTTTATTAGAGTGTAGGTTAATGTTAATTTAAATTGATGTTCAACAATTGATTGCAGTTCTAGTGAATGCCACTAAGAAAAGATCCGTAGTGCTTCGACCCATAATTCGAACGAAAAATTAAAATATTGAGGTGGGATGTTTTTAATTTTTTAAATTTTTAAAATGGGTTGTTTTTAACTGTTGATGAACATAAGTGTGAAGAAGATAGCTATGGAGCTGGAAAGTTGTATATTTCTTCAGCAAAACTATATATTGTAATTTTTTTCTTTTTTATTCGAAAAGAAACTTGAACTATGTTTCTAAATCCAACGCATAAGCACCCAAGGATGGTGGTAATCAATTTAAATTTGGAGATTACATTATTGTATATAAAATACTATTTGGTAAGCAATATATATTTCATCTACGTTAATATAAACCATATATAAATATTCAACCCCAAACGTTACTCTTTACAATGTAAACTTACCTACTAAGGTTAAGCATCTGAATCCTGCTTTCTTATATATGCGAGCGAAAAAAGAATTTCCATAACACTAACAGACGGATCTGCTTCTGCTTCAGGTTAGATCATAGATGTCTCTTTTTTTCCGGGAACCGTACGCCTAACGTACGGTACGGGTTCATTGGAAGGTAAAAGAGAAAAACGTACATATTATTAATCAGAAAGAGGATCCAGAAAGGAAGTTTTTGTGTGTACTTGGGCCTCTTTGGAAGAGCACAGGTAGTCACAGAAACTGGGCGAAATTGATTTTTTTATATTTTTTTTTTGTAATATTTTTGGTTGTTTTCAGTTCCCCTCCGCCTATATATGCTTAGATTTTACATCTTGTAGTATATCAATTAAATTTGAGTTAAGATAGAACATATGTTCCAATTTTGTCGCAGCTCAGCAATGAGAGTGCTTTATATTAACAAGTCGATCATTATTCTGCTATGACGGTTCCACTAATCTCTCATTAAAGTTGACATTTGGCTTGTGCGTACAAACTTGGTTCATGTCGAAAGATGGCTCGCTAGAACCCCAAACTGAGTGGGCCTTTAGGCCCATACGTGATCTGGTGAATTCCTTTGGGCCAGCGCCCATTGGGCCTGAGAAACAATGACACGATCTTTTTATTACTTGTCCCACCGATGTCAGAGTTCAGGAAAAATATTATTCCCTTTTTGTGTCGTCGAAAAATAATTTATCAGATAAAAATCAACTTTTCATATTTTTTCCGGGAAATAATCTTCGACGTTATTTAATAATAATCAGTCTTCCTCGTTCGAGAAATACATTTATTATTTTTCAGTGAAATAAATAGCGACATCATCCTAAAAACGAAAAAAATATGTTGACATCTTGCCAAACATGGAGATCACATAACTTGTAGGTCAATTAAAGTTAAAATGATTTTGGTTTGCAAGAAATAACACCCTTACATATCTTTATCAGTTTAAATCTTCAAGATCTGTTCTCAGTTTAACTTTTGTCAAGACAAAATTATTGAACTTGCAAATAACGTTTTCTCGTTTTTTCTTCGATTCATTTTTTTCTCGGAATGTTAAAGTTTTGTATCTCTTATGAATGTAAAATTTTCTCCTAAGAGATATTGCAATTACAATCTCGTTAGAACCTTATCTCAATGAAATTCACTGACTAAAATGAGATAAACAAAAAAGCGCTCGGTGTTAGTGTAGCATATACAAGATTCTACATTCATAGCTAGGTTTTTTTTCTAATACAGTTTTATGAAAATAGAAAATTTCAATTTTCCGACACATCTTAACGCTGCGTCGTGCTTCTGAAAAAGAAATATCTGCCTTTAAATTAGTGCAACAACGTATGGTTTCTCGAGCAGATTAAAATCTTCAACTACTTTTTAGTCTGTCACTAGCTGCATGCTTCAATTTTATGTGCTTTGGCCTTCCTTTAAGAGCCCTTTAAGCCTTGTACTTTACCGTTAACATGTATCTTTTTTGCATATCAAACATACCTTAAAGTCGCGGGAAAAAAAAAAGGTTAAAAGCAAAAAAAAGGGAAAGACGCGACTTACTTAAAAGTCGTGAAAGTTTGTAAGAGTTGAAATTGTATTGCTATTTTTTTTATTTTTTTAATACCCAAGTATTCGGCCAAGCTCATTATGGACTTTCAACGGGGCCGACTATTCCTGTTCGAGGCGGATCCCGAGGTTAAAGTTTTAAACCTCTCCCAACGCCGTTGGGGATCAAACCTTAATTCGCCCTTCCAAGTGCAGCTCCTGGCACCACTGCACCAACTGCGTGTGCGTGTTGGTTATTGCTGGTTAATGACCCATGTGTTAAGCAATAGACGTAGACGATCAGTTAGCAGGTCATTTTTTGTAACGTTTTAATTTTAAATTATTTTTTTCATTTGAAAAATATATGTATGTTTTTACACCTTTCAAATATATGCAACTTTTATCCATTTTAGAAAAATCCCGGAAGATGGTTAAAAGGGAGTAATAATATATGCGATAGAAATTTCCACCTGGAATGATGGTGATTGCATGCTAATGATGCTATAACCACGGAAATACTAAAAGCTAAAGCATTATGCATGTCAACCATAATTTCCATATTTGTCAACATCCTTATTCCTTTAATCAGCGGGTCGCAATTTATGGAAGAAGGGAAGCTTTAACTTTTCCTATAAACTTCAACTGACCAAAAAGAAAAAAAATGTCGTAGCAAGTGGGATTAAATAAAGTAATAGCGTACTATCTTTTGTTTTCTTCTCTGATTAGAGCGCAATCACTTGTCCAAGATAATTCAAGTGGGCCGTTATGGGCCACATGATTCCTTATGTTGATTCATACTATAGTGCCAATCACTTGTCATTGTCGTTAAAAATAAAAATTAGCATTATATAATAGTACATATAAATATTCTCTCAATATATACTAGTAAGTAAAAGAACGATAAAATTTAATACTTTACATTTTTTATGATAAATAATTATTTTTCGTGATTAGGATTTGAAAAGTGTTCATTCTCTGTCTTGCACTTTATTGTAGCGTTTCTTGCTCTTTGGTCATGTCTAACAACACCATTTATATTCTTTAGTTAAAAATGTTCACTTATACATGATAAACTTTCTACAGTTTTTAAAAAAAAATTAGTAATCAAATAATAAGTAACTATTGTAACTTAATTGTATTCTTCTAGTTTGAACGAGTCATGCACTTGCATTAAGACTCGATAATACAATATTTTCATACATTACCGAACAACATCAATTCGGTTGAAATTATCATTATTTGTTAGAAGAATGATAATTTTTTTATAAATGTAAAAAATTTATTAAACTCATTATATTAAATTTTTTGTTGAATATAAATTTTTTAACGTGATATGATAATTAAAAAAAATTAAAATAGAACATATTTTATTTTATTTAAATTATTCTCTTCACGAGATATCATTTTATTGCAATTGAGACAAAAATCATGTTAACTTTGACCAGATTTATTTTTAAGTATGAAAAATCACATACCATTTACATAATTGATAAGGTCGATACATCTTTCCCGACCAAGGGCCATTTCTATTTTTACTACAGAGAAAATGTATTAGTGGAAGAGTGGGGACATGAAACCCAGGAAGACGAAGATATGTTATTGTATTGGAGGTGGTGGAGAGGTACCTTTTGCTCGTTATGATTGGCATTGACTTGTTGTCCAAATGTCTTTGGAAAGTTCGCTTTTCCGGTCCTAATTGCGGGATTCTTTTTCCCTTTCCCAGTTCCTCAATTCAACAATCCATGCCAAAAAGAACATGTTTTATAATTTATTTTCATGTATCAACTGTTAGTATAATATGTCCTAGAGACAATCTGGATAGGACATTGTACTTGATCAATATTCAGTTGTAATATTAATTTGATTAATAATATTTGGCATTACATAAAATGAATATATTATTTGATTGTTTGTATATATATTCATATTTATGTTCCCATGAACTTATGTTGTTATTGAGAATGTGAGATCTCAGATAATGGTAACATAGTTCTTAAAATAGCCCCAATCGATGATCATCGAGAATGGGATATCGATGATGCAATGGAGATTGGTGTGCGATCTGCATCATATTCTTAGAGTATGTAGTGGTTCTCACAACTACGAGATACTAGGTATTTCATGATGGATGCACAGATACTTTAGAGAGTATTGGTATACCCGACCGAGAAACCGTTTGGTGTATTCTATTTACGTGTCTACGGTGATATCGGTTTGTGGAGTAGTGAAGTAGTCCTTTGACTTGAGGTCAATACGTACGACATGTACGGAGTGGTGGACCTTAACCATGACCGACGCTTGCACTCCTAACGGAGTAGATATGGCATGTGTTAGGCACATCACGAAGTATATGTGCGTGGTAGTTGAGCCAAGAATAGGATTCATTCCTCGAATAGACTTGGAGAGAATACTTGTCTTCTCATAGCTAATTGGATCAATAGTCATTGGCCAATGCACGTCACTTTTAGAATGGTGTCTAAAAGTGACAACATGATCAATTAGCAGGATGAGATAATATGATTAAGTCATTAGAACAGACACGTAATCATGTTCTAGACCTAATCAAGTATTCGTGAATGAAAGGACCGTACCACTATGAGCTTCACATTACAGGTAGTTGCAGTATCCTCGCAACGTACCTTATATATTGAGATAGTCTGGTTTATTGTCTAGGGTTAGACTAAGACCGTTAGTTTGACTAAGCGCTTGATATATAAGGGCCTATGGGTCACACAACACTAGTATTAGTCACGAATTAAAGTTGGATAAATTAAATATTGATTTGATCAAGGATATTTAATTTATAGAGAAATGTTGAAATTCTATTAGATAGAATTATATATTTAAAATAAATGGGATTTAATTAAATATAATATAATATATGTATATTTAATTAAATTAGATTTAATTAAATAGTA